>BGPR01000011.1:1800218-1831857 GCA_013235015.1 Araneus ventricosus | reverse complement strand
TCTAGTAGCTGTTGTGTATTTGAAATATAATTTTAATTCTCGGTGTTATTAAGGATTTTGGGATAAATTTTTAACAAGAATAAATATTTGTGCTGTTCATTATCTTGGAACCTTCAGCATAGAGAGAACTATCGACAATGGAAATAATAATAATGACAATAAGTTAACACGGTACTGACTTTTTGTACCTAAGCGCCGAAAAAATCGTAACGTAGGATACGTAATACATTATATAAAGCAAAAAAGAAAAATAAATATATTTTGGCAAAATAATGCCGCTTACTTAAATTTGCTAGCAAAGGATTTTTTTCTATACTTAAGTGTAAATGGAAAGCACTTCAGAGAGCTCAGAAAGAGCGAGCTCCATTTTCTCGTCGTATCCCTTTTTAAAGTTTATTTATGCGTTCGTTTATTAGATCAACATTAGCGATGTGTTGTTTTGCAGTTTTCACATGAGCGCTAGACTCTCAACATCCGCTGCATAACCGTTTTTACTTTGGACCGAACAGTTTTTGGTTTACCCCTGAATATCGCGAACCTGAAAGTTTTAAAGTTTTTCTTTCTGAAACTAAATCGTTTACTTGGAAGACGACTGCCAAAATAGGAAAAACGGGAATTTTCCAGGAGAAGCGTTTGAAATTTGCCTAGTTAGGTCTAAGATGGGAGGATATTGGCTATACTGCAAAACTGTTCCGATTACCCTCCTTAGCTGTAAGTACTGAGGTTAAAATTGCAGCATTATGTCTCGAAGAAATATATGTGAATGAAATCTTCGAATAAAGAAACATATATAAATAAAATAAAAAAGGAAAATTTTGTTTTGTAGAAATCTCTTTTTCCAAGAGAACAATATGATGCTACTAGAGACGAATATCTTAACATAGAACCATCATCATGTGACTATGACAAAGTCTCAACCGACACTTAATTCACAGTCTTTCACCTTACACTTGCACGAGGACGCTATAAATACGGCAAAAGGTTTAAAGGGCTTATCTTCATTAAAACTGGGTCTAGAACTCATGATCCTCCGATTCACAGGCAGAGGCAGTGCCACCAGACTTTTTCGTTTCATTGTACAGAAAATGAATGTGATAATTACTGTGAAACTATATTTTACCTATTCTTTATTATGAAACAAATATCTTTGTTAAGAAATTTTCGTTGAAAAATGTCCCGTAAATGCGTAAGAAAATTTTTGCTTCTAAAATATAAATCAGGATAATTCGAAATGAATCTAAAAATATATCCTACGGTATATTCTATGAGACAATTTCTGTAAATAATTGAAGCGCTTTTCCTCGAAATAAAAGTTTAATTAAATCAAAAATATTTTCCATAAATTTTACGCCAAGATGTACTTCTAGGAAGCTGAAACATTAGTAATTCAAAAACATATCAATCAATTTCATTCAAAATATATTCCTTCCTAATAATACTACATTTTAGGAAGTGAACATCACTGCGTCGCAAATATTTTTACGTGACAGATAAACTGCCACATATTTGTGATAAAGACCTTCACCTATTTTCATAACTTTCCTCCTGAAAATGTCACCTGGGAAGAGATAGTTTATCTTAACACTTCCCTTCACCGTTTTGATTCGAAAATGACAGTTAGCAGACGATATGATCACAGACGATTTGGATGAATGAGTAAAAATTAACCTCTTAAATCAACAATCAAAGCTGAAAATGACGATGGATGAATATTGCGTTCTAATTCTTCTAAAACCTTTTTGAAAAAAACTTTGTAGTTTAACAAATTAGAGAAAAAGTTTTATAGGAAATTTTAGTCGATTTTTTTTAAAAAATAAATAATAGGGCAGTTGGGGTAATTGGGGACGGATTATGCAGAATCTGTTAAATTTTCTCTTTAAAAGAATAGTATGCGATGGAGAAGAGGTCTATATTTTTTGTGAATGCATAAACATATTCTGCAGGGTTCATTAAACAATGTCTCCATTAAAAAATAATTTATTAATTAATAAACCCCACTTATCGAAGCGTCTTATTTTACCCCAAAGTGTTCCCAATTACCCCCATTGTCTCTGGGGTAACTGGGAGCACGTATTTCGACTTCTAGTCACAGTAACCAATTGATTTAAAGAGAATAAATTTGAAATGATGAGAAATTACTGAATATTTACTCAAAATTCATTTAATTGCCTTTTTGCCAATTACACTCTGTCCCAAAAGTTTATAATATCTAGTAAAATATATGTTTTAGCTAAACGGAAAGGCATACAAACACCAATTACAAATATGTTTATTCAAACCATATGCGACTTGTATTCAACGAAATATTTAGAAAAAATAACAATTTTTATTTCAATTATATAGCAAAATGGAAATATTAGGTGTCCCAAAAGTTTATAGAATATATGACATTTAAACAAAAGATGCTCAATACAATGTTCTTAATAGTTTAAAGTCTTTCCATTTCTCAGTATGATATTGTATACATGTTTTTCCATCGTCATAATTAAGATTTGTAATATTTCTGGTTCCAAGTTGTACCATACACTTTCAATGGCTGTATTCAAGGCATTCATAGAATAAAATTGCCCTCCATTCTCATATACCTTCCGAGATATAATGCCCCACACATTTTCAATTGGGTTTAGATCAGGACTCATTGGTGGCCACTCAAGAACAGTAACATTTTTCGAGTTTAAATAATTTTTCGAGTTTAAATAATTTTTCGTAGCATTGGAGGCACGGATGGGAGCATCATCTTGCTGGTATTATCAATTTCGTCCCCCTATGTTTTCTGCAAATGGCATAAGATGATTTTCTAGGGATTCTATGTATTTAGGAGAATTCTGTCGGTCATCTAAAAAGGCCAAACCCACTTCACCGTTGAAACTGAAAGCCGCCCACACCATCACAGATCCACCATCACTTTGCCTACTGAAAAAGCTCCTGGGCTCTTTTCGTAAATCATGTTAATATTTTATATTCCCGTCAGATCCATCGAGGTTCCATTCTTTTCATCACTGAAAAGGACAGCCACCCGTTTATCATCATATGACATATGATTACGAGCCCATTGTAATCTCTTACTAATGTGAAGCTTTGAGAGTGGTAATCGGCGAGCCATTTTTGCGTGGATCATATAACCAGATTCTATAATTCATCTATGAACAGTGTTCTTGGAGATTTGCAACCGGGAAGCCCCAGTAATTTAGCGAACCGACATTTTCTGACTTAAAAACCATTCTTTGTATCCGTCTATCACTGCGAATATCCGTCACACGTGGTCTTCTCGAACGAGGTTTTGGCTCACATGGCGTCTTACGGGTTAATACACGATAAATCATGCTTTTAGAACTATTTAAAAGTTTCAATATTTCCTTAACAGTCATACAGAGCAATTTCAAATGCAGAATTTTACTCACTTCTTCATTAGAGAGCTGCTACACTTTAGACATCTTGAAACGCAGAACAAACGAACGCTTTCCTTTTCTTACAACGTATTTATTAGGCTCCAGATCGATGTCATGATTACCGATACCATATTTGCATAAAATTGCATTTGTCTATAAACTTATGGGACAGGTTATTTCAGTTTATTCTACGATTTAAAAATTAGCATTAAATATATGGGGTAGAACTGCTGTTTTTTCAATTTAATAGACATAACATATTTATACAGTAAGGTACATCGAAATATATCATATACAACAAAAAATATAGGCAAAATACAAGATTCTATAAACTTTTGGGACAGAGTGTATATCAAAATACTGCTTTTTGAATGTTTTTCAGCAAAAATATCTTCTATTTCATGTAATATCGCATATAAACTATTAGAAATATTTACTACCTTCAATTTGGAGTAATTTATAATCATTTGAACTCAAACATTGTCGGAAGAAATTGGGAAATTAATCATTATAGTAACTGAAATAACTTAATATTATGACATTCTGGAAGGAAATATGCAAGTCTTAAAAATCGCACACAAAAATTAATAGAAACAAATAGTTCAATTTAGTAGTAGAAAGTAAATTTTCCACTTGAAATCGAAAGTTTTACTCACTATTATACTAATTTTTCTTTGACGTTTACACTGTCTGAAAAAGAAATAATTCTTTCCTACAATCTACTTCAAAGATACGATTTGGGAGTATAGCTTTAAACTGACTCTCGGAAATGGCAAACTGGTCATTGACCACCGAAATAAATTTTGATTTAGCCATATTCGTGATCCTCAAACCTGTCATATCAAACTCACCACCATCAACTCCTTGAACCCCGCAGACGTACAAATAATGTGTCTTCATTCTGGGACCTCCATCTTTATCGATCAAAACAAACATATTTGTTACAAAGTCAATCGCCGATGATTCCAAATCAATTACTTCCACGATCTCTGCAGCCTCTATTTCTTGTTGAAAAGAGCCAAAATCCTCAACATCAGATTCAGCCATCAGTATCGCGTTTTTTTCTTTCTCGTCATCAGTTTCTTCTTTTCTTTCATACTGCGGACGGCTTCATATCATTTTCAACAAACAACTTTCATCCATAAAAAGTAATATTTGTGTAGATCACATGGTAAATTGTTTTAAAATGTCAGTTGTTAATTTGACATAAAATAGCGAGCTTTACTGACAGAACAGAACGCAACCACGCTTTTAGATTTAAAATTGCTTCCTATCAAATAGTAAATTATTCAAAACACATAAAAAATATGTTTTTATTACTTTAGAAGCCTGTTCCCAATTACTCCGCAGTAAAAATTGTCAGGGGTAATTAAGAACACTAACCTGTTCCTCAAGATGAAATCCAAAAACGAAAGTTAAATTTTCCTCGTAATCGTTATATCCTACAAATCTAAGAAATATATTAATAAACAAGTTAGCTTGCACATAACCGCCGTAGAGAAAGAAAAATGGAACTTAAGAAATTTTGATTTCACTTTTCTGAACACGGTTGCAATTAAAGGTATCAAACGTTACCAAATAACATTGAAAAAGTAAGAAAGCGTTTTTCTTCTTCTTCTAGAGTTTCTTAGCCAAAGCACATGATTTTCAGTTCACTAAGGCCTCACCAGTGAGCTCTGTAGTCACCGTTCCCAATTACTACTTGTTCCCAATTTCCCCGTCTGTCCCTACATTCCTGGAAAATACCTGTGTATTCTGAAACTACAAAATTCCAGAATAAAAAGTAAGAAATAAGTCACAGGAATGTTTTCTTCGATTTTTTACTTTCATTGTCATACGATAGCAAATAATTTAATTCAATTTAAGTAAACGATAAAATTTAATCTATAAAAATATAAAATCAAATACAAGAAGAGATTTGCGAGATTTAAAAGAGAATTTAATGGTAAGTAGCAAGAAATATTGCATAGACATCTTATGGGTTCAAACTTTATTTACCTTTAAACACCTAACAAAAGATGAAAAATTCTTAAGTAAAACTTATACGTCAGGTGTTTGCAGCCTGATTTTGAAGTCCTTCAGATGTTAAGAAGATACTATATCTATAATAAAGACCTTCGCCAATTTTCGTAGATATCTTCCTGAAAAAGTTCCCGGGAAGAGAAAATTAATTTTCCAGTCACCTTTTGAATTGAAAATATAACAGTTAGCAGACGAACGTTCGATCTTATTCTGCAAAAATCTGTCTGTAGGGACATATTTGTGAATAAAACTATCATATTTATCATGCTTCTATTTTAGCGGATATGAGTTAGATGCCCATTTATTGAAAGGGTTTCAATTCATACTCAGATAATATACGTCACGTGCACAACGCCAAATTGATTTTGGATTCCTTTCACGCATTTTGCAGGAGAGAAAAAAAGGACAAGCGTTGCAGCACAGCCCAAGACGTCTACGCAGGTAAATTTACCACCCGAATGTGACGTCATTTATATTGACTCCATTATTCGACCCATCGGCAGGTTACCGGAATGGGGGAGGGGGGTCTTTGCTTGAGCTGCTCGTAATGGGGGCTATTATGCTTTTGGCCGCGTGCTAGCGTTGATTGTCACGGCGGCTGGTCAATCAGTATTAACCGGATGCTAAGGCAGGGTGAGGTTCTCTTTTGAGATTGACTCCGTTATTCAGTGTACTTCAAAATCCTGAAAATACTTTTTAACCCTCTGAGCGGCGCAAACGTCTTTTTACGTTTTTCATTATCAGTTGAAAAGCAGATAGCTCGTATTTAAATGTATATTTTCTTAAACTATCATGGATAAAGTGTTCTTAAGATTTCAAAGATATAATCAAATACAAAAAAAGATCTATTCATTTCCTTTAATAGCTAAGTTTTCTAACCTAATAGCTAAAAGTGCGAAATAATTGGGCGTTCAGAGGGTTAAAAGGATACTTTTATTAGTGTACTAAAAAGTAGAAATTACATTTATTTTGATTATTTTCTGCTTTTTAATCTTTAATTTATAATTCATTATTGTAAATATTATGGAATCTTAAAATAATTCTTTCTCAAATTTAGTACCAGATGGCGCTCCTCTTATGGCACCGAAATTTAATTAAATTAATAAATTAATTGATAGTTAAGTTCTGAAAATATTAAAATACTGTATTGATGTCGAGAATACGCAAGAATATGAAGTTCCAAAACTCTAACAGATCAAGAAGAGAGTGAAAAATCGTTTACAATATTCATTTTTACAAAAATGAAACAGGTCAAGTTAAATAAAAGTGTTCAAAATGAGCATAGCGGGAAAAATACGGTAGAAATATCAGGAAATAAAAATAGATAAAGATTAGAAATTGAAAAAAATAGAAGAAATTGCATTATGTACATATAATTACGGAGATGACTAAAGAAGTTTCCGGTTACAACCCCAAATTTAAGTTGCCTTTTTACCTGATGATATTAAAGACATTTGAACACACTTTTTTTGGCAAGAATTTACCTAAAATGCTAGGAAATACAACAGTATGTACACTACAAAGTGATAATATTGCTGCTGTGTGTTTCGAGCTATTTTAGTTTTTTTTTTGTTTGTTTGTCTAAAGAATTCATCATTGTTATAAATATCATAAAATCACTCGTCGAAATCTTGCAAATTCTCCAAAAATTAAAAAAAGGGGAACAAATTATTAATTTGGAACCTCCAAATTATGCACTTCTTATTGCCAGAAATCTCAGTTTTAAGCCTGATTTATAAAGGGGGAAATAAATTAGAGGTTATTTTTCAGTTTTATATGCTAGATCATGCTTTCTTAAACAGTGAATCGCGCATATATATATATTGGTATCGCAAAATCTCTCGCAAATTTTTCTTTCCCCAGAATCATAAATACTTGTAAAACAAAAATAGCTAAGAATCATTTAGATTTTTAAAAAATCATTGAGATTTGTTAAATAAGCATTTTTATTTCATCTGCATTAACGTTAATTTATGTTTCATTTTCATATTTATTTTCCAAATATGGAATCGCGGTAATATTTTTCTGTCTTAAATGGAGAAGGTTATTGGGATGCGAAAGTATTTTGCACCCGAATGGAAAAGAGTAAGCTTTACGTGTGCAAGAAAATGTGTGGAAAATTTTTAAATTATGCTTATTATCGCTTTTGAAAGCAGAAATTTTTTGACGCATTTTTGATAAGAAGTAGTTTTTATCTAAATTAGATTAATCAATACGTATAATTCGAACTTTAAGAAATTAAGTTTAATCTGTGAAATTATTAATAATTTTTTTGTGACATATTGATAAGATGCCACGCCACGAAATTGGGTCACATGTTGCTCGTTGATCCCGAGCTCGATATGCTTGATTTAAAAGATTAAGATTGTTTTACATGGTAAATGATTTTTCAGTTTTCAGCAGAGAGGATAAATATGTTTTGAGAAGCTATGTTTTATCTATTTTTCTACTCAAGAGTAATACTAATGACGACATTTTGCATTTATCTTAACAGTCTTCAAATTAAATGGCTGAAAATCAGAAGAGACCAAATTTTTAGATGTTTGTTTTTGTTTTCACTTTTAAAAAAGTTTTATTCTCCGAATGCTTCTCGTTTCAACAAGAATATTTCCATGAAGATAAGGATTGCTGTGACTATAATGCAAAAAACAGATAAATAAGGTCGTACATTAAAAAATAAGCGACTGCGGAAATAAATGCATTCACTATATGTCATTAGCACCCAAATAACTTTAGACACACGCTTGTAAAAATTTATAAAACAAATATTATTGAATAAATAAATGAATTTAATTACCAGTAGATTACACCCATTAAATTCATTTATTTTTTATGATTTCGTAATATAAAAAAAGATAGGTTCTTGGAGAGGCAATTTTCTAATGCTTAATTATATAAATAATTACATTTCTTAATTATAATGGATAACGCTGAAGATAAGTGAGTCGCATAAAAAATGTTACTGTAAATGTTTTCTAGCATGCATTTCGAGTAGTTACATACTCTCGACGACATATATTAACGTTGTTATACGATGTCATGCACTTTTTCCTCCTGCAAGATGCTTACTTAATTTCAAAATTAAATAGGCGTGCGCATTTCACTTGTGTCACGTGATCATGTATTGATTCCATTACAATATTGTGTATGTTAAAAATGATTCTATCGAATAAATAAATAACTATAATTCTAGACTTTTACTACTTATGCATCAGAAATTCTTCACAGACAATTTAAGAGAAAAAATTAATTATTTTTTAATACCTTGACTATAAAACGGTTACATAGGTCTTTATATTTTCCTGGCATTCGAAATAAAAAAAATAGCCTTGTTCCGAATTTTCCGCGCAGGTGAAATTCAATGCTATCCAATTTAACGGTACAAAATTAACGTAGAGCTACACGCAATTCGTAAAACATCCAGTTCCAAAAGTCAAAACAAATGTCAAAACTTACAAAAACAAGTTAATCTTCCAAACGAATCAAATAACCTTCCCTGCAGAGTCAAGCAGATGCAAACTATTGTAATATGACGATGTAAATTTTAAAAGCAAAAGTTTGAAGTTTATCGGAGCGAAACAAAGGGAAAATCACAGAAATGTCTAACCTGTTCTTTTTTATATTCATTTACAATGAAATATGTTTGATTGAATCGTCAAGCCCGGATGAATCAAAAACAAAGAAATATTATTTAAGTGTGTGAAAGTGTGGAATTTCGTTTCGAAACAAAAATAGACGATGAGGCCTTTTCTTCCTCTCCGTGATTCATGAAACGTATAGATTTTAACGGCACGCAATAACGAAACAGGAAATCGGAAAACTTTTTCTCAAATTAAAAACGGGTTGATTGTTACAAAAGGCCTTTTCTGGAATGAAGACAAAGATACACTCTGTCCTAAAAGTTTATAGAATCTTGTATTTTGTCTATATTTTTTGTTGTATATGATGTATCTCGATGAAACTTACTGTATAGATATGTTATGTCTATTAAATTGAAAAAACAGCAGTTCTAGCTCGTATATTTAATGCCAATTTTTAAATCGTAGAATAAACAGAAATAACCTGTCCCAAAAGTTTATAGACAAATGCAATTTTATGCAAATATGGTATCGGTAATCATGATGTCAATTCGGAGCCTAATAAATATGTTGTAAGAAAAGGAAGCGGCCGTTTGTTCTGCGTTTCAAGATGTCTAAAGCTTCGTAGCTCTCTAATGAAGAAGTGAGTAAAATTCTGCATTTGAAATTGCTCGGCAAGACTTTTAAGGAAATATCGAAACTTTTAAATCAGTCTAAAAGTATGATTTATCGTGTATTAACTCGTAAGACACCATATGAGCCAAAACCACGTTCGGCAAGACCACGTGCGACGGATATTCGCTGTGATAGACGGATACAAAGAATGGCTTCCAGTCAGAAAATGTCGGTTCACGAAATTACTAGGACTTCCCGGTAGCAAATCTCCAAGAACACTGTTCATAGACGTATTATAGAATCTGTTTATATGATCCACACAAAAATGGCTCGCAGATTACCACTCTCAAATCTTCACATTAGTAAGGGATTACAATGGGCTCGTAATCATATGCCATATGGCGATAACTGGATGGCTGTCCTTTTCAGTGATGAAAACAAATGGAACCTCGATGGACCTGACGGGAATATAAAATATTGGCATGATTTACGAAAAGAGCCCAGGAGCTTTTCCAGTCGGCAAAGTGGTGGTGGATCTGTGCTGGTGTGGGCGGCTTTCGATTTCAACTGTCAAGTGGGTTTGGCCTTTTTAGATGGACGACAGAATTCTCCTAAATACATAGAAACACTAGAAAATCACCATCAACCATTTGCAGAAAACATAGGGGGACGAAATTGGGAATATCAGCATGATAATGCTGCCACCCATACCTCCAGTGCTACGAAAAATTATTTAAACTCGAAAAATGTTACTGTTCTTGAATGGCCACCGATGAGCCGTGATCTAAACCCAATTGAGAATGTGTGGGGCATTATGTCTCGGAAGGTATATGAGAATGGAGGGCAATTTTATTCAGTGTATGCCTTGAAGACAGCCATTGAAAGTGCATGGTACAACTTGGAACCAGAGTTATTACAAACCTTAATTATGTCGATGGAAAAACGTGCATACAATGTCTTACTGATAAATGGAAAGACTTTAAACTATTAAGAACATTGTATTGAGCACCTTTTGTTGAAAAGTCATATATTCTATAAACTTTTGGGACACCTAATATTTCCATTTTGTTATATAATTGAAATACAAATTGTTATTTTTTCTAAATATTTCGTTGAATGCAAGTCACATATGGTTTGAATAAACATATTTGTAATTGGTGTTTGTATGCCTTTCCGTTTTAATAAAACATATATTTTAATAGAGTCTATAAACTTTTGGGACAGAGTGTATATATTTAGATAATGTTAGATAATGGCTGGATGAGAATACAGACTTTACTATATATATATATATATATATATATATATATATATATATATATATATACATACATATATATATATATACATACATATATATATATATATATATATATACAATATATTGCTTAATCTTCTTTTATTTAGGCATTTAGGATATTACGTTATTTCTTCATAGGTAAAGTATTCAATTTTTACGTAGCTCCATGACCAGTATTCAGAAGGTTACGCCCGAGCGGTGCGTTGTTGTTGAAAGCTTACATGCTGGCGTGAAAAAGGGCAGAAATGAATGCGCAGAACGCTTAAGCACCCAGAGAAGGGAATTTTCCCGGAAAATGCACGTGACTTGAAAAGAAAGTTGTAGAGCGTTAATTATGATGAAGTAGAAGTATTTAAAATGAGGTGCCGTTAAGATTATTTAGGAAAGTTAAAAAATTAAAATATCACACATATATATATATAATTTTAATGATGTCTGTGTCAGAGTCTCGTTTTTAATCATGGCCAAGATTACATACACAACAATAAATGCATTTAATACGCTCTCTAGATGGAAAGGCAACAAGCATGCAAATAAATTGAATAACTAACCATCTTTATAATATTTTCCTGGGATGAGATTGGCAGTGAGCAGGTAAAAATAAATAAAAATGTATTTAATATCTTCATCCAGTGTAAATGGCAATGCACATGTTTAAGAAACCCTTGTAATAGGGTACTTTTTTGGGCAGCTTCTTATTAACGTTAGCATCAATTATGCATTCAGAAAGGGAAAAAAATTTGAAACTAAAGAACGAAACATTATTCATAAAGATTTTGTTTTAAAGTCCGTCTATTTGATAAAAAATATTTTCTACCTTTTAGCACACTAGTAAAAGCGTTTCTTTTTTTTAAAAAAAAAACTTAATTATTTGTTCTTAGTTGAAATGTTCATTGTTCTTAGTAAATCGGTATGAGTTAAAAGTCTATAAAAAATTAAAAATAATGTATAAGATTCATGATTGATTTCAATTCTTAATTAAAAGTAATTAATCAAAAATATTAATTGTTTTAAAATTTCCTTATTAAAAAACTTTCTTCCGTAAAGCTGAAAATATAATAAACCATTTTATGTTAATTATTAAAATATGCGAAATTAATTTAAAAAAAGGAAGAATGTAAGTTCCACAAACATTCGTCGTCGTTCAGACGGAAGTCACCAAGTCCATAAAAACCATTTGACGGACTACTACAGTCAATTAGAATTTGCAATTAATTATTTCGTGATAGCAACCTGCTATCTAAACATCAGTAAATAAACCGTTGGAACTAAAAACCTGTAAAATAATTTTTACTATTTATCATAAAGACTCAAAAATAATTAAGTTAAAACTGAAGACATCTCAAAACTATAGTTTTGGACTTGCCTAAACGACGACGGTATATTACTTGCAATACAAGGTTAAATTATTATTTCACGCTTAAAATAGAGTTTATAGCATAAAAACACCTTTTCCAGAAAACAAGTGAAAATGTTACTACTATTATTATACCCTTAAAATAGAGTTTATAGCATACAAACATCATATCCAGAAAACAAGTGAAAATATTACTAAACGAATGTCTTTAAAAATGGCAACGAGAAATACACACGTGAGAAAAGAAATAAGCTATTTTATTAAAAAAAGATTAGAAAAATAGATTTTATTAAAAAGATAATAAATATCATAGTCAAGCCTAATTACAAAAAGTGTGGAGTTTTAGAAAAAAATATTACAAACACGATTAGCAAAGTCAAATCAAATTATATCGTCAAAATGTCTGTAACTATGTTATTTTATTAGATGTTTTATGTTATTATATTAAAATAAAAATGTTCTATTAAAATTAAATAAAAAAGAACGAAGACCTATCCAAATTTATCTTGAATGAAAATATTTTCGCCTCGTTCACTAATTTTCTGGAATTCGAGCAACAACAACAGCAAAGGAAAATAAATAACGAAGGAAAGGAATTTCCCAAACAAATATTTCTGCTCTAAAAATTTAAATACTTTTAATACTCAAAAATACTACATCCGAGTTGGAAAGAATATAGTTACGTCCCGTTTTAAAGCACATCAGGGCTACTTTGGGGTAGGCCTCGAAATTAGACGGCAAAGGCGAAGCATATATGGGCACCTACTCTATAAACTTCGACGCCACTCCAAAGTGATAGTGGGCCGTTGTGGTCTATGGTCGTTTCCAGGTTCGAAACCCACTTCTAACAAAGATACGCCGTGTATGTGGGCTTTGTGCACATTAAATCTGACATCGAAGGACAAACGTCCTTCCTTTGGTGTGGTGCGGATGTTTAGAGTGGTAGGCGCAGGTTCAAGTGTCGTCCTCGTCATCGGAAAACGGTTTACTGTCCTTAAACAGTCCTCGTGTTTCTTCGAAGCGGAACGTTAATATAACTAAACTAAATCTAAACTAATCTAACGTTGTGGGTCAGGGCGAGGACGTTTGATCCCCGACAGTAATTTAACAACCACATGCTCCACTTGCACGGCAAATCTTTGGTAGAAGAGGGTTTTAAACCCATGGTCATCCGATCCGGAATCTAACGTTGTGGGTCAGGGTGAGGACATTTGATCCCCGACAGTAATTTAACATCCACATGCTCCACTTGCACGGCAGATCTTTGGTAGAAGAGGATTTTAAACCTGTGGTCATCCGATCCAGAATCTAACTTTGTGGGTCAGGGTGAGGACGTTTGATTCCCGACAGTAATTTAACATTCACATGCTCCACTTGCACGGCAGATCTTTGGTAGAAGAGGGTTTTAAACTCGTGGTCATCCGATCCAGAAGCCGACACTCTGCCACCAAACCACCACGACTCAAATGCGTAATTGGAAAGATTGTGCAAGGTTGCCATCTCCCTTTCACAGGCATATTACAGAGAGATTTTGATGTTTTGATGTTATTGGAGTAGCTTATGCTTTATCTGCATAAATTACACCTGGTTGCTCTATAGAAAATCAGAGGTTTGAATGTTGGCGTTTGTTCATAACTGAAACTCGTACCGGTAGTGTAAATCTGCAAGCAAACTTCTGTTTCCCAGTTTTCTCCTGAATCAGATTACTAAGCAAAACAAACTTAATGGTAAACGAGACTATGTCTCTTAGCCGACCGACAGGGCTTTCAGCTAACATGTTTTTTAGTCGGCACATACATTAAAATGTAAAATCTGTTAAGCTTGTTTAAATTATGATTATTTAATTGTTTATATAATTATTTTTTAATTTAATAATCATATTGTTAAGTTTAATCATTAATTACCATTGAGAGTTTCCAAGCCTAGTTGTCAAATATTTGCAAAATTCAGTCGCATCCGTCTTAAGCGAATTCGGCTTTCAAATCGGGTCGCACTCGATTTCCTTCCTTCACATTTTATTGGATACCGAATTAGACTATTAATACAAATATATATTAGCTAGTTATAATATAGATAATATTATATACTATATAGCTCATATTAATTAGTACTATATTCATTAGCTAGTTAATTATAATTATTAAATTTATTATATAATTTAACATAGATTTAATAATACTTATATTCATAATAATATTAATTAACTTATATTAAAAATAATTTAATAATAGAATATAATTATTAATATAAATCATGAAGTTTGCATGCATATACAATTCGTCTAAGTGTCACAGACTCCAGAGGACACATTGACTAAATGCGGTTGATGACTAAACACTATCAGCTAACAAATGTCTTCTAAATGTTTTGTTAACTAAATGTCCTTTAGCAATGATAAATATTCCAAAACATTGTTTTAGTTCTAAAATTTCATAAATCTAGCATTTCTTGGCCATGACTTTTAGTACTAAATGGAGCACAACAGCTTGCTGTCTATGCATCACGATTTGACTTCACCAAATCATTTCAGTTATCTCCGGTCATTATAAAAAGAAAATTCTATTTCGTCTTTTTTCTGCGGCAGTTGTTTCTCTATGAAGTTCACGAAGCTTGAAACTTTAGCAAATTTTAATTACACCAGCAGCTTTCTCAATCATAGATCAACAAAAGTTTTCAGGGTTTTATTTTAACGGGATGACTTGAAGTTTCAGTGACTCAGTGGCGTTTGTTTTTCTTCCAGAATAACATTCTTCACATGCGTGGCTTCTTGGAAAAAGAATAAAAACTATGCATTTCAGCGCATTTGATGCTAATCTGTCATAATTACTTCTTGTAGTAGATGTAAACTAGTACATTGTTTAAAGATCCATGTCTAAGCATTGACTGTTTTAAGCATTAGCATATCTCACAACATTCGAAAATACAGATAATGAATTTAACGCGCGATAAATTTATATTAAGCTGCTTTATGATTTGTATCCTGCTGAACAAATTAAAATGAGCATATTTTGAGCATTCGTTTTTTTTATCAACAAATTTACAGTAAAACAAGCAGCTGTATCAAATTAAATCTTTTTTTAAACTTAAGCAACATTGCATTAAATTTTATTCCAATAGGTTCTATGAAATATATGAAAGTTAAGAATAAAGTATTCTTATATTTTATGACTGTAATTATCATCAACTCTTTCTATTTTAAGAATGTCTTATCTAATTTAGCAGATTATTTTCTAAAATTAAGCTTTCAGATGATGCTAAGAAAAAAAGTTCCCATTATCGATGCCGACCGTTTTTGTACAGCATGAGTTACAATAAAATCAATATATTAGCCTATTGAGTTAATTTTTCTTTCTAAAAATTAATCTTCTTTTATGTTGTAGGGGAAGGTCGGGTAGTATCGGACGAAGGCTAGTATCGGACATGCGTTATTTCTTACATTTGCTGTAGGAGGTGGGACCTGTCAAGACACCAGGGTGTTGGGTGAAGGTTGAAAGTTCACTTGCCGCCATATTTAGTCAAACGGCAGTGTCGTTGACACGTGGTAGAAAATTTAGTTTTTTCAACAGGTTTTTGAGTGAAAGAAGATAACTTCAGGTTACCATAGCTTGCCTGAAAGATAATATAAGTTAGTTTTTTGTTTATTGTTGAAAACAAAATTTTTTGTCTTTAAAGTTGTAGGCCTTAAATCTCCTTAGGCTTACTAATAGATATGTTGCAACCGATGTTTTGTTCCATGATATTTCGGATTGTATCGGACACATATGGTGGAAACCTTTGAAGAAGACTGGATTCAGTGTTGGATTTGTGAAGGCTGGGCTCACGAAAATTGCTCCGATCTTGAAGGAAACAACCTGTTTTATGTGAATGTGATGTTTTTTTACCAAAAAAATGTAATCACAGAATGCATCTTTCAAAGACTGATAACTTTTTAATTTTTTGATTTATACCTCTTTCCTATCATATATTAGCCTAGTTTTAAGGTTCTAGGAGATAAGGATTAGATAACCTAGTTTTAAGGATTTTAAAGATCTGTAATTTGTACATTTATAAATTTCTCAAAAATAACTCTGTCTAATAATAAAAAGTTGTCTGTGAAACCAAAAGTAATTCTCTTCTTGCATATATTTTTCCATGTCCGATACAACCCGCCACAAGTAAAATTGATAAAAATGTGATGACTATAAAAAGTGTGAAAAAACGATTGATATTTTTACTTAGAAAAAATGTGTTAAAATGTGCTTTCATAGAACATTAAAGTTTTGCATGGGATATAATCTGGTCCAACTGAGCTGTAAAAATATTTTATAATATAGGAGAAGCTTAGGCGTCCGATACTACCCGATTTTCCCCTATGTTTTTTGTATAATACGATAAAGTATGACAGTTAACTCTTCGGATTCTTCATATCTATAACGATTAGATGCTAGTTTTGACGAAAAGCTTAAAAGTTAAAAATGCTCTTTCTTAAAAATCATACTGCATTAATCTTATTATTATTTTTTGAATTCAACAATCGACTCTAATGATTATAAGTTTTCAGAGAGTGAGAAAGAGTTTTTTATGACTTTGTCAACATTTGTTGATATGTAATGTGGTGCTTTTTGAATTTTGTAGGAAAGCAAAAATGAATACGGTCGAGCACAAAAAAGGCTGTAACAACTACGATACAGTTGAGTTTTATGCATTTGAAATCCTCCTGTTTGGGAATTTGAAGAGAAAGAATATTCACAATCTTCATTCAAAATGTATACTATGCCTATTTGTCGGCACTTTTTTCTAAGAATGGTATATTAAAATATTTTGAGGTTTGATATTCATTTAAGATAAAAAAATTCATTTAACTTATTAGATAAAATTAGGTTAATTTGTAAATAAATTTGAATAATTAATATTTAATTAACATACAAAACACTTCGTTATGGTTTGAGACAAGAAATTGAAATATCTATATTTCATTGTGTGTGAAAAATTTGGCGAGAGCTTTCAGAGTTAGGTGCTGGCGCATTACTATCTCAAAATAAAAAGAATAAAAAGTTGAGAATTAATTTCCTTCTTAAAATAACATCATGTGGTCAAAGTATTTGTTAATATTTCTTGTGGTTACTGAAGTTATTAAGAGATAGCAGCTCTGATCAGAGGCAGCGACGAATCGGGGGGGGGGGGCAATCGGACTGCAGCCCCCAGAGCTAAACCAGAAATCATGATTTTATTTAAAATCACTATAACCGTTTGCTCTTAATTTCCCTTTTTTAAAAAAAATAACAAGAACGTGACAACATTGCTTTCTGGCTTGACAGGCTCGAAAATTTTCCTAATTTTCTAGTCATTCCATTTGTACTTGTAGCGTCGACGCGGTCGAAAACATTTTTTCGTAGTCATTTCATTGCATTTTTTATTAAATTATCGAAAGTATTGCAGTGTTCTTTATGAATATTATTGTCAGGTGAGTAAAGTCTGTAAAGTTAAAGTGTTTTTGTTTATATAAGCCACGAGGTTTGACATTCGTCGTGACGATACGAAATTTTTATGACCTCATCCCCCCCCCCCCGACCCGAATTCTAGATTCGCTTCTGATCAGAGGTGGTAAAACTGTGGAAAGTTAAAAATTGATGAACTTGGTAATAAGTATTACTTTTTTTTTCTTGGACTTAACCTTCATTTGAGAAGATTTCAACAATCTCTGTAAATAATAAAGAAGCGTAATTATTTTATTATCCACAACATTTTTCCTAGAACATTAGGAGAAACATCCAGTCTTATGCTTCAGCTGGAAATAGTCTCCTCAGTAAGTCATTCCAAGTGGTGTGACACTAAAACACACGGTCATCTGGCAATATACATTAATTTATCTTAGGATCCTAGAAAAAATATCATTCATATTAATATTTTAATTTTTAAAAAATCGAGAGGATCCGAAACAAATAGTTTCATTGTTACTAATTTCACAGAACAACTGTAATCCAAATTTTCTTTTTGGTCATTGTGGAGATTCCCTTAGAAATTTCACCTCATGATGTCTTTGGTTAAAAGGAAAGACCTTGATAAAATTACAGAACGTACAAAGAGATATTTATGACATCTGAAAAACAGATGGTGGGCGCCCGTTAAACGCCATCTGGTAAACGAAATGGAAATTACCGGATGATGGCAATTTAGAAAGAGAAATTTAACAACTTCATTATGCATCTATATGAAAGTAATTGCCTGTTGCCTTAGATCTAGTCCACCAAGAAATCGAGAAAAAACCTTCTAGCATTTTAATTACTTAATTACAAGATGAAAAATGTAATTAACAAATGCTAAAATCCAGTTTGATCCTCTGTTTCGTTATTTAAGTTGGCACACACACACATACTCATTTTCTGTTCTCTTTATCTACACATTTATAGTATACATTCTAATCTACCAGACATTAAAAATCAATTAGACATAGTTATTCAATAAGGAACCAACTCCATTACAACATTTTGAGATATAGTCATCTTTGCATAATACTACAAAAAATTCTAAAGCTGCATTTTTCTGAAACTCATTATTGTATTCTAAGTAGTCTATTGCACATTGGATTGTAATTGATTTAGTTTTAGATTACAAACTATTAGCACTTATTGTATAGCAACGGATTCAGAAACCTTCCGCCCTTTTGCGCATGCGTCGGACGGAGTTATTTTCATCAAAATGGAGGGAAAGTGAAGAATAGAAGGGTGATGTTTATATTTTACTGAGCGTGATCTAACAAAGAACTCCGGAAATGCGCTCATATGACTCATTGCCTGACACCTTTTTCCGGTGTAAAATCGTCTAAAAGTGGTAGTCTCGGAATCCGTGGTCAGACTATAGGTACAGTTTTCGATAGTAAAAACCGAAATCCTTAAAATGGTAGTTAGTTACTACAGTAGAGTCCCGCTAATCCAAACTAGATAAGACCTGGCCTAATCCGGATTAGACGGAATTTGCCATGAAATGCACGTAACACTAGTTTTAGATGGGTAAAACTATAAAAATCGATGATTTAGCTCATAAATGCATAAAACTTTTCCTACAGCTTAATTTTAGTTTTAATACTACTGCACACATAAACCTAAGTTTTTAACTTACAAACTGATGTAGGATTAACAAAAAATCCCGTCAAAATGTCTCGTCCGGATTAACCGGATGTCCGGACAATCGGGGTCCGGATTAGCGGGACTTTACTGTACTTGCATAAGCAAGCCCAATTTGTCTTCGCTCTGCGTGATTCAATACTGATTGAATACATTTCCCAACGAGATGCTTCTTTTTTGACAAGGAAAAATATTCATAAAAAATACCATCTATCGAGAAAAACGAGTTTGTCGAAAGTTTGCTTTTTTTTTCGTGTATGGTTCAACTTCCTTCCTGTTTACTTTTTTTGTTCTCGTCGGGATGCTTAAAAAGAATGCTTTTGCTTGATTTGATTTTTGAAAGAGAATAAATAACACCACACTTTTTCTAGTCAAATTTTACAAGAAATTTTAATGATCGCAAAAATATTATATAATTTCCAACACAAAAGCTACTTCACGTTTATAGTTCACAATAGAGCACAGTTTTGAATCAGTGACGATACTGCGGTTGAAAAATATTGAAGATAAAATGTTTTATTCTGTTTGGGTTTGATATGAAGTTTGACGCTATGTCTTTTCTGTTTTTTTTTCTGTAAAATTTGACCTGAAATAGGATTAAATCACGAGGCCTTAATAATGACAAATAAAAATACCACACAGTTTCAACCAGAGGACTTGAAAACCAGTAAGCTTTAAATTTCTGAACGATGGCCAGTCTTCCAAAATATATTCTGCTTGATTTACTCTGTCCAGGAACAGATTACGTTAAACAAATTGTTACAAATATGGTTTGGGTATGCGATTTTTATAAAAGAACGATATTAAAAGCTATCACTTTATTGTATGAAAAAATTCTCCAAAATTTCATCAAAATTCATGCTGCACGTATAGAAGCATTTCAGTAAAGCCCATATAGGGGCTGTTTTTAATATTAGGCTTGTTTTGCTGAATTTTTCATTTTTAAATTATTTATTGCTTTGGGGGGATATAGTATTTTGTCTTTCATTTTGGTAATACACAAAGCGGATCTATGTGGTGAAGCTTCATCAATCCCTATGATTTATAATGTTTTTTAATGGCATTAGTTTGGCACCAAAGCTTTTGAAATATCATCGATATTTCTTTATTCTGGGTTTAGTGCATATTCCCGCTACAAAGTAATTCAATTCCCAAACTCGGACTGTTATTGAAAAATGCAGAGAAATTTGCAAAATTTCGATGATTTTTCTGTTTTAATTTTCTTTTAAAGAAGACTGTTATGATGATGATGGCAGATTTTCTGTTACCAGCCAGGTGGTAACAGTCGAAACTCCCGAAGCTCATTTCCACAAATAGGGCTAAACATAGTTGAAGTAATAGCCCCAATTTAGTTTTAAAAATATCCATAAAAATAATGGATGGCAATGCATTTCTGGTACACAAATTCAGCGAACATGACAGCTTGAAGGTTTTGTGTTGTTCCAGAATTCCTGAGAAGCAATTAAATAATAACAAGGCACGAACATGGGTGGAGTTGGATGGAGGCGAGGCGTCCATTCTTCTAGAATAAAATATTGATAAGATTCTCTTTACTTTCGATCGATTTTTGGCAACAACTCTTGGGAAATTACATCAAGCTAACCGCAAATAACGGGACAATGTGCAGTCATCCGAGTCATGATCGACAACAGTGATATTTGCTGTTAATAAAGAGTAAAATCAATATCTGGTTAATTTAAGGTTCAAATAAATTTAATAAAAATAATTTTTTTGAAAAACACACCTTTATAAATGTAATAGAAAGAATTTTTTCATTTTAATTATCTTCTACTTTTTAGATTTCACTTATATTTCATTATTATAAATATTATGGAATTTTGAAATAAGTTTTTTTTCTCAAATTCACTGCAAGAGGGGCATCAAAATTTAATTAAATGAATCGATTAATTGAAAATTAATATCTGAAAATATTAAAATAATGTTTTATCAAGGAGAAGACACAAATATAGAAAATTTCAAAATTCTAGCGCATAAAGAACTGAGTGAAAAATCAATTCCAAAATTCCATGTTTACAAACATGAAACAAGTAAATTCAATGAAAGCATATAAAAAATATATTTTTTTTAAACATTGCTTTTGGAAATTACAGACAAATACAGTAATTCAGAATATCGTGCAATAAAATGAACTCTGAGAAAATATAATAAGACTGCAAGAAGTTCTGTCTTGTAATGAACAAGTATCCATTAGTTCTGCTTTTCTACTGATTTTTCTGGTTTTTACTGACTTTCGACTGTTAATTCACTGTTCAATGTATTACTTTGAAAAAGAATACTTCCAGTATAAAAAATTCCATAATATAAAAAATAGAAATCGATGAATATATAAGAGTTTATTTGGACTTTTGACATCAAAATTCAGACGCTCAAGATCCAGACTTTCGATAATCTGGCTCTACTAACGAGGAAAAACGGCATTATTTAGAGTGAGATAAATTAATGACCAGTAGACAAAGGAATAAATGATAGTTTTTCAAGAACTACATAGATTTTAATTTCTTTCATTTCAAATGCAGCCTTGTGAGAACAGTTCTGTTTTGTAGCTGAGAATGCCATTTCTTAATTTTTCCAAGTCGTACAGGTAAATAAACTTTTTATAGTAATCAAATATTTAAATTGAAACGAACACTTCTATATGAATATTTTTCTTTATATATTCTTTCATATATATATATTCTTTCAAAGAAAAAAACTAAGAAAAGAAAACTTTGAAATAATATCTAGCCAAATGCTGAATATTCTGGCAGATATTAAGTGCGATAAAAGCAAGAAAGCTGCTTATGTTTTGCATTAGAAATGAGAATCGGTATCTGCAATAGAAAAATAAACTATAATAAAGGAACGATTCTTGTACTGATAGCGCGTAATCATATTTAAATTGTTCATGATTACAGTGTTCGTTGTATGTTAAGCTAGATAAGTATCGAGAAGCTATTTAATGCTCGGTTAAGAAAATACATGTATCTATTAAATACTACTTCGATGTAATACGATCCCAATAAAGCAGACTTCAAATAAAAATATTTTTTCGAACAGATAAAAGACAAGGAAACAACTGAAACGATTCGGTGAAATTTTAGATAAAAAAATGACTGCATTTTATATTTCAGTAAGAAATAATTTTTAAAAAATTCAAACACAGTTATTTTCTATTTTTGAAGCATATAAGAGTTTTATTTACACATGAAATACGTTCTTGAACTAAACTGGATAAATGTTCAAACGATAGGATGAATAAATGAAAAAAAAAATCGATTTTGAATAATCATAATGTATGATCATAACCATAACAATTGCTCTTAACCATGCTCTGTGTGAAAAGTTATATTTTTCAAAAAACGAACCGCTGTTGAAGTTTATATCGATGATAAAAGCATGAGCTAGAACAGAGTTTTTAAAAAACTTTCCACTTCGCAACCCCTTTTTGGTTGAAGAAGCTTCTGCGATCCTATTTCCGCCCCCAAAACTTCTTTTGTCGATATTCTATAGTTGGAAAATAGAATAGAAAATGAAGTGTTAACTAATGGCGATTAAAAGGAAATTGAATTATAAAATGTTGATGATATCTTTTAAGTCAAGACTATTCTTAACAATTTTTGTATACACATATTGATAAAGCTGAAAGCAAGAAAATTACGTGACCTAATATTTTTCTGCGCGAATACACGTGAGATTATGATGAGCAATTTAAGAAATCTAATAGCAGAGGAATGTATTAGAGACAACAGATATGAGCGAGTGATACTTCGAAACTGCACAAGAAATATGTCAAATTAAATTCTTCATATTTACAATTCATAAATTATCACAAACTGTTTGATATTGTTAGTGAAAAACACGAATGTACTCTGTAACTCATTCGACGCAGATTCAGCGTACATCAACAAATTCAGAGTTGTAACTGTGCCTCAGGTTTTGAATATTCATATTTCATGCATGTTGATGTAATAAATCGCGCGACCAAGGAGGCCAAGGAAGAACTTATATTTGATACTTAAAAAAGAAAACTGTTAAAACAATATATCGTCGCTCAACAAGCAACACCATCTATCTCAATTTTTGAAGTTTCAAAGAGGAAGGAAATACTCAATTTTCCGCAACCAATAACGAATATTTCTAAATTTGTTTTTCAAATCTAGTTGCAACTTTCGGTCTTATGTTCATATCAGATGTGAAAAAATTCAGACATATCCGTTATTGGTTTTTGATCATCAAATATAAGTTCTTCCTTGGCCTCCTTGGTCGTGTGGTATCGCTCCTTGGTATATATAGTGATTTTATCATGGTATACAGTCCTAATACTGCTTTACCAGAGCGACAGAGATTCCAATTCCGAGGTCTCATTGAAATATCGAGAAGAGACCACTACAACCACGATCCGTAGAATACGGAAGCATGTGTGACATGCATGCCATCATAAACTATGAATGTTACGCCATGGCTTATATGATACGATTTTGAATGTTCTTTTTTCACAAAAAATGTGCAATGAAAAAAAACTGTTTGTCATGAATGCAAATATTGGATCCAGGCTCATCGTAAAATAACAATGGCTTCCATCTAATGTTTCGAGATTTCCTCATCTCTTTTGAAGTCTAACATCTAAAGTAAAGATTCAAAAGAAATCATATCTATGAACATCAATTTACGAGCTTTCTTCACACAGTCGTCAATCATCAGCGTCAGCATACACTGT
Organism: Araneus ventricosus; assembly: GCA_013235015.1. Lineage (NCBI taxonomy): Eukaryota > Metazoa > Arthropoda > Arachnida > Araneae > Araneidae > Araneus > Araneus ventricosus. The sequence goes on along the minus strand of BGPR01000011.1, from coordinate 1,807,776 downwards.
AATACAGCAACATAATGGCGAAAAGAGCAACTTGATATTCGTCATCAATATGAGTGCCAAAAGTCACTACCTGCCTGTTCTGTCATTTTTAAAGCCATTTGTAGTTCTTTTGAATCGATTTGTGGTACATTCTTCTGTCCCAAAGATGCGTAATCATACTAACATTTCACTTAACACCCGAAACTATTCCTCATAATCCAATATTTTTTCCTCTCTTCCAAGGTTCTTCATTTTTACTTTCTCGTATACAAAGTATACAAAGAGAAAGTATTGTAAACGTCAAAAAATTCGAACTCGAGATTTTGACGAATCTCCACGTTTTAGACCTCCCTGAGTTCGAAAAACACAAGTTTGGAATTATGTCTGTCTGTGAACACGATAACTCGAAAACTATTAGAGCTACGGGGATGAAATTTGGTATGGGATCTTTACACATAATCCGTAGGTTTCTATCAAATTTTCGACAAAATCCGTATACGGAAAGTCACTGTCCGTGTACATGTGAAGACGACAACTCAAAAATTTAAATAGCTAGATGGATAAGATTTGGTACACAGTTTTATCATCAGGAATGTAGGTCCGTATCAAATTTTGGACCAAATCCGCCAAAGGGTTGGCTGTTTGTCGGTCTGTATAATAGCATGCTTGTAAACGCTATAACTCTTTAAGACAATGACTTGGATAAATGAAATTTGCTGTTTGGCCTCTAATGTTAATTGTAGATGTGTGTCCAATTTTTGTTTCAATCGGTTAAAAAAAAGGCGATCAAATTGCATATTAAATTTTCTTACTATGACTCAAAGTCATTTTTAGTCTTGCCAAGCGCTTAGCGATACTCGTGACCTTGGCTCTCTCTAAAGGAAACTAGTGGATAGTCATAGCATTCTGGGTGACAGTAGCTTCGTATTTTTTATCCACGCTGGGGGAGGGGAAATGACACCTTTTGGGGAAGTATGCGAGAAAGTTTAGGGGAGACCACACCCACTGGTTCATAATACGAACACTTTGTACGTTGAAGCCTATTATTATACTAGCATTGCAATATCAATATACTTTATTCATAAGTATTCGAGACCTTTTTTTATACCTTGCTAAGCTGACTTTGGTTGCGCGCTTTGATGCTATTTACAAGTGAAAACTGATTTTCTTATCCTTTACATTTCTCATGTAAAAGAGTCTAAATACTAAATTACAGGTGGATACTATATCCATTTTCTGAGAACAGTAGTAAATTTAATTCAAGTAAAAAAAAAATATGGGAAATATAGTTCGCAACTGAAAAGTGATTGATACTCTCATGACTTTATATTTCCCATGAAAATTTAAATCCACAAAATTTTTCAGAAATCATATTCCGTTTATTCAAAACAAAATGTAAAATCACATGCGAAATAGCGTACATTTTATTGCAGAAAAATGTAAGGGAATATATCTTACTCTAAATTCTCTTTTTTTAACATAAAAAGTATTGCAGCAAAATTATTGCATTATTTATGGGAAACTGCTACAATTCAAAAGCATGATTTTATTGGGTTAGTTTGCAGTTCACCTTGGATTCTAAATTCACCTTTACTTCCAAATTCAATTTCGACTCTGAATTTAGTTTTAACTACACCACATTTTAAGACATTACATTATTTTAAGAGATGCATTATTTTTAGACTACGGCTGAGCGAAATCCAAGACCTCGGCGAATTTAGTGGAGAAACAAAAGTGCTTTCCATTTTCAAATCGCTGATCCTTTAGATCTCTTGTTGTGTTACCTATTCTTGTCTTTCCCATTAGTTACAAATCCATCTCGTATGTCTTGATGCAATAGGACTAGGAAGTAATACTCTCTACAGGATGATTCAAGACCCAACAGATTAGCACTGCGAAGGGAATGAAAACCTAATGTCTTAGTAGCACAGAATATGCACCAACAAGTATGTTGAATTAAAACAAAATCTACTGGTTAAACATCTATAACACTCGCAAAAAAAGTTCTTGATATATCCCCTTTTAATAATAATTATACATCAGATCTTCCAACATTTACCACTTTCCTAAAACATATAGCCCCTGAAAATAACAAAATTTTAAACAGAAAGAATTTAAAATTTTATTTTAATATGTATCGCATATTTTGTACATTGACCTCGTTAAAAATAAAAAAGCAACTTAGACAAACTTCAGACATATTTTTAAAAACCAGTTGAAAATTTCACAAAATAGTTTTCTTTAACATCGCAAGACAATAAAAACCATCTTAAAAAAACAGTTTACGCATTACATATTTTATATTAATGTGTTTTCAACAACAAATTCAAAAGGATGTGCGAAAGAATTGGTTACAACAAAAAAAGCAGTTCTACAAACGAAACTTCTTTCCTAACCAAAACACAATCTGTTTACTTCCTTTAAAATTGCAGAATATTTTACTTTTAAATTTTTTTTCTACTTTAATCAATAGCTTTTAAACTCGGATTTTTCCCTTTTTGAAAGGATAATGCTTACAAATGGATTCAGCCAAATTGTTAGAATTCTCAAGTGTTGAAGACACTTTACAATCAAAGAAAATCGTAAACAAACTTCCTTTTTTGGAAAGAATTTGAGTTTTTCTGTGAACTGATTTATATTGCGTTGTTGCTGAACCATGGCAATTTTCTTTTCCAAAAACCGGATGATAATTAAGTAGTAATTTTTCGACCGAAAACACCTCGTTAAATGGATTTGAAGTAGTCTATGAAGTTTATGGAAATACTTAAAGAGATTTACTTACATTTTAATTTTAAAGAGAGAAGTGAAAATTTCAGTTTTTATGAATTTTATCATTCAAGATACCTCAGCAATTGACGACTTTAAACAATAAATCACGTTTTGAATAACATTCGAATCCTGACCTGCTGACAAAGAATTGCTTTGTTTGAAAAGGATCTCTGAGGATCTTTCCATTTTTCAAAAAACATGAAATACATCCTTGTCTTTTCAATTGATGAATATTAATAAATAAATATGCTTCTGAACCTGAAAAGCCTCAAATGCCCATTCATGTTTAGGATAATCTTGAAAAAATATTCAAAGAATTAATTGAGACAGAAGAAAAATCAGCAAGAGGTAAGATTTAATTAAAGTTTAAATGAGTTTATAAAGTTTAAATCTGTTTAAAAAACAGGGACAGCTCTTGTGTCTCAAACGTTTTGAGTGACGAAACTTGAATTTTGTAAGAATGAACAAATTTGTAAAAGATTTTTTTTATTATCGTATCTTATGTTTCAAAGAAATTACTCACGCATAAACAGTCCAATTTTATAACATAAGCTAAAGTCAGGAGTGAAATTTAAATTCTAAGAAAGTTTTCAGAGGTTTGGCAATTAAAATGATTTTGTACTTTTCAAAGAAAAATTTTTGATGACAGTTTCGAAGATTATTTATGACATTTAAAAATTATTTTAATTTTTCATTTATTGTATAACTCTATAACAGCCTGTCTCATGAAGTTTAGCCTCTTTTGTGACATCTTTTTAAAAAAAAACCGGCATAAAAATCATTTAATTAATAACATTGAGGAACTAGATTTGGTGATCTGAGGTTGTGGATTGGCATCAGATTTGGGTTTAAAATTGGAGAATCAAAGGTTCATTGGATCGCTGTATCCAATGAACCCTGCCTACCTTAATGAATGTATACCTTATTACAGGACTAAGTGCTCTAAATCTGTGGTGAATCAAACGGCCCCAGGTTGGTGGGATCATGAAACGTATGCGAGATGCCAGGTCATCTTCGTCATCTGACCATGGGTCCAAATTACGAGTAGGGAAGGGAAAAACCTACCGGTTTAAACCTAAAACCGTTTTTCTTTGTTTCGGTTAACAGGTTTTTCTCGGTTATTTTTTACCCCGGTTTAAACCGTTTGTTTTTTTAAATCCAAAAACCAGGAATAAAACCGGGTCGGAAGATAGGCTCGATTTTAGGTTCGACTAGACTAAAATTTACAAAGTTATAAAGCTTTGAATTTCATCATCTTAGGCCAATCACCGACAACCACTTCCTCGAGGCGTCTGTTGGTTGGCGGATTACTGAAAGTCTTTATGAACAGATAAATATTGGCCAATGGATTGATTTCCTGCAGAAACAATACTAATAAAAATTTTTGTTTGAAAACGGCGTCTATTTTTTGAAGCCAAAAAATATTTATCTTTAGTAAGAAGTTCTGTGGCGTCCGAAAGATTAGTATCTACGTTGAATGATGTTGTTTCCGATGAGAGGCGTCGACTCGCGGATCAACACATTGCTGAAGGAGTCTTTATGAGCAGATTAGATGATAAATATTGGCCAATGAATTAATTTCTTGTGAAAACAGCGTTAATAAAAAAAATTTATACATAATACTTACTTATTGAATAATTACTCATTTATTATTATTACATATTGTATTAATTACTTATTTATAATCATTACTCATTACATTAATAAATTATTGTATTAATACTTACTTATTGTATATTATTATTAATAAAAAATTCTGTCCACAAATGTTTTTTTTTAAAAGCCGATAACCGGTTTTTTTTTTCAAAAACCGGTATTATTTTAACTTAAAATCGACGAAAATGTCCATTTGATTATTTCATTTCCACAATACTTTTCGAAGAGTTTCAGCATTTGTGCTTGGAGTTTTCTCTTCTGATTTTGAACAAATCTTATTTAATGTTTGAATTTTATTTCCAATGAAATAAAATGTCCTGAAATTTTAATTCTATCAACAGTGAAGCATTATATAGTTTTAAACAAAATTATCTGACAAAGAATTATGAAAAAAATAATCTTAATTGCGCTATTTTTAAGAATTTCTTATTTTCTATCATTACCATTATTATTCTTATATGAAATGTACTACCATTCTCTAAATTTTAACGCCTGCATTTGTTTTTTGCTTCTATGAGAAAGAGTTTAAAATAAAACAAAAATGGTCAACCACTTTTGGTATTCCTGGTATTTCCAATATAGGATATAAAAGTTTTTTCTCTGTAATATTAATAAGATTCAGTTAAGTGAAATGCTTCCAGTCAGTTTAATTTATTAATTATTTTTACGATGCACTTTTATTAACCTTTCATCTAACTTTTAGTAGATGGCATTCACGTTGATTTGCTTTCTAAAACTGTTGTTAACAATGATATTTAGATCATTTCTTTATCTTTGCAGCAATCACTGAGCAAGTGAAACATTGAAAAAAAGGAAAGAAAGACTTTTAAAGTCTTTATTTATGAAGCATAAAACAAAGCGTAATTTTGAAGTTAAAGATAAGACTGAAGAAGCAAATGTAACAAATAAATACAATGAGTCATCTGGTAACGGACGTAATCCGTTCGATGACGATGTTCATTACTCAAATTGTTCGTTAACTGTGATCATTGATAGAACATAACTTTTCTTCTTAGGAATTTGATTAATTCCTCCCTTGGACTTTGACGTTCCTAGTTATATACAAAAAAATTCTTTAATATGTTTATTCATACGTAATAAGTCAGTATTTCCAAACATTTATTTTTCGTTTTCCAAACATAAAACATTTTCGTGGACGTGTTCGTTGTCAGATATGTTCGTCGTTCGAGACATTTCGCTAATCGATCACTATATCAGTTTAATGACATTTTAATCTCCGGAAATCAACACGAACAGTTAATTTTTCAAGCAATTATTTTTCAGGAAAAAGTTAAGCGCTGTTACATTACACTAGGAACCGAAAACGATCTCAGCTCAAAACAAACGAATTGTTTCCTCTTACCTCGATATATGCAGGTGAACTCGTTTTTTGGACAAACCCCCTCCACCCCCAAAAAGAGGTCGGCCTTAAATGGTGAAGCAACCTTTTCACGATTTAATTCACCAAAATCGATCAATTTCCACCGCACCGAAAGAGAGAGGATTCAAACGGGATCAGTAGAAACAAGGGCAAATGAAAAAGAGACAAATAGATCGGTCTCTTCAAAGTGAGAAGTGGGGTAAAAAAATGGGTTATGCTGAAGTGGACGCACACCCACATCGGCTGGATTTCGCAGGTGTTTTCAGAGAACCGTCTTTCCTAACTTAACCTTAATGAATAAAGATGTAGCTTTACACAATTGTGAAGAAGAAAACAACTTTAATGGAGAAGAGTATTTTCACTTAAATATTTGTTTAGACCTACAATGACATTTTATATACAGTGCTATCCAAAAGTCAATATCCTCATGATTTTACTAATAACGTTTTAATAAATGGAAGTGCCGTGAGTCAACAAATTATTGCCGGGGTTTCCTTACCTCATAACTTTTGTGTAAAGAACATGACGATAAATATTATTACATATTCAAAAGGCACAACTCAAAAAGTTTTTTTAATAACAGAAACAAAGTAATTTCCACTTGGCAGATTTTCTCTGCATGCATTCCACCGACACTTGGTTGGAAATTGAGTTAAGTTTCAAGGTTTCACGTGCCAAAAAAGGCTTCAACAACTTTAGTACTAAAGGTTTTTGATAGTTGCCTCTCTTAAAAGTTTGAAGTTTTTATTTCTTCCAAGAGAGCCTATATACACCGAGACGGAACTAGCCAAGTGTCGATGGATGCTGCAAAAAGCTGCCATGTGTAAATTGCTTAACTTTATGTTATTAAAAAACTTTCTTAGTTGCATTTTATGAATATGTAATAATATCTATCCTCATCTTCTTTAATGAAAAGTTATGTGGTAAGGAAACCCATATAATACATACCTACAATTACAAGTGAAAGTAGTTCAATTCATGTTCAACTTATTAGAATCACAGAAAATGTTCAAAGTGTGATCTGTTCTGTTGTTTGCATAGATTAACGCGGCGGCACATATTATCAGAAACACGTTGTAGATTTTCTGGGGAATGTCGTTAAATTCCAATGAAATATTTTCCAGAAGTTCCTCAATAGTGTGGTGGCTATTTGCATCACAAGCTGTTTAAAAAGATTTCATTAGAAAATTTGCCAAATAAATGTTTTTGAATGAATTTTCATTTAATTATTATTAAATAATATTTCAGTTTTTATTTGCTCTCCAACTTTGGGGTCGCGGCAAAATATTTTTGGCAGCAATAATATTTTTTGACTCAAAAACGAATCGCGAATGGAAGAAGTTTAAGAATCCTTGATATAAATAATTATCTGATTCATAAGTATAAATACTCCTACGGCATAATTGCCTGAATGAAAAAATTTGCTCTGCTATTTCAGCTTTCTGTCTTTTCCTTATACTTGAATCATTATTTTTACTTCTAAATAAAAATTTAATTTAAATTATAAAGCCGAAATTTTTTCAAATATTTTCTAAACTCGTTACTCGTTACTCGTTATATTACTCGTTCTGCTACCAAGTCGTGAGAACAGCTACACGTTAAACAGTGAGTGCTTCAAGTTTATTTTTTACGAAATTTACGCATGGTTCTAAAAATATTAATATATTTTATTCATTACACACACACAAATAATCATTAAATTAAATTTATTAAATTAATTTATAGTAGTTAAAATTATAAGAAAACATTTGAAAATCCTTAAAAAGAAATATT
>BGPR01000011.1:1720415-1800208 GCA_013235015.1 Araneus ventricosus | reverse complement strand
CAATTTTGGGCATCAGACATGATGAATAGGGCAAATAAATCCCATTAGTCTTCATAAACCTATATCCGGTGTGGGGCACTTTAAGTTTAAAAGAAATGCTTGTTGAAGCAGCTGCAAGTACGAATGCAGATTAATAAAGTTGGTAGCAGATATTGTGCGAAGCATACTGATGTAAACATTAAAAAGAAAGTATGATTCACAGCACCTGGCTTTGCAAATCCGATAAGGAGTACTCCTGGTTATGCAAATGCAAGCTTTTCTCTGTTTTAAAACTAGGACTAAGAAGCTGATATCATGAATACATAAATGCTACCTAGTGACTGGAATAAGCTGAAACAACAAACATTGTAATGCTATCAATGAATATTGATAATTTCAAGAATGTTTATGCAGGTTTAGTACGCTAGAAACGTACTGATCCGGAACGGCAAAAATTCAAATATGTTCAAAACGTTTTTTAATTTTTCATGCAAACAACAAAACGTAGATTACATTTTTGTTTTAACAAAAGACTCATACAAATAATTATAATTGGCTTAAATTAACTTTTATAATTTAAATATAAATGAAAGAAATTACTTTAAAATAATAAGCATAAATAATGAATGTTTGAGAATAAAACAAGGCGCTAAAAAACTTTACTTATAATCGGTCTTGACTGAATACAAGTTGTTTAGAAGTTAAAAATACATAAAAGAACTTCTAGAAAATTTTAAAAAATGTAATCGTCTGTGTAAATCATTGAAAAATAATTAATTAATATTTTTAATATACTATATGCAAGGGGAAACTTATGAAAATTTCATTAACGATATAAAATTAACATAAATTTAATAATAAACGAATTAAATTGGAAAAACTATTATTAATGCTGCCATTAGTTTCTACTTAAATTTGTTTCTGTTACAAGACGGATGAGAAAAGAAACAGATCGTATTTGGAATTTATAGTTTTTTATACACTTTTATTTAACTTGATTTATTTCATTTTACAAAGATATAATTTTGAAATCGATTTTTTATCCACTTATGTGTTGCAGTTTTGAAATTTTATACACTTGAGTATTCTCAAGGCGATACAATACTTTAGCATTTTCAAACTTAATTATTAGTTCGGTTAATTTAACTCAATTTTCATTTAATACAAGGGGCGCAACCCGGTAGTGAATTTAAGAAAAATGATTTCTAGATTCCATAATATTTGTATTAATGAATTATAAATGAAGACTAAAAGATAGAAAATAATTAAAATAAAAATATATATTTACTACAATAATAAAAGTGTGTTTTTAAAAATTGTTTTTATTAAATTCCTTTCTGATATTTAAGTAGTAATAAAAATTAATGAGAGTATTTTCATACAAATGTTACGTGCATTAAACAGAGTGAGGGCATAAAAGTTATTCCTATGTTTAGTCTGCACTTAATTTTCACTGAATGTTGAAACTCTAAACATTTATGTGAAAATACAAAAATAAATGATTATTTAATTATGAATGAAAGGACATCAGTGGTCTGGCTTAGTTTAATTTAGTTTAGTTACAATTAACGTTCCGTTTTGAAGCAAGACGAGGGATATTTCTAGTGGTCTGGCAATCTCACAGTTCGGTGATCTCTAAATTGATTATAATCTTTCTACCTGTTTCGAGGCCGCAAGATGGAAAAATGTTCTTCCATGTTGATTTTTTTATTGATATTTTGATTGATTGCTTAGATGAAACTACAAGTAGGTAAACACATCAATCGAAAGCAATGTTAGAAAGGCGATAAAAAAAATTAATTGTGCTTCTTCCACGCTTCAGAGGTCTTAATTTTTATTTTCAAATCATCCCTTTGCTATCAAGTCTGTCAATAAATGGTTTTCATGTGACCTTTAAGGACGAAACCTTTATCCTCTTAGTAAGTTAAACCACTGAAGCATAAAATGCATCAATTTTTGAAACAAGTTAAATACAGACGACGGTTCTGTGCTTTGGGGGTTAAAAATAAAATATGCAGTATGTTCTGCCTACTGTTCTTCTTCATTCAGTTCATGTTTTGACGGAAAAAAATGTGTCATAAGATCAAGACGGATGTCAAGAATTGTATTAATATCTTTCATACTATCGTAAAAGAGCTTAATCAATGTAACTGATACGTGAACGCATTAGATTGTCATGATTAAAATTGCTGCTTCTCTAAGAGATGTTGCTTTGAAATAGATTTGATATAAAATTTGAATTTGATTTAATATAATTATTAATTTATTTTATTTTATTTTATAAAACCAAAAAGACATTGATGAAATATATCATTTTTAAAAACGTATTTTTATTTGCCAAAAATTGTATTCTATTTTGTCAAGAGGTTTATATCTTAAATTCACTTAATAAAATTAGAATATAATATTACAATAAAATAATTCGCAATATTATGTTCTAATTCTCTTTTATTATTTTTATTTCTGACTATAAGCTTTCTAAAAAAAGCTAAAGCTTCCATTGAATAAAATAGATTCTGAGCTAAAATACAAAGCTTCCATTGGTAAGTCAAATCCAAACAAAGTTTAAAACTTAATCCAGTATTTCTCAATAAAATGAAATATTTTTCGTTTTTACTTAATATTATTACCCTAACTTCATTATATTTTTACGAATGATTGAACGTATGGTTATATAAAAAAAGTAAGGGCGTTTCAAAAATACAATTATTTTAAAGGATTTTTTTGCTGCAGGATTTACGTACTATGTATCAAATGCCAGGAGGATTCGCTGAGAAGCTTTCGATTATTTAAGTATTACCTTTAGGTGTGGTCTCTTCTCAGGAATAGTGGGTATGTTTCATCTTTGAAGTAAATGACGTTGAGTTCTATCTAAAATATCGATCTCTGTTTCTTCCGAGTGAGCAGATTCAGCTGGTTTCAGAGTAAGAACTGTAACCAGAGGCTTGTTCTTAGCTCGTTTTTATTTTTTTATTTATCTAATTTGTAGATCTGAAAATAGGACATCCTTCTCGTATTACAGGTTTCTCAAACTTTCTACTCGCAGCCTCTGTTTAACCGAAAGAAATTGACTAAACCCTATTTTCGTTTGTAAAAAATAATTTCAATGATTTAACTCTACCGGTAAGTATACGGGTGTTCAAAGTTAAAAAGGATTTTCACTTTTGGTCCATTATCTCCAGAACTACTGAGCATATTTTACTGAAATTAGGTACTTACTTAGACTGATAAAAAAAATTATATATCAGTTGTGGTACACAACTGATATATAATTTTATGTTTGATATATAGATGGTAGTTTGTCGAGAATCAGCTGTTAGGGATGAGTTACGATCCACTACTTTACAACATCTAACATCTGGGAAAGAGACCACTGTGTCAGAGGATGTTTGATGGTCTGGCCAGGACCTATAGACCTCCATGTCTTTGGCAGAGATTTTGTGATTAATGAGTACTATAGAGACGAGATTTTGGAGCCCTGTGTTCGCTTTTCAGGGGTTCAATTTACTCTGTTTTCATTTGTATGGATGGAAACCCTAGTCAACACGGGGCTCATCTGGTCGATGCATTTCTGAAAAGTGAGGATATTCTCCGGATGGATTGGCCAGCCAGATCTCTACATCTAAATACTACAGAGCATATCCGAGACGGTTTTTGGAAAAATGTCAACTTTACCTTCATAGATCCATCCAAGACCTGAAAACAACATTGTTGGGGGAGTGGGTTCGACTGCTACAGAGCCTCATAAACTGTCTGATTTCCAGTATAAATTCTTATAAGCCTATCTTAATTCTCTTAAGATAGGCTCTTACACCCAATTAAACCACTTTTTTGTTTGAACCTCTGTTTTACACCTTTCTAAGCTGAGGAATCTTTCGCACAATCATGCGTGTGTACCAAAACTGTTCCATGCTGTGCAAAACAAAGAAGTGTAGAAAAACAAAATTAACGCAAGATTCCATCATGAATGATAAATACTAAAGGATATTAAAGCTTCAGGACATGCCTATATGGAAAATTTCAATATAAATGGACAATTATAATAATTTTTGTGCTTTACTTTCATAGCTTTAAGTATATTAAAAAAAGTCATGAATTCAAATTGAAGCGGCTCTTCCTAGCAAGATCAGGCCTGCGCAAACAATTTGAAAACATTTCGGGTTTGGGCCTGACGAAATATGAAGTGAATTTTAACTTTGACAATCAGACTAAAGCAGGTTTTCATCGTATATATCCTTGATAAAACTGTGAAAATTAAGTAATTTCGTATCCCATGTTTCATTCCAACATTTTACTTACGATTCTGCGATTTACGGGAAAAGTGGACCACTTAAGTGAGAACTGATAATTAAATCGTTTATCAAAACTTTTGATCGCTGAAAACAACATCTGATTCACTATTTTGAATGTATAGTAAGAAATTAGCATAACTTAAGGCATATTTTGCATTCAGTTTGTCTTAATGTATCGTACGTTACATTTACACCCTATAATAGTGAAATCAAAGCGTTACACTAAATGCTGTCAAAATATTTCTCACTATATCTTTTAGATTCGAAAATTACATGAATAATTACAGAAAGGTTTTATTGGAAGTGAAAAAAGTAAATCCATGAATGATTACTGAAATGAAATCATCCTTCAAGACGAAAATATATTTTAACAATCATGTTAAACTCTTGAAACTATGGTAATCGCTGAGAGAAAATTTCGAGAACTTTTATTTTCTAATATAATAATCTCAAGGATAGACGGCACTGCAAGGCTAACTAAATTTCTACTAATGTAATATTATTTGCTTCATGAACAATGAACATCAATTGGACATCTAACAATGAAATAGTCAAGTTAATTCAAGCAGCGTGATAAATTTATTAATTCATTTTGAATCGCATTCTCTTAAGACGCGGTTAAAAGATATTAGCCATTTAATTTGAGAGCGGATGTAGCTAGTTATGAAAGTGGTGTCTTTCAGAAACGTGAGTATGCCCTACACAATGAGATTAGCGACGAAATGCAGAATTTTAGTGATCCTGTCTTGAAAAATATTGGAAATATGGGGGTAAAATTACCCAGTATCGTTAATTTCGTAGGAAATGTCACTCCATGTACACGGATAACCTAAACCGAAAGTGAGAAGAGCGTCTCCCGTAGATTCTACATCGTTGATTTCGTTACAAAGAAAAACAAATGTGCTTGAAATGAATATGGGAACTTCCATCAAACGACAAGATTAGGACAGAAGAAATAGAACGTTATTGATTTACCTCAAATTGCTGACCGTTTGTCGTAATACACAATTGAACTCTAAACAGAACTTCGCTCTGAACATTCCTCAGCATGGCGGGCGTAATGCTCGAATATTCCCCGACAAAATTTGTTTGGAAATGCTCCACAATGATTTGTTTGGTTCGGTAGTTGCTCCGGTTTTTCAAACAGGTCTAGAAGAAGAAGTCTACGGGAATGAGATCAGGTAATTGCGAAAACTACTCAGCAATATCACAACCTCTGAAAATGTCGTTGTCGAATTTTTCCCTCAAGAAATGTGTAAAAGCTGGAGAATGCAGAGAACGGACATAATCATGCTGGAACCACAGAGATCAAAGTTGTAGCAACGGCATCGTATGCAAAGTGTGGTTGAGTGTGGTAGCATAGCATGCTTCACAGAAATGATAAATAGCGCTTCCCCGTTAATGTTTCTTTGTAGAACATAAGTTCTATTACTTTCTGATTTAATATTCTGCTTCAGATATTTAGGGATCACTGTTCTTGATATCTGACTAGCCAACCCCATAAAGGATTCTTGAAACCCCAGTAATCATCGTTTTATCTACTAAATACCTCAGCTTGAGAGAATATGGTTCGTCAATACATAGGATATCAGCAAGAAACGTCGATTACATGTCGAGTGTGTCCATCAAGAATTCCAAAAATCGAAACGTCCGTTGGCCAGTATGCCCTGGCGACAATACCTGTAGAGTCTTTGCGGGTTAGGAATAAACAGCAAATGGGTTTAAAATTTCCCATGTACAATCATGTGAGCACGCATGCGACACACGCTTCTCTAACACTGCAGTGGAAATGGGTCAAGTACGTCTTCAGGTTGTATGTATTAACCGTTTTTGTGTTTATTGAACTCTGCTGGTACGTCGAAGTCTGCGGGCATGTTGACGATGTATAACGCAATAGTTTACGGCGTATAACGTAGTAATTCCAATAGAATGTGAAATATTCTTCTCTGCTGGATGGGGAAAAGCAAGGAAACGCCCAACCTATTGACGTGTAGTTGCTTTTGAATTCCGATTACATTCTTCATATGTCAATACCATTTATTAATAATACCGTGTAGTGTACGTCTCCACTATTAAGCATGCCCTATAACTTACCACACCGGTTGAGACATTTTCCCAATCTTTTATCTTTGCAACTGCGGATTACGTGTACTTGTTTTAGAATATCTCCAGACGCCAACTAGGCCTTGCATGCCTCTCGAAGTCGGAACCATGAAAATTCCCTGTCAGTTGAATGATCATACGCAGAAAGATTTATTGAAATCGAAAAAAGGGAATGCGACATTACAATACACACACTGAATATAAAGTTTCCTGATTATAACATATAAACTAAATGCTACCGATAAAAATATATAAAAATATATAATATACAAAATGACATGGTAACATTACAGATGATTGAGATGGGATGAAACAGTAGTAAATTATGTATACGTTAGTATAACATACTTGGAGAATTTTTGAACAATGGGAGAAGAAAGTATTTTAAACAGAAATTAATTGGCTGATTTGTATACTGTATTAGTGGAAGGGGATAGACACAAATTATAGGAGATGAGTGGAACTTGGGTGGAGTTTATTTTATGAGAAATTGTTCTGAATCTGGTGATAGGAGGGATTCGTTTTCCAGGAGAAACTTCACAAGGTTCCTTGTTTTGATCCTGGATAATTTATTTTTTATTACTTTAGTCCACCAGTCTACTTCGAGGTCCTTCGAGGGTGGGTTTGGTGAAGTGATAAGAAGCGGTGAATGGGCAGCTGGTGGCGTAGTGGAGTGGATCGCCCACTTCCCCTCAGCCGCAGAGGTCAGATTCTCTGATGTGAAAGCGTTTAAAACATGAGGGGAATGGGCCATGGCCAGTATCTTTCAGCTACTAGAATTATCGGGGTGTAACTGCAAAAGTGCAGAAAGCAAATAATTCGTTCCAGCCTGCGTAATGACGCAAATCGCATCAACTCACATTCGAACGTTTCTCTTTCTGGCTAGGTTATTCATCAAATGGAGTGCGAATTTTTACATAATCGATCATGCAGAACAACTTTCTAATTGCTTTTCCCCCATAGTTCTAATAGTTTTCGAGATAAGATTGTAAGTTCCATTATTGTTATTTCGCTGCTAGGGGCAAGCGAGTGATCTCATTGTGTAGTGCAAACTCATTTTCCTATAAGTAGACACCACTTTTATAATTACACCTGTTCACACATATACTTGGTGTTTCGAAGATTTTGAAAAGTACTGAGATTTTTGTCAAGATCTTAAAATTTCTCAAATTAGAAATATCTGCATTAATCCCAATTCC
This sequence comes from Araneus ventricosus, assembly GCA_013235015.1. Taxonomy (NCBI): domain Eukaryota; kingdom Metazoa; phylum Arthropoda; class Arachnida; order Araneae; family Araneidae; genus Araneus; species Araneus ventricosus. The sequence goes on along the minus strand of BGPR01000011.1, from coordinate 1,792,635 downwards.
TTAATTCTTTTCATAAACTTATTCATCGAACAGAAATAAATTTCTTTTAATACATTTAACTCATAAAAGTTTAGCAAATTTTAGGGAAAAAAAGGGGGAGAGGAAGGTTTCGAAAATACGATGCTATTATCTTTTGCAAGATACCATTGTATATTTGAAGTTAATTCAGCAGTTTTGAATGTTATGCTGCAAATTTAATATCCTCTGTTTTACCATTAAAAAGTTTTAGTTTTATTAATTTCTTGTCAAATCTCACAATTTATATAAATGTTGGCTGATAACTCACTTCTAAATTTTTGCTGACCGTGATAAAAAATTTTACTTTACATGAAATCAGTGCTTACATGATATCTAAAGATATTTATGTTCACAAGGTATTATTAATTTCATAATATAGAATTAATTTCATAGGGTAGCATTAATCATCATAAGGCATGATTTTCAACTAAATATATGTCATTTTAACTTTAAATTATTTATTCCTGCTATAAACCTTACATGAAATATAAATTTCCAGTTAAGTAAGTGCTCAAGACCCAAAAATCCGAGAAAATACAATTTAACCCCAAAAATTCCAATCATGGCTTTTGCGACAAATAAATGCCATTATATATTTAAATTATCCCTGCCCCACGAAAAAAGAAATACAGGAAAAGAGAATGTCTGAAAGGAGAAAAAAAGCCAGATAAGGGAGTGCTTAAAACCTAAAACTCCAAGAAAACAATAATGTCATTCCAACTGCCTAATTTCCTGGTTTTGATTTCTGATACTAATATCAGCTTTGAAATCTACAAACCGTCATGTCTCAACACAGAAAAATGTTCGCAGAACTGTTTGCTTGACCTTGAACAGCTGATGGAACACGAGGAAATAGAAACGCACGCAATACAAGCTATTAAAAGGATGTTGCGATTCTTGTACATGATAGAAGAGTTCGAAAATACTGTAGCAGCGCACATGCAACCGATTTCAGACGAAACCTTTCAACGACTCTTTTAAAAATCAAAATCTTTTTTCTTTTAGTGTCTGTCATTTGACATGCGTTAATCCCCCACTGAATGCTAGACAGATCTTAATAACCATCCACATAGAAGCTGGTCCTAATCTGGGTCATGAGCATCGTCCTTTCCTTTCACCCCGTGTGGCCCCTTATTTAAATGATGTGGTTCTTGCCTTGTTTATAGTAGGTTAAGGCATTGTTAACCCAGAATTGGCTCAACAGGTGGCTACAGCCGTGCTGTTATTCAAATTAAATTTAGCCACTGAGTTCGTGATTAGTTTCTTTGTTCCAATTGAGATGTCTCCTAAACAGGCAGCCAAGAAACTCGTACACACGCATAAAAAGTATAATAAAATTGTTTCTTTTCAATTTTTACGAAATATTTATAAGTATAGTATCATAAATGAAAAGTGTGTCGATTGAAATGTGGGTTCTCAACAGATGCTATTTCCTTAAATAGATGTTTAGAACTAATTAAAATAGTTTAGAAAATGAAGAATATTTAATCTACTTACGAATAGATCAGGAGAATGGAGGAGCAATAATCAACTGTATAGAGCGAATAATTTATTTTCTAACGTAAACAAGCACATAATAAATACTATTTCTCTTGTTTATCTTTTAGTTACAACTTTTCAAAGAAAAGTATAGTTCAAATTGCAATTCCTATTTTAGCTAAACACATATTTCTTTCATGTATTTAGTATTTAAATAATGCAGCGTTATTAAATAATTAATTTATATAAAATGATTCAATAATTTGGAAATAAAACTCACTAAAAACCACTTGAAAGGAATTTTATAAAAGTTATCTCTAAAACGTTTTTTTCCCTTACTTGATGGACTTTATCATTTTCTATGAATTATTAAACTAATCTATTAAACTTTATTATCTATTAACTCTATTAATTATTAAACTAATTAACAGCATAGGTGTAGCTTTAACCCCTTCTTTGTCGGATTTTTTTCGAATCTCCGACAAAATTATGATGTTTTCCATTCAAGGCGGGAAATCTCACTGCGAAAACGTGAAGAAAGTAGGACTATTTGTGCCATTTCTTAGCAATATCCAGAAATACAAAAAATAATCGCGGAATATAACGAGACGTGTAAGTAGCGACGAATATACTTTAAACGATGCAATTTTTCTCTTCGTCGCATGATATTTGACGCCGACAAAGAAGGGGTTAAATTCATAAAAAAAATTAATAGAGTCTAACAACTTATTTCTTATATTACTGATGCAGTGCATGGATTTTTCTCTAGAGCTTCCCCAGAAAGTCAAAGCCGGAACAAAAAGTATTTTAACCACCATCAAGCAATAAACACCTCCATTAATAGATGTAGTCTGTGAGAAAACACATAATCCTTTAGAGCTTAGACTGTTAAACGAGGGAATATGCGAGATCAGCTGCAGTTTTCTCTTCTTAAATACCTTCAGCCAACATTCATCTCAAGGAATCATGCGTAAAAATTTTTATCGTTCATTACTATTCGTCGCACTGTTATTTACTTATTTTTTTGAACTCGGAGTAAAATGAACAATTTAAAATTAAAGCAGATGGTGTGGTAAACTTGCATTAACTATAAAGATAAATTGTGTAAATCGATTCTCTTTATACCGCTATCATATGATGTAACTCTGCATGTTATATAATGTCTAACTAACGCGTCTTATGTTGTACTGTGACGTCACATATTTTTTCCTCCTGCAATAGGCACAATGTGTTTTAAAATTAAATTAATGAGGCACATTTGCAACTGTATCACCTGATCATGAATTTGTTTTTAATAGTAAGGGTAGATGGTTAAGTTCTTTTAAAACTACTGAATGAGCTCTTCATTGCTTTATTCCTCAGTTTCTATTCGAATCTTATAGATAATATTTGATATTTTTGTGACTAACTTGAAATTTATTTACTAACAAAACGCTCTTCTAAATGTAAAGCTATTCAAATAAGAAATTTTCATTCAAAAACTGACAATGGAGAACATTTTTACCCTTTAAAATTAAAACTTGATGAAATAATATTTCTTTGCAGTATCGTACCATCATGACACATAAATTCACCAATCATATCATGTCTAGGCACTGTCATCATTTGTGAATTTCACTGGCTGGCTCTAAAAATTTCACTTCAATAATTTCCATTAATTTGATGAAACATTTTTTCGTTTAACTTCGTTCTTTGCTCACAAATTATCAGATACGTTTTCTACACACTTTATCTCAAAAAATATATACAGCATTTGTATCTATTATTTATTTTCAAGAAGAGTTTGTTAAATGAAAAGAACTTTGCATAAAAGGTATCAAAGAAGTTGATTAATAAGATCTTAATAGATTTTCAATAGTTTATAAAATTAATCGTAATTTTCAATGAAAAGAAAATAATGTAACAATTTTGTAAGAAAGTTTTGCTTTATCATTTTTAATTTTAAAAAAATGTTTCATAATTCGGATCCATCGAAATTCGAGATGGAGAAAATTAAACCATTCTAACACAGAATTAATGAATACATATTATATTAACGTCGTTACTCATGTTCACAGTTAATCGAAAATATACAGAGAAAAACAACAAAAATGGCTTCATTACTTTTTGCGGCATCGGAATTAATTTATTCTGTTCACTTTTTAGTTAATTACCCAAATTTAATTGAATTCCTTGGCATTTAAACTTCAGGAGAGAAAATTCCTGAAATTTTCATTCCTTAAAGAAAATTATACGCAAATAGATCTGCTTGAGTTCCGTTATCTTAAACTCAATAACTCTTCTGAGACATCATTAGTAATTTAATTAACTTAGTACTATGTGGGGAAAATAGTTACCAGTTTCGATAAATCTCTGTACTGTTACATAAGAAAAGAAATCTTTTAAAATTTTTATCAATTAAGAACACCATGCATGAAAATATTCCGAGAATTTCACTTGCAATTTTTTGGGACACTTGGTAATTTATTTATTACTTACAATTGAGGTTTATGACGGGAATTTCCTCATTTTTATTAAGAGTATATGGAAATGAAGCAAAAATTAAACCAGCCTTGGAAATTCTTTCCATAGTGCAACCTAGTATAACGAGAGATTCGCATAACGAGCAAAATAAAGTGTAAAAAAATGTCTCGTTTTCGCATAACGAGTGACGAGGAGAGAGGAATTCCCGAATTTTGCGCCTGCTACTGTCATATCCACGAACCTTTCATTTTGCTTTAATTCTTATCAAACTAGGCGTCTACTGTTCAACAACGAATTCCGAGACTACCACTTTTGGGCGATTTTACACCGGAAAGGGGTGTCAGGCAATGAGTCATATGAGCGCATTTCCGGAGTTCTTTGTTAGATCACGCTGAGTAAAATGTAAACATCACCCTTCTATTCTTCACTTTCCCCCTATTTTGATGAAAATAACTCCTCCCGGCGCATGGGCAAAAGCGAGGAGGGTTTCCGAATCCGTTGCTAAACAATAGTACTTGCGCGTCCACTTTTAACAGTAACTTGTTTTAACTGTTAATCGAATGAGAACTTTTATTTTGATTTCTTTTTTCTAGTAATAAACGTTTTGGATGGAACGAAGGAATTTGGTTATTTATATTTTTTGATTCCAGTAATTATTAAGGCCATGGTTTTTTTTAAATTATTTTTCTGCCATGCATTCACAGTTGGTGACACGCTACGTAACAAATGATTTGACGTATTTGAGCGACGTAACGAGTTGACTGATGTATTTGAGTCAATGACGTAACGCTATTGACTTATTTCTTTTAATAAGGATAACAGAACAGGTACATCAGTCCATGTTTAGCACTCATTCCGCTTTTCATTTCTGAAAATTCTATCCGATTTCCATGCTGGCTGATTCTGCATAAAAGATAAGATGAAGATGATTCAGGCTTTTTAACGATCATATATATAATTTTCTTTGGATAAAATTTATACATAAAATTTTTTGAGTATTTCTTTCGGCATGGAAAGTTTTAGCGTATTTTACATTTATTTCTATGCGAAAAATTGTTTCTCATAACGAGAAAGCTTCTGGAACGAATTATGCTCGTTATGCGAAGTTTCACTGTAAAGCATTCATGATACGAGATGAGGAAGTTTGAAAACCGAATTACTGCTTTCCTTTAATAAATACACAGAGTATTCACTTCTAATCGTTGTCGAATAGCTAATTCCTAAACCGTTAGACATAAGAATATATTTCCATTTGGAAAAATGTTTTAAACGTAGCAAATAATTATTATTTACACCGTTAAAGTCAATTTATGTATTGCTAAAAAATTACGACATCTAAATTTTTATATAGTCCCCGGTCTTATTTAGTAAAACAATCTTAACGCATTAACATTAAAAAATACTCCTCTCTTTTGAAACTATGACTGAACAAATTATGAAATTTTGTCGTTACAGGTTTAGGAATTATCTATTGGCCAACAATAAGAGAAGATACACAGTATATATTTTAATTCAAGCCATGCCGATTTTGCGATGAACTATTTGATCGGACGTAAATCGATATTATTTTATAAACTTCAATTAAATAGTACTCATGTTCACATGAATAATGAATTAATTATATTTTAATAATATGAATTAATTAAGAATATTCTTTCAACGGCTATTATTTAATAAGATTCTTACAATACAGTGCATCTTGAAAGTTTTTGTGCAATTTAAAATATCTATAACTTTGTAAGCATTTGTGATAGAAAGAATTCATAAAGGGGGTTAAAAATCTTCATGTATATAATTTATATTTTAGAAATTTTATTTTGTGAAGTTTAATTTCGAAAAGTTATGTATTTTTAAAAAAAACATTGTAGATCTATGGCTTTACTAGAAAAGAAAGTTGTGTTCCTTGTCAGGCTGACCAAAAAAGAAGAAGGTTCAAAAGCCAGGACAAGAAAGATATTCCACACAGGAATTTCTGGTCTGTGAGGATGACGATATTTTAAAAAAGCCAACAAAAGTACACAATTAATTTCTTTCCTAGTCAAACCTTGGTTCAACAGTGAGCAGCGAGTCTGAAAAATAAATAACTTTTAACATAAAATTTAAAAATAAAATAAAAAACTAGATGCGTTAGACTTTCCAAACCTTTGCTACAGATTCATTTTATCATTAACAAAGTAACAATTGTTTTAATTTGCACACAAACTTTTGGAACCCACTGTATTAAAAAGAAATGATTAACAATTAGATGTAGATGTTACGTTGAGGGAAGCGTATTGCAAATAATCAGTTATTTAATTGGCTATAAATGGCCTGCAAACAATTTTATAGGTTCTCTCAAATTCATTTTTGAACAATTTTATAGCTTGTCCTTGAATATATTCTGACCTCGACAGATGTTTTCCCTCTCGAAATCACTTTCCTTTCTAGTGAAAAAAAGTCACATCCAAAGCAAACGCTGTTTTTCCTTGGAAGGAAAATTTCAGAATTAATCCGGCATTCAATACTTTTATTACAAAAACAGTCGTTTCTTTGTGCATTGTTGAGATGCAGCTTCATATGAGTATTGAAAATCATATGCGATTGAAATAAAGTTTGAAACACTAGTTTCTTTTTTAATTCTTTCCAACTAAATGAAATAGACCTATTCTGAAGTTTCTGACTTACCACATTAAAATTATATCTTGGAGGGAAAAATTTTTCATCACAATAGAATTACGAAATATCAAACAAATTTTATAAATCAAATTTAGGAGAACCTTCTTTGCCTCCATTTTAACTTTCAAGGCATAATTATTAGAACTTTATTCTATTAGCTTTATTTGATGAAACACTCAATACTTGCATGTGCATGTCGAAATTTACCAAAATATATGAATTAATATTCAAAGATAATTCAGGCTTAAATTATTTAAAAACATTAAATTTAAGTGTATGCTGATTATTTATTTCGTCAAAATCAAGACGAAATAAAATTTTCAATAGTCGTTGTTTCGAAAAAGACTGCAAGGTAATAAAAGCCTTTTGTTTCTAAATGATTACCGTGAAGATGAGAGAGAAGGATACTCAATTATTTAATATTATTTAGTGATAGAAAGCTATATTTTCTTGAAGCGCTATAAATTTACCTTTATTCAATTATATTGTCAATCCGAAAGAAATCACATCTTTATTATGAAAGAAATCTCATCTTTATACAATCTCAAGACCAGGCCATTTTAAAGCATTCTCTCAAATATTAAGAATAGGAAACTCTGAAGATTAAGTGAAGATTGGGCAAACAACCAAACCCAAAATATTTTATTATAAAATAACTTGGTAAATTTCTCAAATAAAATGGCATATACATTTTTAAGTTTTCGCAATCAAAATCGCATGTCATTGTAATATTTATTAGATATACTTCCTATTTTTAGTTTGGTGATTTAATGGCATAAGAACCAGATTTGGCCATGCAACACCAAACACATGGTTTAAACGAAAGCATCATCTAAAAACATTCAATGATACAAATGACAATGAACACTAAAATTAAAAAAAAATACCCATTCTAATAAAGGGAGAATGTAAAATTGCATGTAAAAATCCGAAAAGTTGATATGAAAAAGGTTACTAATTTTAAAAAATCATGAAGCTGTGAAGTAAAGAAAAATTAGCGACGAAATTTTGGTAACAATCGCAGGGAGCAAAAGTAGAGGAGAGTAAATGAGAAAAGAGACCAGAATATTAGGCACCACGAGGTTGTGGTGCCGTCACACCTAAAGAAATTGCGCCATGATGGATTAAAATTCCCACTCTTATAAAATAAATAATGATTCAAAACGAAACGAAATCGGATTCACTAGCATAATTAAGAGAAAAGAAGAGGAGAGTAAATGAAAAAAGAGAGCAGAATATTAGGTACCACGAGGTTGTGGTGCATCACACCTAAAGAAATTGCGCAATGATGGATTAAAATTTAGGAAATTATCACCCTTGTAAAAAAATAATGATTCAATATGAAACGAAACCGGATTCACTAGCATAATTAAGAGAAAAGTTCTTCCAGCTCCAATCTAACCTCGAGGCAACATTTTGGGTTCAGACTGATAAGGTTCTATAAATTGGGGTCTCTAGTGATGAACATCAGAATGACCCGATTTTGACAAATATTTTGCTCTAATGTTGTTAACAAAAACGATATATCAGCAAAGACACACATAAAAGACCGTTCAAAATAGCAGCGCTCTGCTATTGTGTTCTGAAAAATCAGATTCACTTAAGAAGCGAATTGAGGTTCGCCACTTGACTTTTCAAACCTTCCCTTGACATCTTGAACTTCATTCTTGAATTAACGAATTACGAAATGGTAGCTTCAGTGGTTGCAGTAAAGGCAATCTATTTCACACAATCTACATGCCCAGTGGTCAAGCTGTTCAAACAATACCTGTAGGAAAAAACACCTTTTCTATTCTGATTTGACTGGAATCGCTCACGCGGCTCATGTTGTGGACCGCCTATTAAAAAAAACTTTGTAGTTGAAAGAAATAACCGGAAAGAAGAAGAAAACAGAGTTAGGGGGCTGTATTTTTTCAGGCCGTTGTACCTTAATCTTTTTTCGAAACTGACCTTAATCTGGCGATAACGACTATATCAATAGACATGCTTGTTTCGGACGACTTAAGGATGAGTGAGAACTACAACATTTTTTATCGTTCCGTGCTAACTTTCTCTTCTTTTCACAACTATGGCTTTTGAATGGTAATCTTTTTTTTAATGTTTCCTTTGTTTCGAGGTTGTGTTGTAGATCCAATGACTGCACATGGGATAATAGTGATTTTCTCACTGCTTTCTTATCTTACAGTTAGTAGCTCAGAACCGATTTCGGACTATTTTTTTCATGTTGAAGATGCCTGAAAGGACAGAAGATGATTTTTTATGACTTTTCAAAAGCTTTTAAGTAAAAGAAATGCCAGACATTTGAGTTGTTTCCATTGTTTATTTAAGTATCACGTACAGTAAAACAAGACAAACAGGAAATATTATCACATTCTAATAAGTGAACAATAATTTGAAAAGAAATGCGTTATAAATAAAAATTTTAGGATGCCAAGTGAAATTGAATACTTAAGGTAGCTAATATATTATTAAGGTTGGCATATAATACGTCAGATTGAAAGATCAAATAGACAGTAGCTAAATAGCTTTCAGCCTATTTCAAACAGCATTAAAAGCATTAAAATGGGCAATTTTCTCGCAAAATGCAGCCAAATATATATCTTAATGATAACTTATACCAATCAAATTTTTTCTCCTCTTCAGAAGTTATCGTCATAATGGTGCTACAAAAATTAATTTTACGCTTTTTCAAAATAAATAAATAAAATAAAAAGTAAAATAAATAAGTAAATAAATTAAAAAATAAAATAAAAAATAAATAAATGAAATAAAAAATAAAATAAAAAATAAATAAATAAAATAAAAAAATAAAATAAATAAATAAATAAAAACATGCAAAGTTAATTTTTGGACATTTTCTCAAGAAATTACCGTCTATTCAGTTATAATGGTAACTTATATTAAAAACGGCGCGGTCTATGAAAATTTATTTAATACAATAATTTTCATTGTAAAAGCAATTAGCATGAAGCCATATTTTTATAAAAAAAGGGGAATCAAAAGATGAATCATTGCAAATACTAACAAATCTTTTTGTAACTTAAGAGGTGTCATACGGTTCAATGTAAAAAAAAAATTCAAAAATAATAATTAGGTCTATAATTTTAACGAGTTGCTAAAAAAGTCGATAGAAAACAATTTCATAGAAAATTATCAAAAAAATTAGTAGACAAAAAGTTAAACGATTTAAGAAAACTTTAAATGGATGCGGGTTTTTGGGGAGGGTTGCTTGACTGCAACGTGGAAATTTCTGGTCGTATGTCAAAATCTGGAGTTCGAATTTTTTGACGATTACAATACTTTCTGTCTGTATACTTCGTATACGAGAAAGTAGGAAACAGTTACAACAATGTTTACAAGCTATCAGTTTTTTCAAACAGAATTAAAATGTATTATTAGAATAAAGACTAAAATTTTAAATAAAATGATAATCCTTAAAAGAAAATACTGTCCAAATCCTACCAAAAGGTAATGTAAAAATACCTGCAATATAGGTCTTTATTAGTCTGATAACTTGCCAATTTAACACTTTCACGCGATGAATTTTAACGTGATAATGAAGCAATGGCATTAGGACTCATAGGTGGGTCACAATCTTGTAAATTTATTTAAAATTATATCTTCAAAATAGATCCATTCATAGGATTCATGACGGGATTCATAATGGTATAAAGTAGAATAGAATATTTTGAAGGAGAAATGTTTAAAACACCAATGAAAATAGCCTTACATTGTGGTAGATGTTGAAATAGATGCGTTTCATTTGAGTGCTGAGACTCACCGACAATTTTGACTAAAAATGGAATCTTTAAATAAATAAAATCATTTTTTGGGGCAAATATAGAAAAATGAGTACTGTTTGGGAAAATTTATAAGATTGTTCGCTGCGACATTAGTATCCAAAAGCTGATGCAAAGAAAACATTTTTCCTGACACTTGAACTGATTGAAAAAAAAATTACTTTTCCTTGCCAGTGGAAACACAGAAAAGGAGGCAACGAGGCTGAAAAAAAATTTATGGCACTTTATAGTGCTTTTACACGAAAAATTATTAAAAAAAACCTGCATAAGTTTCATATGCAGAGAAAAAAATTCGAGTACGATAAAACGCAAAATAATTTAGGGAGAATTTCGGTTCATTGTACCCGAGATGCATTTTCATAAACATAATATTAATCGAATAACTAACTGAATCAGAACAAGCCAAAAATGTTACAGCTCAGAAAAGCTCATTACAATTGAAAAATTAAAGCATACATTGCAGACTTCAATGGGCTTAGACTGCTTTTTGCAATTAAAGTCAACTGCATTTGGATTTAATGCGTCCATTTCACTTCTTTTGTATCTGATTTTCAGTACATAATGAGCTTTAATTAAGCGACCAGATTTTCTGAGATTCAACCTGGTGTGTTTTAGATGTTGGGGGCGGCGGTGAGTGTCAAGTCAGGACAAAGCGTGGAAAGCCAGGATTGTTCAGCTAATCTGGAACGTCTGATAATTTTTTGTCACTAACGGCAGTAAGTTAAATTGCGTTTTGCAATTAAAGTCAACTGCATTTGGATTTAATGGGTCCATCTCACTTCTTTTGTATCTGATTTTCAGTATATAATGATTTTTAATTAAGCGACCAGGTTTCCTAAGATTCAACCTGGTGTTCTTTAGACGTTTTTTTTTTTTCGGGGTGGTGGTGAGTGTCTAGTCAGGAAAAAGGGTCGAAAGCCAGGACTGTTCAGCCAATCTGGGGAATGTCTGATAATTTTACCTTAGTCACTAACGATAGTACAAACCCACACATAACAGAATTTATTTACATTCTAAGCAAGTAAAATTTTAAACTGCTATTATTAAGAGTGACCGTATTCTATATATAGTAAAAGATGATAAGAAGAATTTTTCAGAAGCTGATTTTAAAAAATTAAATCAAGTTAATCTTTTATTTTAAATTTTTAACTATTTACTATGATTAAATACTATTTAATTTTTAACTATTTACTATGATTAAATACTATTTAATTTTTAACTTTTTACTTATGAGTAAAAATCATGACAATTCGAGGACATTTTATTGAAAACTGAACTAAAACCAGTTCTTCTTTTCAATCCAGTACAAAAAAGTCAAAACTCAAATTTGTTCCGACTCTTTCGATACGTTTGTTCACTTAGTCTTCAAATATCACAGTTCCTCATCAAGAAGGTGTGATACAAACATTTATAATTCCCATCGTTTAATGTCAAATGAAAAGATACTTCGGCATACAGCATTTTATTCTAATTTTACAATATTTTGATATCAAAATTAATAATAAATTTTACAATATTTTGATATCAAAATTAAAATATAGGATGTTACGAGTAACTTGAAAAAAAAATAAGGTTAAACTTCAAAACGGTAAAATTTAAACTCATTTTACACAGAAATAGGTTAAGAAACCGTTTCTGACTATTTCTCGAAACACATGCAATTTATGTCATTCCTTTGATGCGGGTATGAAAATGCGGGAGATTTGAATGACCTACTTTCTGGGAGATGTTAAAAAGCTATTGGACCTACTGAATCGATTTGAAAAAAGCTTTTAATGTGTGAATTGAAAGGAGCTGCATTTCAAGTCGTTAAAGACTTATTTGCAAACAATTATGGTGCATCAAATACCATCATTTTATTGAAAGAAGTAACCCATGCTTTGTTCTAAGTATCCAAGATGAGGAATAAGATCTTCCCTGGAAGCACATTTAGATCATTTTTAGATATAAAATGATGGTATTAAGTAGCTTGTTTCATGTTGAAATCATACAATTTTTTTTCTCAGTAACGGAATAATGTAGCTTGTTATGTAACTTTAGGTTTTATACGAAAAACAGACACTAAGCAACTGCAGTGGCAGTTATTAACCTAGTTGAAGCAAAGACTTGATGCGAAATTTGTGCTCACGAAAGATTGCAATAAACTAACATCACGCAAATTGTTTTACAAGCAGATGGAATATGGAACAAATCTAAAACAAAACTAACAAAAAACATTTCATGGTTTGAAAAACAAAAATAAAAGAGTTTGGATACAAAGCGTAAATTAAAATCGATCCACTTAGAAATATCATGATTCTAACTATTGAAAATGTAACATTTCATTGAAATATGAAAGTGAGATTGATTCAGTGTCACCTATCTTGCATATAAACTTTTTTCGCTTTATTTTCATGTAATCCTTTAGTAAGAAAAATGATTTAATGTTTTAGAGCGTGATTCGAGCTTTCGATTAAAATTCAAATCTAACAAACATTTCTAAAAATGTAATTAATAAATTAAAAACATTTTTTAAAAACTTCTGAAATTTCAGCATACCATTGCCGCTCTTTCTCCCCCAAAGTTTGTCCCTGATTATATACATAAAAAAGCTTTGAAAAGAAAGATTTATTACAATGCTGAAAAGAACTATACATTTCTCTTTTTTTGTAATTCTGCGAAAATGAAGAAAAAAAATTAGTATTTTCGATTTTACATAATTTTAATTTCTTGTTAATATGATATACCTTATTTAATCTTATAAATGGTATACTGGTTATTACCATCAAAAATATTCAATCCGACTTTTAAAATAAAATACTTTCACAAAAATAATCTAGGCCTTCAGGATCGTTTTAAATACATGCTATAGAATGCTCAATATTATCATAAACGTTTTCTAACATGTTAGTATTATTACCTCTCGTGAGTGTTATTTACAGTTGTTTATTCCTAAGACTAGTTTAGAATAGTTAAATAGGTAATAATTAAAGATCTGATTAATAATATCGAAATACTTGTTTGTAATTCTATAAAGTGAAACAAATCAAAATCATGCATTTTCAGAATACTGTCGAATATTATAAAGTAGTTTAACATAAACAATTATAACGAATAACATAATCGTTCATCGCTTAACGTAATCACTATAAATTCGTAATTTTTTAAATACAACATCAATACAATGCAATTGATAGAGAAAACGACAAACGACATCAACCTCATATTCATCATACGAAAAAATTGTTGCTACGGTCCTTTTTCTACAAACAATGATCACTCTTGACGCAAATTTAATTCTAATTCTTAGCTTTATAGTAATTGTACACGCAAATTGAGATTTTTTTCAAGACAATTAGAATGTGTTTTACTATCTTATAATTAATAACAAAATGAGCATCATTTACATGTGCTATGGTAATTGTAAATTCACTTCCGTAATTGTATCTCTTATTCCATTAAAGATAGTAACAGTCAATGCTTTTTATTAGCAATCAAGTCATTATGGTAAGTTCCGAGTATACTGCAGCCAAAAAATTAGAAAGCCAATCAGGTATGAATTTAAATAGAGGTTATTTAAGTTGAATAATAAACACGAGACTTGTTTCACTTTAATGGAGCTGACAATATAATGGCAAGGTGAATGTGCGCCACACATCGGTTTGTTAGAGTTCTTTTTTTTTCTTTTTGAGGTTTTAATCATTTTAATATTTCTGTTTTTGAACGCTGCCGAAAATGACAAAAAAGTATAAGGTAACGGCAGATAAAAAATAAATTGGTCTAATATGATAGATAAGTGTTTTTATAAACAAAAATTTTTAGACAGTGTTCTTTCTAATTTAATGAACTATTTTCAGCAATTTCCAAAACATAGGAAGCTTAAAATTCAGGTTATTTTGCATAACTTAAAAAAATCAATGCAATAACTTCTAGTAAAGACTTCTGTTTCTTAACTGGATGATTTTTTTTGCAAAGAAGTCGATTACAATAAATGCACACCAGGAAGCGAAGCCTTGTAATGTTATAAAATTTATTGAGCTAAAAGACTGCAAATAAGACAAATGTTCTTTTTTCATAATCTTTTATTCAACTTGAATGTCTTGCCCACAAATCTTGAGATCGATTTTTTACCCGCTTCCAATCGAGCTACAGCTTTGAAATTTAGCACAGTGGTGGGTTTCCGGAGAAATACAATATTATGCAAAAAAATTTGCAATCTATACCTATCTTAAACCTAACAAAATGATATTAAAATTTTAGCCCTATATTTGGGAGGTAAAGTTTGGAAGGTAGTAACCTCACGCTACTAAGGGTTGTAAATACTTCTGGTGCTGCATCGATGAATGACGTAGCTTGTGTTTCTATGCGTCTTGGGTTTACTTTCTATTAGAATTCGCCAACAACCAGAAGTAGATTTTTTTTACTTCGTGTGCGCCAAACGTTTCGCACTCAAAGCAAAAAGAGAAAGTTATGTAGATCGATTCTCTTTTTTTCCTATTACATTGTTGATAATAATTGTAAGTTATCACGTAATATATTACTGATTTATATTTCAAAAAGTTAATGTCATTAAATCATTTTAAAAATGTGATTGTACATATGTATCTGATAATTTTAATATGTGTTTTATATTGGAGAATTCAATAATTGAATTTAGTTTACTGTGCATTTCTGAATATTTCCTTCAACAAATGGAATATTCCTAAAAGGTAAAGACGCCCATGCTTTTATTCGAATCATGCATTTTATTGTAATCAGAAAAATTATTTTTTACTTTTGAGTTCATTTTGACGAAATTATAATGTGTAAACGTATTTTCTCATTTAAAGTGCATTTTGAATAAAAGCTTATATCTTAATTTTTAAATTTATTTTTTAAAAGAAAAAACTACGATAGCCATTAGAATCAAAAACGATCATCATTTTTAAAAATGAACTTTTTTCGAAATTTTTTGGAATATACTGTGTTAAACTATCGAATATTACAGAGGTTTTAACACTTATGCTGTTCGTTTTTACTACTAGATTGAGTTGCGCGAAAACTGTTTTTATGCATTTATTTTGCAGAACTCTCATTTTAAAAAATTACTGAAATTTACTGGATTTAACTATATGTTTCTGTAAAGTTGAGTCTTTTCTTCTGCAGAATTGTAATAGACCGATATAAGGAATGTTTTGTCTCGAAAAGGCGATTACTTGGATAAAATTATTTCTTTTGCTTCAACTTCTTTAATAAAAAGTTTAGAATGGAAATGAAGAGTATGCTAACTTCACTATGAACAGTTTTTCTGCATATTACCATTTTGATTCAAGTCTTTAATTCTACCTTGAAAAGACTTTGATTCTTGTATTTTCGTTTGAAGTGCGATGCAATATAACAATTGATTTAGAATGCCTACAGGACATGCGGTCTTTAAAAAAAATTTTTTTAGCTTACATCCTTCGGAGCACAATTTTTTAAGAACAGATGAAAGTATTTAAAAAAATTAATAAAAGGTAAAAAGTAAAGGACATCGTTATAAGAACGACCTATTTTCTACACTGAAATAACTTCTATATTCTTTTCGTCATATATATCCGGCTGTTTTACGTTGAATTACCTAAAATTTCATGTTCGGAGTGTTTTCATGGTGTAGAGCTGTTTAAGCAAAGGAAATAAATGGATAATAGAAAATTTGAAAGCTAATAAAGAAGATGGCTGATCGAAAATTTGAAAGCTAATAAAGAAGATGGCTGATAGAAAATGTGAAGATATGAGAATAAAAATTATGAGATCTCTTATGCAAATGCCATTCACATGTATTTAAAGAGAACACATTACTAAACCAAACGATATATTTTTCTTAATTTTAACGCTTACGGATTACACGAATTAAGAGGTGTTCGGATGCATTTTTTGTCACACAGTGCTTGTGCAATACATACTACTTATTCAAGCTAATATTTATAAAAAGTATTTATTATTGATACTGAATTTTTCTCTTTAATAATCTAGTTTTGAAATGCTAAAAATGATTGCAAAATCAACTGCAGGTTGAAATCTGAATTGGGGAATTGGATATTTTTGCTATTACGTCAATCATCTAAAAAAATTAGCAAAATGAGTTTTTTCTAATTTTTTCATGTTTTTTCCCTTTGTCATGTTCAGAATTCGAAAATTTCAGTCATTTAACATGACTTAAGGAATTCTGGAGAATAGAATACAGAAAACTTTTGAAGTTTTCCTATTGGAAAAGTAAGAAAAAAATTCTTATTCATTCAAAGTGAATATGTAAATAGGTAAACATTTTTAGTTAACATAAGTTCATAAAGTTATTAAGTTTTGTCATTAAATTTTAAAAAGCTTAAAATACAAATACTTATTACTGCAAACAGTAAACAAAATTTCCAAAACATTCTTTAAATAAATTTCTTAATTTTTCCAAATAATCGGAAATTCCAAAGAATAATATCAACGCAAACAAAGGAAGGTAAAGTAATTATTTTTCACAGAAATGTGGCTGATATGCTTGAGTAAATTTCCTAAGAATAAAATTGCATTATTTCTTTTTATATCAACGCCAGTGAAACTTACAAGTTCTCGAACAAGATTCGTGTTCGTAAGCTGAAACTTTTTTTTTCATAAACAAAAATCTTATGAAACAGATACGAGTCGAATTGTGCGAAAATATTTCAACAAGATATTCCGAACCAGAAACTTCAATAGAGTGTAGAACCCCCAAAACTATGGGAGAAAGATGAAAAAGCAATGAGAATGATTGCTGAGAAAAATCTCACAAGATCGTAGGATATTTTCATGAAATCTACAATTTTTTTCTTTCAAATCAATGACAAGGTTAATCGTATTTATGTTTTAGCGTCGCTCGTTATAATCGAAACTTTATTTTTTCGCATACTGCCGATAAACAAAAATGTTCTGAAACGGATATCGCCAGTGAGACGTACAAATTCTCGAGCAAGATTCCTGTTCGTAAGCTGATTTTTTTTTCATAAACAAAAATCTTATGAAGCAGATACGAGTCAAATTGCTCAAAAATATTTCAACAAGATATTCCGAACCAGAAACTTCATTATAGGGTAAAAACCTTAAAACTATGGGAGAAAAATGAAAAAGCAATGAGAATGATTGCTGAGAAAAATCTAGGATATTTTCATGAAGTCTGCAAATAATTTTCTTTCAACTCAGTGACAAGGTTAATCGTATTTCGGAATTAGCCTTGCGCCTAAGGATCAAAACTTTATTTTTTCACATACTACAGATAAACAAAAATATTCTGAAACAGAATTCAGCCGAATTGAGTGAAAATATTTTAGTAAGAAATTCCAAACCAGAAGACCTAATACAGTTCAAAAATCCTCAAGCTGTGGGAGAAAGATGAAAAAGACAATCAGGATGATTGTCAAGAAAAATCTTGAAGATCGTTAGATATTTTCATGAAGGTTGCAAGGAATCCTTTTCCAAGTCGATGACAAGGTTAATCGCATTTAAGTTTTAACCTCGTGTGTAAAAATCTTTTGTGAGATTCATGGTAAAAGCAATCAACAGTGAGATTATATAAAGAAAGGTTATTTAATAGAAAACAAAGAATTGAATAAATTTTTTCATAACAATGCGTCAGATTTCGGCATATTTTAGATGATGAAACCCTTCTCGTCATTTTAAAATTTCACTCACATACACAAGACTTCCTCTCTTTCAAACACATCTATTCTAGAGTTTTATGATGCAAAAATGGTAAAAAGATTTTCCAACATATTATTTTTTCCAACAATGATCCATGGTCGATATATTTTTTAAAAAATTTTATTACGGCATTGGTGTTTGCCACACAAAGTTGAAATTGGTACAAAGGGTATTTCACAATGGAAATGCTTGAAGTATTTTTTATGTTGCGCACATTTCTTCATAAAACACATAACATGAGTTCCTCATATAGATCAATTAGTACTAAGATGATTTCCTGAAGCTTGCGATGCAACATGATGAAAAAATAGTGATTAGTTAGATTATAAAAATAGTAATTTGTTAAATTAATCCTCTGTTTGGTTTCTAGAAAAATATAATTTTTTAAAATTCTTATTTTATAATTACGGCATTCGTCTTTGGAACACAAATTTGAAACTAGCCAAAAGATATTCCACAAAGAAAATGCGTGAGGTAATTTTCACGAAGCGCATATTTTATTATTATATACAGGGTTAGAAAATATAACATGATTTTTTTTATAAAAATGAAGCAGTATGGAGATAGCTTCCTGCGACGTAACCCGACGATTCACATTCTAGAAACATTGTCAGACTGTTAAATAAATGGCCTGTAAGACAGACTGTAAATTGTTTGTTAAATAAATGGCTTGCTTATATTCTGGAAATATATGATTTCTTAAAATATTTTTTTGAATTTGGTGAACAAACAGCGAATCAATAATATGATACGTTATTCTTATGCTAAATGTAAAAGGTGAAATATTGCATGTGATCCATGCAAATATGCGTGTTTTAAACCCTTTTATCAAAGATAAATTCGTTTGATATTCCGATTTTGAATTGTAATTTAAATAAAAAAAAATCTCTTCTTGTTTTCGAAATTTAAAAATCCGCACAGTGCGATTATATAAATACCGTGGTTAACTTTACACTTCTTAATTTTCTGTTCAAGCTGGGTTGAAGATGAATATTATGGCTGTTGCCGGAGTAAAACGTTTCTTTTATGTCGATATTACAGTGAGCTGAATGTCCAGTAACATTATTTTTTATTAATCATTCGCTTTAAATCATTCTTTTTAGAGAAAAAAACATGATCCCATGTTGCAATGATTTAAATTTTTATAACTTTTTCAAGAACTCTAAACGTTATAACATTTATATTTACAACACTTCTGCCTGCCACACGCCCCCTACATTTTCGAACGAAATCGAAAAAACACTTCTCTGTAAATTGCCTACGGGGAGAAACCTTGTAGAAATTCCTCAATCACAACCACATAACCGATTTCGACAATTTTTATTTTATGCGAGAGCTTATGACGTTTAGATTCGCAATGACGGTTCGCCTGCCTCACACCACCCTCCATTTCCGAAAAAAAAAACACTTATCCTATGTACATTTTCTATGATTAAAAACCTTGTAGAAATCCCCCAGCCCCAACCACCTAACCGATTTCAACAAATTTTATTTTATATGAAAACTTAAGACCCTCCGCAAACACTGCCAAGTCAACATCCGTCCTTCTGGTACGTAAAATTTATTCTTACTTTGCTCTAATGTTATATCAAATCGTACTTTTGGTTTTAATTATTCAAAACTCCTCTCTCTCAGTGTTTAGTTTGACATTAGGGATGAAATAGGCCTTACGGCGTAACTGATTGCAAGAAAATGTCAAACTTTTTATATTTTAGCAATTCTCAATAACTTCACCCCCTGAAGAAACGTTATTGTGCTTTAATTGCGTTTTTCATTTTTCGATTTATACTCTATCTATCACAGCGCTTTTGGAATTGCAACTTTTAGCGCATTCATTGCGTATGTGATATATATATATATATATATATATATATATATATATATATGTTTTTCCATCTGATACTATTCGAATTTTTATCTTTGCTCGGATATACTTTCCATTTGCTTTTTCATATCTTTTCGAATTTGATATGAACGTTTGTTATTTTATTTTACTGTTTTTCTATTATATTATGTTTTGCTTCTTTTATATATATATATATGGGAGGGGGAACCCGCCAATAATGCCGTGTGGCGCTGTAGTTTAGAGCTAATTATCTCCAAACTTTTCCTATATGATCGAATCTCACATTTTCAGATATGTAACAATCCCATTAAAAAACCGCTGCTAGTCCTCTCAGATCGTAAGTCCGGCAGAGTGAACAATAACTTTGATATCTGCTTTTAGAGCGGCTCGGTTAAACATCATATATATCAAATAAATAATATTTTTTAAAACTTTACTTTAACTTCAATTGATGAAGTTCATAAATATCAAAATTTATGTAATTTTCGTTCACAAATTTTACTATAAAGTAAATTAGTATAGAAAACACTAGAAAAATAAAATAGATATTGTACGATACTTATTTTAAAATTCTGAAAGGGAAGAAAACGAAGACAGTGAAAAAGTATCCCAATATTATCTGTTAAATTTTACTATTCAACGGGAACGGGTGTTGAAGGAACCAATAACATTGCAGGACATTACTCAAAGATAAAAAAATATCGCATATCTATATATATATATAACAATGCAAAAAAACCCCAAAAAGACATACAAATAGGAAGACAAAAACTTGCTTAACAAATGGAAAAATATCATGGGAAACCGCTCTTCAGGAGGAAAAGATTACCAATGATATTAAATTAGTACTTTAACGAACGAAAATCGTTAAAATTAGTCGTTATCCCCCAAAAATGCACCAAGCGAGAAAATGAAAAAATTTCTAGATTAAAAAATATATATAAAAAGAATCGATTTCAAAAATCGATCGCAAAAATCCGAATTAAAAAAAACCTGGATTAACATAAAATTAGGAACGCAGATATATATATATATATATTCCTTCAAAAATAACAAAGTAGTAATCCTTTCTTATTTTTCCGATACACCTCTATCTTTTATAAGTCTTCTACATCTTCCACTTTTTTCATCTTTTCAGTTACAATAACTACGTTGGAAGGATTTCAGAGATAAACATTTAGTAAAATATTTCAGAGTTGAATCTCTATACATTATAGCTATTTTGTTAAAGTTCATTTTGTTATTTTGAGAAAGTTTTGATATTCAGAAATAAGGCAAATGCATCCAGCTGCAGAAATTAAGAACTTATGGAGTATAACACTTGATATATCACGAGATTTGGATACCATGCATAAATTGTTTCAGTGATAAATGTTTCTCGATGTGTAAAATATTTCCCATTTGTGATATTTATTTCTGTAAAGCGTATTTTTTTACCCTTCATATTCTAGATTCCTAAATCGGTGAGGTTTCGATCAAGCGTTACATTTTAATGATAAAGTTTCACGGGAAATAATAATCGTAATTAGAACATTTTTTCTTTGTCCTTTATTTGCATTTTTAGAAAAATATAAATGAATTTGTAAAAAAAGGACGATTTATCAAAATGCGAAGCTTTCTGTTAAGCTGGAATGTCAAAAGGACAATATACGAAGTTCAAATCAATTATTTCTTCTCTCGATATTCTCATCTCTATATATCGCTAATATGTACGATATATCGGTATTGTAAATGATAAAATATTCACACATTCAGATCATGCGTTAGGACAATAGAAAAATTAAACTGTTAAAATAAAGTTCAGAAATTTTAGCGATTTTCGATTGGATTAAGTGCAAAAAAGGGGTTAAATTTTTGATTAACTATTAATTTCATAAGATATAGTAACAGTAACTTACCGAAATCTCTAAGTATCCAATTGTTCCTGACTTCTTATTCACAAAAAACCAGAAGGAATCCGATTCTTTCCTTAGATGATTAAGGCGACACTCGTGATCCAGCTTATTTTTTCCTTCAAATTTTCAATGAATTCAACTGCAGCACACTGCAGCAGTTTCCTTCTACGTACAACACCAAAATGTGTATATTTATCTTGATCATTATAATTCCATAACAGTCATTGGAAATTATTCTGCAGTTTCATATATGATTTGATACTTTTGATCGTTTGATTTTACTTCTTCCACACATTCATCTGAATTTTTTTTTTCTGAAGAATTTATAATCGGAGACAACTAACTTACTACACGCATTCTAATATTTCACAATCTTGCACTTGAATTTTTCTAACTTGAAATATGTTGACAAATCATATGTACTGAGTACTAATGATACAACACTAAAACACTCTTATTGAAAAATATCCAGTATTATTCAAATACATGCACAAGAAAGAATAAATATGTTCACGAAACGAAGTTTTGGTGATGAGCGCAGAATAATCCCATATTTTAAAAAGAAGCGAACCAAGAACACGAAATAAAAAGTTTCGAAATTTTCTACGAAGTGAAAGTAAAGTTTTATCTAAAAATATCAAAATTATCCAACTGAGCAGAATAAGACATAAAATATCTTCTCGAGGAATCTGAATCAAGCAGACAACCGGCGTAAAGTCATAACAGTAAATAACACGTTGCGTTTGTCAAAATAAAGAATGTAAACACAACTCTCTGTACCTCTTATCGTCCACAACTCGGACTTCCACTGCAACTTCGTAGCCAGATGTGAGAGAACATCTGCGTAAGACGTCACAGCTTTTTCAACCAATAGGAATCATCCCGCTGAATTTTTACAGGTGAATGCGCTACTTTTTTCAAAGCAATACATAAGTTTTATTCGAAGTTATCGCTTTTTGGTGATTTTTATTCGCGTGAAAAAAAGAGTTTTACAATTAAGTAAATACGATAGGACAGTGTTGCGATTAATTTTCAAAGACCTTTATAAAATTTTATTGTAATTATACGATGTTCATTATATACATTAGAGCTTGTAATAAGGGTTTTCTGTGATATCAAGTGAACTTGAGGTCTGCGCGTTTTGATGTTAAATGTTTTACTTTTTTTATTATAAAGTACTTCTGTTAAAGAAATATTAAGAATTGTTTTCAAGAGGGAAAAACGGAAATTAAGGAAAAATAGGATGAAGTATTTTCAGTAAAAAATCCCAATTAAAACCCAGAAATATAAATTAAAAAATTAATTCATTTTACAGTAGAAAATACATCTGTAAATGATTGAATGCTAACTTATTAAATTTAATGGAAGTTTTTTTTATTGGAGACTCAAGAGTAAGGTATTAGATGAAACAGCCAAACAGACAGTGAGATTTATATAGTAGTACACACATGCGCCCAAATAGAAAAATAATGCAGTGCCTATAAAACATAATTCGTAGGTATTATATGATTAAATTAAGCTCTTGAGTAGAATATCAGATTAATACTTGACCCCGAAATATAAGTTTTAGCAAATGCTGCGCATTCTTAGAATAAATTTCGTTCGAAAATCTAATTAAAAATGAAAAATAATCATTGCCGAATGAGTTCAATCTCTGGTATACTTCATATAGCATATATAATTAGAATTTTGTTACATATATATAATAACATGAATCTGTATAAATTTAAGCGTTTAAAAACAATATAATCTATATTTAACTGAAAAAAAAATAGGTTTTTACTCAACAGGAAAATAACTATAATTTTTGAAGAAATGTAATTAAAAAATAACAGTAGAGAGATATTAAATACATGGAACTTATTAAAAATTATCGATAAATAAACTCAGTAATAAATGAAAAATAAAAATAATAAGGTTTAAGAGTTGCTTAGAGGATATTTGTAATTTTGAAAACCAGTTTTCCGTAAAGATACTGCACAAATTGAAAGCATCCATATTTTATCTTTCTCCCCATGATTTGAGTCTTTAAAAATTATAATTGTCAATTAATGAACTTCTGCTCTAAACTGTCAAAATCAGTATTAAACACAGGGTGTCCGAGATTTTTGGACACATTTCAAAAATTAATTAAAAAAACTAATAATGTTACAACTGCAGTTTTTTTAAATGAGAGAGAAAATAAAAAAATTAAGATAGTTGGTTACGACGTTCTAAATTTTCTACAGCGAGAAATTTCCATTTATAATGGCAACCGATTAGCAGAAGCTGATGCGAGTTTTCTGGTTTTCTTTTAGTTTTTCTTGAATATCTCGAAAACTATTCAGTTTTCAAATTACAATTGATTTAACAAATTAAAGAGCTTAAAATTCTCTACAAACACATGCTTTTATTTTTCTTTTAGATTTAATATTTTCGCACATAATGGTTCTCAAATATTGGGAAATTCCAGTAATTTACGACCACCTAGGCCACCGAAATGGCTCATTACCTATCTGAAAAATAAACTTTTTAAAATGCGCTCTCATTAAAAAAAACCTGTAGTTGCACCATCATTATTTTTTTATTAATTTTTGAAATGTGTCCAAAAATTCTCGGACACCCTATGTATTTCGAAGTCATACAATTTGTAAGTATCCACAGTATTTGGCGATTGAACAGAAGTTCCAGACGAGAGAAAAGCTTTTCCCAACAAGAAAACAAATTTTGCAACCTTGACCCTACTGCAATGATTTGAAGTCCAGGTGTCTTTCGTGCGTGAGTTCTGCGGAAAATCATCCGTCTTCCACACGTAAGAGTATGTTTACCGAAATTCAGTGAATGCGTTCCATTATTTAAAAGAAAATAAACTCTCAGTTTATTTGAAAGAAGATTAAACATTTAGATTCTCTCATTCGTTAGTTGTGCAAATAAATTGAACGCATTGTCAATATAATTTGGATAATTAAGTAATTATTACCGAAGACTTACTCATATTAATTAGATGTTCTTCGTCTAGAAAAGTGCGTCAATCAATAATTAAAAGCATAATACAATTTAAATATGGACTGAATTCATATTTGAACAACGAAAAATAACACAGTCAATAAAGAAGTATAATAATATTGTAATACATTTCAATCAAGAATGAAATACTGTATAGAATTTTATTTGTTTTTGTTGTGTTAATATGATCAAATATTTAAATGTTTCATTACAACGGTAATGAATATCTGCTTTCCTCAATCTTGTTTATAATTGGTTTAATTTAATTTTTTAATGAATAGATTCAAAATATGAGCTTTACTACTACCATCGACAGTGTAGTTTCCTAATAAATTATCAATTAAAAAATATATCGATTTCAACCGCATTTAAAGTAATCAGATAATAAAATTTTTGAAATCTGTATTTCGCTTTTAGCTAAGGTTTAAGTGAGATGATCTATCTACAAAGCATATTCTATATTAATACATAATTAGATTTGAAGCACAAGCATAATGGATCGTAAAGCATACTCTCAGAATCGGATAGCTGTTGTTAAACATTTTAGAAAATAATTTCCATAACCTCATAAATTGCGTAACATTACGGGATCAAATCTTCTACAAAATTTATGATTTAGTCAAGTTCCTAAACTCAACTTACAATTACTAAAATGTCAGATACGTTAAAAACATTTTAACATATGATAGCACTATTCTGGAAAGTATTATTGTAGAAATACGATAAAAACGATTCTACTAACTTTCTGGGGAATTTATCTCAATGAAGATGGTATCTCCAGACTGATGCACAAAGGAGTTGATACATTTGACGTCACAATTATATGACAAACTTCATCCAACATCTAACTGCATGCTGCCTGAGGCTGTTGCGGAGTCATCACATTTTGACCTCATCTGCCAGATGCGTGATATGTTCCTAAATCAAATTGCCTAGGTGTATTCGACATGCATCAACGTGTTCAGCGTGTACCAGACGCACATATCGTCACTTTTATAACAAACTGTCTTACGTCAAATTTGGCAAAACTTTTTATTGATGCAAAACACTTGAGTAGGTAGCTGCATCTGCTCTCAAACTGCTGTTTGTTGTCACAAAATGCCATATGTCGCTAGTGGTTCCAACTGTTACATCAAAATTTCGTATGTTTTCCCATTTGCAGTTTCTGACATAGGACATTTTGATATAATAGGAACGATATTTCACAAGGAATAGCCCTCTCCGTCAAGTGGAAATCCTATAAATCTGAATGACCTAGCCACAGCAGATAATCTTTAACACCAAACTTGATTTTTCCCAACACATTGATACCATGGTCTCTAAGACCTATCGCAGGCTTGGAATTCTTAAGCGCAGAACCAGAGATTTTTCCATTGAACTTGCCCTGAAGGCCTTGTACTGCGCTCATGTCCGATCCAATCTGGAATACTGCAGTATTATCTGGGATCCCAATTACCGAAATAAAATTGAAATTATTGAGAGAATACAAAACAACTTTTTGAGATATTTACTTTACAAAAAAAATGGATTTTACTTGCAGGATGTATCTTCTTCATTTCTACGTAATATCTTTAATATGCCTAGTTTATGTTTCAGACGAGATGTTTCTTGTGTTCTTTTCTTTTACAAAGTTATTAATGGTTCAATCGATTGTAATGATGCACTGAGCTCTATAGATTTCTCTGTGCCCGCCAAATTTTTAAGGAACTAAAGTTACTTTACAAATGTATATTCAAAATTTAATTATATATACAGGTTCTCGTTATATAAATTTTATAAAATTTTTAACAAGTTCTCTGATGAACTTGACATTTTTAATATGTCTCTTGTTGCTTTTAAATCGAAATGTTCGCAGCTTTTAAATACATGATGTGTTTTATTTTGCCTTTTTACAACTTTTTGGATTTTCATGCGTTTTGATTTTCCGTGTTCTTATATAATCGACCATTTTTTAAAAATGTTTTCTGTAGGTTTTAATTTTAGCACTCTATTTTTGGCGCCGTGTTGCAATTTATTTTTATCTTAAGTTTTGCAATTTATTTTTATCTCAAGTGTGTATTTACGTCTTTAAACTTTTAAACTCCTGGTGTGTTTTTAGAGGATTCGGTGCTTGCGTGTTTTGACTTTTTAACCCTTGCCTTTTGGAAATGGTCTTTTAATTTTTTTTTAAAAAATACGACTTTTAGAATCATAGTGTGTTTTAATGTTTTTGTGATTATGTGTTTTCGTTTTTAATTATATATGCGTTTGTAAAATTTTTATGACTTTGTGTATTCTCTGTGTTCAACTTTTTATTTTCTAGCTCATTGTTTTTTTATTTACTCGTTGTGGCTTTTGTTCTTTGTGTGTTTGTTGTTTATAGCACTCTGTAAATGGAGTTTTCTCTGTAGTGTGCTTTTCTTTAAAATAAATAAATAAATAAATAAATACGGGACTGTGAACCACGCATTATATCCCACATTACGAGCCTCTTATGCCTTTCACCATCACATGGAGGAATGCGTCGTCATCGGCGACGAGACTGTTAACCAGTTTCATCACCATTATTGTTTCGCCACGGGAATTGAGAACCTGCTTAAAATTGTGGCAACTTCTCATTCTTTTAACACTCACATCTTTGACCTCTGTGGGACCTTTAAAACATTCTAAGCCCTTTTGGTGAGTGAGACAACGTGTTTAAGTTTTTAATAACGTAATAAATTTTTAATAAACTTATCCGCATACTCGAGGCGTCCCTGAGATATACACATATATCACAGATATTTGGATACCCAACTCGCGAATCAACGACCGTGAAACAGAGGGTTTGCTATCAGGACTATCAGGCTAAATGTTGTTCACAATTTAATATTTGTAATTTTAGCAAACAGATGTAAAACATTTTGGGCATTTTCAAATCATTTCGGGTGTTTTCAAAGCATGCTGCTTCATCTGTATTCATGATTTGCATTTCATTTATAAGAACATTTTCGCTGAAATTTACTTTATATGAATTTTATTACACACGTTCATTACTGGCCGTGGATATTATTCGTCTTAAATAAGAAATTTCCAGCAAGAATTTCATTGAAATAAACGATCCATTCAACTTTCCTATGACACGGCAAATTCATTCCCTCTTATGTCGAAACAGTTGTGTAGAAGAATATCAGAATACCGTGTTGTAGGACGCATGTCACTATTTTGCCATCTAGTTACATGGGAATAGTTGTTTCTATAAACATTGTTTCTATTTTTACGGCGTGTTCTATTGAAACGGAAATGCTAGAACGCCTCATTGTGAGAAGATTATCGGAATTTTTCACCGTGTTATCAGAATGCTAGATTTTAAGACAGTTGACTATATAATAAACAAACGGGAGTGTTCTCCCCTCGGCTTTCTCGTATAGGCACACAGTATAGCGTGTTTTGTGTAATTCTTATCAAATCACCCCTACCTGGCGCTAGGCCGTGCAATGTATCTGAATGACAGTCGCTGCGACAGCTCAAGTGCTGAGACCGGAGTCCTAGCAGCCTTCACCGTCCACGACCCGACCCCTCCCGTAGGAGGCACGCACTATCACTGGTAGAGGACGAGCCCCAACTTTATTGTATTATCCGGCGGTTTCTCATCCACGTACTCATGGTGCCCCTGAATGGACTATGTGTTTTGTATAAAGATGTGTAGAGCAGTGAAGAGAATCGGACCTCTTACCTTTGGCCGATTGGGTCTAAAATTTGATAAAAACTTACAATTGTGATGCCAAGATCGCATACAAAATTTCATTTATTTAGCTTGTTGTGTTTTTGAATTATCGAATTCACAAACCCACGAATAAACAGATAACTAACTCTTTGATGGATTTGGTACAAAATTTGATACACATCTACAATTCTGAAGACAAAACTATAAGCTATATTTCAACCATCTAGCTAGTTGCGTTTTTGTGTTTTCGTGTTCACATCCACGCGGACGGAAAGACAGAGAGGCAGCTTTCCTGTTGACGGATTTCGTCTGAAAATCGATATAAATTTACTAATTTAGTGCTAAGAAAGCGTACCAATTTCATCCTTCTAGTTTATTACGTTTCTGAGCTTTCGTAATCACAGACATAAAAATCGAATTCCCACTTCTTTTTTGGATTCAAGGAGATTCTAAAAAGTGGAGATTCATCATAATCAAATTTTACGAAGATTACAAAACTTTCTACACTTCGTATACGAAAAAGTAAAAATAAATTTTCTGATAAGTTTGTATAAGAAGTAGGATTTCAAAATATATTCTCTAGACTCTTCGTTTTCATTTTGACCATAATTTCACAAGCATGTGCTTTGAAATTTTTCTCAACAAGAATTAGCATAAACATAGCAGATGCTGTGTACAGGAGTCAATTCATTTTCACGTTTAGCGCGTCAAATGCTTCCGCCAATTGAATTGTGGAATGTTTTGCGCATTTTGCTGGAGGAAAAGGAACGCATATTTACGGATCCTACATAGTAGGGAATGAAGTCGCTTATCGCTGGCTCTCAGCGTCACGTAGCTTGTCTTGCTTCTTAATGATGCCATAGCAACGCGCTTAGGCGGGATTTTAACTATTATTTTGTCTTCCCCTATCGCATCATGGAGAAATCAAAATTACCTTCTAATTATGATTATTCGGATGTTTCTCAAGCAAATGAAGTATACTTCTTTAGAATAAAACAAATAAAGAACGGTCTTTCAGCAATGGTAAGTACTGTTTAGCTTCACGACGTCATTTAGAAGCAAGCCAAGTCACGTGACGCTGAGAGCCAATGAGAAGCGTCCTCATTCCCTACTATGTAGGATCCGTGAATATGCAAAAGGAACATGACGTCGCAACGTTAGAAAATGTTCAGTCAGATGATATGCACGGTTATGCGAATTGAGTCTATGAATTTCTCTAGAACTCTCGTCTTATAGCTCGCTGTCTTATTTATTTTGATTAAAATATAATGAGGTGGTTCCATGGTGTAATATGTTATAGTCCCGTCCATGTAACCATTACAGCTACTAAACATTTGAACTTCTTTAAAGAAACATTTTTAATGCCTTAAAGAATCCTTCAGGCCAACATTTCCATGATAATTTTCATATCGCCTAGCGATCATTTTTTTTAAAAATGAAAATTATGTTTCTAACAAACTTCTTTGGTAAAAATGAGCTGAGCATTCTTTCGTCTGCATTCCTTTCATCGTGTAATAATGTACGTGACAAACAAGTTTGTTGCCATCCTTTTCTTCTTTATATTCCGCGGAAATAATCACTCGAAATGAAGTGCGAAGGGTGTGGTCTTCCAGTGAGTAATCAAGTATTTTATTATTTATAAAGAGATAGAGCAATTCATTTGCCATAAATCGATTTTAAGAAATTTCGTGAGAAAAGTATGGTACGTAAAAAGTTTGGATATTTTATTGGCATGAAATCAAAAGTAATTTATTTTTAATTCGATATTAAGAGATCAGATAATCTTAATTCTTTCTAGATTTTGGGATGGAGTTGGGTCAATTTGGGACAATAGTCAAAATCTGGGATTGTCCCGGGTCCTTCGATTCTTATAGTACACTAATGAACGGTAGTTTAGAAGAATTATGGGACTGATCGCATTATTCACCAAAATAGAATAATCGTAATCTATGTGCGAAAGATTATACTCCAGAAATCAATTTTTAAAAAGTTCAGATTAATTAATATTTTTAATTAGCATGAGCATCTTACTTACAAGTAATAACTAAGACCACCAAGAACATTTTTTAAGCCAGAACTAAGATGCAAAACCAGAAAGTCTGGTCAATTTATTTCTTATCCATATTATAAGAAGAAAAAATTATTCTAAAAAAGCCGTTGATCCCTTTATTTAACAAAATGTAATATTAGATCTTATACCTTCAAATGTTATTTATTATTAATTTTTAATTCTACTGATAATTTAATTCTAACCTTCAGCATGATTTAGAATAGATTGAAAATATATGAATTCGTTACAAAGATTTACTTTTATAATATACACGATCCATTGTTGATTCAGATACAAAATTATTTATGAACTCCCATGTAGCATTTATAATAATAACTCATAATTAATTAATAAATAATCCAACATAATAATTGAGGCGTCTTTCAACTATCATTACTACGTACTATTAAAGGTACAAATGTAGCCGACAAGCCAGTGTCTGTATATATGAAAAAAGTCCACTTATTTTAAAGTAAACAAAAAGATTGAATTAAAATGTATCTGATATAAGCTTCATTTTATATGTTGCATTACGAACCATTTATCTGTTAAAAATAAATTAAAATTCTGTAGAGATACTGAAATATATTATTATAAAAGTATCTGAAGACACGTGCGCTCTTATATTTCTCAGTTTGTGTTAAAAGATTACCCAGAATGGTTGGTTGGTTCTTTGGAATTTGATAGCATGAAAGTAGATGTAGTTTTAGCAGCATCACAAAATAGACGAAGAAATTATTCACAGAAAAATTCGTTAAAAAGGGTTTAATTAAATTTTTGCACTAGGTAAAAAAGAATAAAAATCACTTAATGCATGGCAAGTTTCCCAGAAGTATATGCTTAGCTTGACTTGAAATCCAGTCAAGCAACGAATTTAAGATCATTTTAAAATTGTGCTAGCTTATTTTCGAATTCTGAAGAATGATTAAACAAATAATGTTTATAAACAATTCTCGATGCAAATGAATTCAAAATAAAAGAATAATCAGTCTGCAAATGCCAGAGAAACGTGTTTTGATAAACATACGAAAATAAACCATTACAAAGAGATTAATCTTGGGAAAATACAAAGTTTTTATTCCAAAATTATCTTTACGAAAATAAAAAGATTCTTGTTAGAAGTAAGCATGGAAGTTAAAATAAGTTAAATTCATTCTATTGTACATTCAGTTCAAGTCGAAACGGATAAATTCCATTCGCTTCTTTGACCACAAAGTGACTGTGTACATGAAATCAATTGATTGCATGGTGTATATAAAATTAGTGCTTCATTAATCTTTTATTTTATTTTTTGCGTATTGTGTGTGTAACACAAAGGGAAAGAGTAATCAAATCTTAGGAAATCGCATGTTTGGTAAATGCATTATAAAAACGAAATACGCATTATGAAAAGAAAACATTGCTATAAGTAGCAGGCATGGAAGTTGACTTGCATTAGTTTTGTCCCAATACACAGTCGTTTCAAATAAGAAAGGGTGAATCATATTCACTTCTTCGATCACGAAAACTCGTGAGAACCTAGTCGAACCGCCTTGTCTTTCATTTCATTCAACTCACTGAGCACAACTACCCGGACTCTATAATTAAATCTGTTAGTGGTAGCAGCTGAAGGGCAAGGATATCATCGCAGGTGGAAGCAAATTAGCCCATTATATCATCGCGTTCTTTTATGCAAATGCCTTGGGCAAGGTGATTCCCGAGATTGATACTCTAACATCAAGCTTTCTTTTGTTACCAAGTACAGAGTAATCCAAAAATTTGTTTTTAGATAAAATAGGTATACACAAACAAATATGATTTGTTCTCTCCACGATGACTCTTGAATACAGTTATCTGTTTTATTGGGCCACGTTAATGGGAAAAATCGTTTGATATCTTTGAAGAATTTATTCTTCCGAACATTGGTATAAGAAGATCTTGAGCAAGATCGCGTGAGGTGATTTTTTGCAATCGTGTTCGGTCTGTAACATTTTCAGTTTTTAAGATATCGAAATGAAGAGGGTGTCATTTGAAAAAAAGGTGCAAATGTTAAGGCAGCATGCACGGAATAAAAACAGGAAGAATTAGCATCAAACTACAAAGGTTTGAAATGAATCCCTTTTTTTCGAAAACAGCCCTTCGATAAATTTCATTTGGGCTTTAAATTAGGATAGATACCTATTAAATATGTTGCATCTTTTTAAAGAATAAATAAATACAAATACAACATTATTCATACCCTTTCTGTTGATTAATTTCATTTAAAGTTAAAGCTCAAAATTGATTGAAATTTATAGCCGCCAGTTTAATCTTTTCAGTCCCAGTGATGTCATTTGGAATAATCATATTGATTATTTTTTTGTTCGGCATCTAAACCTGCCTCTGATAACAAATGAATTATTAAATTTTTCGTATTTTCCTCTTTTCAAATGTATTTTTTATTCTTACCAGTACATGGCTGCACTATCGATTTTATCTACTGAAAGATTGCTTTTTTGAACTACACTTCATTCAGCAAAAGATGTCAAAGAATAAAAATCAATTTTAACATAATTTACATGAAATTACAGGTACTATTTCATTCTTATTATTTTTAAATATGTTAAAATATTTTATTTGAGCCGTTTTTGATAAATATTTTTTTAAAATTTGGGTTTTGCCAATGGAATGACGCTAATTGGAATCTCTTTGAATTTTAATTAAAAAAATTAAAATAATTTAATAATAAAAATGATTAATTTTAAAATAATAAATAATCAATTAAATAATTTAATTTTAAAATAATTAAAATAATTTTTTAGAATGAATAATAAATTCTTGGGACTGAAAGGGTTAAAAATTGTAATCAAACATTCAAATGCAATACAGTGACTGTATAATAGTTGACTTCAGTTACGATGAATTCTGTACTTAAACCTGTGTAGCCATGACTTACGTACATAGATTACAATAATTTAAAAAAAAATATTTTCGCATATTATCTGCTCTGCGCGTTGGCTGGTATATAAAGAAAGCTTTTAAAATTATTTTTATTGAATTATATTTTTCAGTAACAAATCAGCTTTAGATATTAATAATCACATTTTTTTTATCTTGTGATATATAATTCTTTTTTCTTCAGTAACATATGACATCGAGAAATGGAGGTGTGAAAATAAGCTTTTACAACTATTTGAGTTACTGAGTATTTATATGAAAATATTTTCTATAATAACTATTTCAAAATTTAGGCGCATTTATACTTCTAAACAAAATTTTTCTTATTTTGAAATTTAGTGTTGTATTACAAATCATTTGAAGTTCAAGAAAATTAAATTATTGTTTTTAACATTTGATAAAGATTGTTAAAAATCTAATAGAAAAGTAACGAAGAAAAATTATTTCAATCTCAGTATAATCAATTAAATAAACTGCAAATGCTTCAAAACTCTATCTTCTCTCAAAATTTTTTGAAGAAGTCAGTGACTGTTATAAGCAAGACATTAAATGTTTCTTTGTTTCATATTATGAAGGCAATACTCTAAAAAACATATTTTGTTATAAAAGAGAGGATCAAAGCAAAATCCAGACTTTGAGAAATAAGGGAGATATTATTGCTCAAAACAAAATATATTTGTTAATATCTGTAATGAAACAGTTTTAAAAAATATTCACGATGAAACTTAAAATTAATAGAAAAACATTTAATTGGAAAAAATAATAAAAGCTAATTTGTGGATTAATTTAATAATAGTTATCAGTAGCCTTGAGTACCAAAGTTTTTCTTGACCATAATCGCGTTTCGTCAACGCAATTCTTTTGTTATCTTTATTTGGGCATTTATAAAGCACTCAGAAAGTGGACAGGGAAAATGAACTGTCATGCATGCAACTAAATGATTTAAAGAAGTTATGTTTTCTTTCAAAAGTACTGTTATTTCCGTGTTTTTTATTTTTAGTTTGTGTACAGAACATTGAATCTTCGTGTTATGATTCGTTGATTCAAGTGCTTATTATTGTTGTCATTTAATAAGCGTCCACTCATTAAATAACGAATGCAGTAATGATCCTATTCACTATTCTAACTTCCTGCTGCATTATTATGCGGTTGGATGAATGTCGGTAACAGAAAAATGTTTGTCCTCTAAGATACGCGGTTTCACTATTTTAAATTCAGAAAGAAAAAAACAATTTGATAGTAAAGGTTTATAATAGTATATATTGAGGGAATGTGTATACGTTACGCATCTTAAATAGCTGTACGTCACCAGTATGGATTCTTTTTATCTTTGAACTGGATCTACCGCTTTTTATAAATGCTGGTGACATTTGAAAATTGTCAGAAGCATACGTAAAAGGTTTCGTATCCGAATAATTCTGCAATTTTCAGAGTTACAGAAATTAGCAAAGACGCTGATATTAATACCTAAAGCCCTACTTCTTTCTTACATATAAAATAATTTCCGATTTCAAATCAATGCACATAATACAGGGCCTCACAGAATTAAAAAGATATTTTCTCGAGGAAGTGAAACATATGTATCGCTCAAAGTTGATATATTAATTGTTTGTTATATCAATTGTTTTGATCGAATAAATTTAAACTCTGAGATATGAATTTTTAAAGAGAATGAATCGTACATTTTGATATGTAATCGAATAATTGAAATTTTAGATTATTTTACCCAAGGAATTTGAATTAAATATACATAACAATATGCTAGTAATATCCTACCTCTATAGTAATGTTTATATTTAGCAATGTTTAATAAGAAATCTCTCTTTTTGAGCAGAAATTCTGAAACGGAAAAGACTGGTGCGGGATATATAACTAACCTATCGATCATTTAAACAAATTTTTAGTACAGAGTTTCATACTATCAATAGACTTGACTCATTTCTTGAAAACGAAGCAACTCCATTAGACATGTTTGCATTTCAACTTTCATACTATAGCATAAAAAATGGTTGAATGCGCACATTTATAAAAAATGTCATGAAATATTTCCAATTAATATACATTTAGGCATTAGTTTATCTTACTAATGCTGAAAAATCTGGCAGAAGCACTGTATTCGCACCCCCTAATTACAGCTATACACTCGTTTTATACCATTTAATCATTTTAACCGACCCATTGTTTAAGAAGCTCTGTACTACAGTTATGGAAATACAGTCTCATCATTTTGATTGACCTCTCTAGACAATTTTTCGATCAAAACTGCACTCTAAAGAACTGTTGACGATGCAGACTTGTTCTCAAAGGCAAGAAATCGCCTATACACAAAATCAGGCCGTTAACCAATTTGGGTGAAGCCAATATTATCAACTGGATATCGAATGTATTTGAACTGTAAATATGTATTGCAAGCTGCTCTTGATATGAACGATATGAATTGAATAATTGGATATTATATTATATGACGGATTTCAAAACTGCATGTAATATGCTCCATTTTCTTCGTCGAACGAAATAATGAGACCGACCTCTGAGGTACCTCTCAAATATGCATACTACTGTTAGCAGTCTAAGATAGAGGTTCCAAACCTATGGTACGCGTACTCCTGGGGATACGCGAAGGACTATTTTGGGGCACGTGAAACCAAAGTTCGTAATGGAAGGACACAAGAAAACATAAGAGATTTAAAAAGTTACAGAATTTTGTTTCCCCAAATTCGTGTGAAAACTAAAACTGAAAGTTGTGTAAGTCTAAACTCAGAAAGCCTACACTCAGAAAGCCTACACTCAGAAAGCCTACACTCAGAAAGACTACATTCAGTAAGCCTACACTCAGAAAGAAAAAAGAAAAAATAGAGGAAACCTGTTAAATAATTGATATATTGTCTTCACGAGCCCCAATTATGCATGATCAATGTCTTCGCAAAAGCTGTAGCTTCACTAGGCGACACTGCTGTACGCTTTTTTCTTTTACTTTAGACTTATTAATTAAATTTATTAATTCGACTCATTAGGCGAGCTGAAGAGTCAAATGACTCTTCAGCTTAACTATGCCTTTAACATTATTGATAAAAATATTTGCACAGATAGATGGTTGGAGGGGATGTATGACAGTAGGGGTACACGAACATAAAAGGACGAAGCAAGGGACACGCAAAAGAAGAAAGGTTGGGAACCTCTGGTCTAAGACATTACAGGTATGTATGTATATGGAGCTAATGTACCAAATACAAAAGCTCCTCCGATCTGGCTGAAGCCGTACGGAATTTTGTAAACGTAGCCCACTCAGCACAAATACAACCAACTCTTTCTCCAGTACCACTGAAATGTTCGTGTAAGTTTGAGTTTTCACCGCCACTCTCCATAACAAATAAAACAATTATAATATAGCAAGCATAATACCAGGAGCCCGACAAAAGCACAACCACACAACAACCATCCAGCCAATCCATCCCGACATGGCAGGTATGATTTGCAGCAGTTCCGAGAACATGTCGATCTTTGGTTAAATGGGGAATAAATTGGACGAGATCCGGCAAAGCCCTCCTTCAGAACCCATCAATGCAACTTAACTGGATTAAGGCGCATGTTGGTTTCCTCGATAAAGAGGCAGCAGACAACCTAGCCAAACAAGCTACTAAAGAAGGGACTCACCTTCATCTTCAGGCCCCAAAATGTCATCTAAAGAAAATGCTTATGAACCTCTCTCTTAATAAATGGCAACAAGACTGGGATTCAGGCGACACTGGGAGAGCAATTTTTAATATACTCCCTAAAGTCACTCTAACCCCAGCTTCATGGTCAAGGGAATCCATCCTCTTCGCTACAGGCCACGGTCCTTTTCCCAGCTCTCTCTATAGATTCCGGCTTCATCCTTCAGATATCTGCACATGCGGGGAAGAGGGAGACCCTCCATTACGCAACTTCTTGTCACATGACGTTATCTTATCCTTTTACAAAACCAAGTGCAGAAAACACTCAACTTTGATGGAAAAGCTTACTTTCAAATAAACTATCAAGAATAAAAATATCTAAACTCATATCTTTCCTCACTGAAAATGAGAACCTCATAAAACAGCCACCGGACGCAACCAGTTCATCCGACCCAGATTTCTCTCCTTCACCAAGACCTCAGACTTATGGATTAACACCCTATAGAGGTTCAATACATAGAACCCTAATCAGTCCTCCTACAAGTATATAGATGCAGCGAACTTTTGGGGCCTGTCTTAAAATAGTTTTTGCTTCGCGAGTCTTTCTTTTCATATATAAACACACATTTTTGATTGTTTTTATAATTTTCACGTGTTTTTCGTCAATGTTAAAACACTGTATGTAAACTTTTTTTTGTTCAATAGAGTTTTTACGCACACTCATTCAAACTGCAAACCGGAGATTTTTTTCTCTGGAGTCAGGGGTGTGTCGTAGTATAAAGTAAAGTAAAAGCAAAGCCAACATTACAGTCATGCAGAATTATGTACCTCTAAAGTTTTTTTAGAAACTTACCAAGTAGGACATGTCTTATGGCACAGCGTCAGAAGCTGGTTGTACAAAAATGTAACGGATGCTAAAGAGCAAATCAAGAAAGCCAATTATACATTGCCTAAATTGGAATCTCATTATTTATAATTGGTTCCAGGCAGTGCTTGTTTTCGGAGATATCTCAGTCTATCGTTGCGGAAATATATCTGCTGCTCAAACACAAGCAGGCGAATTAAAATATTAAGTTTAATGAATTGTTCATCGATTTCTTACCAAATTCGAATACTTACCGTTGTAATGAATTTCAGACTTGAAAGTTCAAAGATAATTAGAAAAGGTTTTTTTTGAAAACCAATTAATTAATTATACTTCTTTATGCTTGACTA
The DNA here is from genome assembly GCA_013235015.1 of Araneus ventricosus. Classification (NCBI taxonomy): domain Eukaryota; kingdom Metazoa; phylum Arthropoda; class Arachnida; order Araneae; family Araneidae; genus Araneus; species Araneus ventricosus. The sequence goes on along the minus strand of BGPR01000011.1, from coordinate 1,754,313 downwards.
ACATTTTTGATTTAAAAGAAATTAGATGTGACGAATTCGTTTCTTCACCATGTTCAATTACACTTTTTCCTTTAACAATTTTAAATTGTTTAATACTTACTAATAATAGTTAAAGGAAATATTAAATTGGAACAGAAATCCATGCATCACAGTAAATTTTGATTTTCAGGCTTAAGTATTTTAGAAATGAGCTGCTACTCCGATGCAAACGTCACCCAACTTTTAATCGGTGTATGTCACCTGCTGAAACTGAAAATACTTCCCACTCCAGTTGAAAGATAATTAATTATCAACCCAATCATGCATGGCTAGCTTTTACGCTTTGAAGTTTTCATTTTTCTTACCGTTTTGTTAAAGGTCTAAAATGTTTCTTTAAAATAGGCCGTCTACCGGCCAAAGTTCAAACAACTGCATCTCAGATCCACGGATGAATTTCGAGAAGGAGATTGTAAAGACCGACTTAATGTGTGCCCCACATTTTCCTTAGAGTGTGCGGTCAGAAGGATAAAGAACATTAATTCCTTAAGTTTACGCATATTTAATCGTTACTGTCAGTTATGCAGCATGAAAAAGCTCTTCTATTTAATAGTTTTATTATCTGCTCACTGAGTTTCTATCATGTCAAAAGTTTTGCATTCAAACTTTGAGGGGGAATAGATATCTGAAATGAACATGAAACATTCATAGAATGCGAGATTTAATTACAGCTGTCAGCTACATTTTTACTCCAATGACTCAGTGTTAATATCAAGGATGTTTTTTTCTTCTGAAAGCAATGGAACAAATTATATCTCAGAAACTATTCTAGTAACTTAATCGAAATGTAGAAAATAGAGTAGCATAGAAATTTTTATAACTACAGAGAATTTCAAGACTTCGCTTTTCCTAATTCTGAAGTGAAATTCTTCTGAATTTCTTCACAGCGTATCATGTTAAATTTGACTAACAGCTCAATATTATAAAAACTATTCTGGTAGGTAACTACCAAGAATTTTCAGGAGATTAAATGTCATCCGAGTTCTTAAAAATAAGGAGAATTTCCAGAGCATCTGATTCCTAGATCCAACGTTATAACATTTTATTGTAATTAGAAGCGAATTTCTCCATAGAGTATAATGTTAATAAAACGCAAACTGTTTTATATCTTAAGCTATTCTGATAACAATTATTAATTCTGATACAATAATTAATTAATAATTTTAAAAAATTAATTTCTTCCTTCAGCGGCCATTTACTGCTTGTTATCGGAACTCCGTTCTCCGCGTGCTTATAATTACTGTGAGGATAAACGGCCATATTGCGAAGACATGAACGTGATTAAAGCGGTACTTTTAAGTACCTTCAGTAGATAAAGGGTTAAGTCTCCCCAAGAAGATCAGTGATTAATTTTAGAATGCTAAAATTATGAATCTAATGGATATTAATAATAGTAATTACAATATTGTTTACCTGTGTTTGTCAGGCGCAATATTCGCCCCGGTGAGTTGGGACGAATATTGCGCCTGGTGGAGAGTTAACTTTAAAGAACATAAGTTAGCTTACAAAGAGAGTTTTGAATTCGTTTTACACTCAAAACATTTCAGAATTGCATACTGTTATTAGATACAATATAGTAATAGATGCTCATAGCTTAACCGAAAAAATCTTATTATGTTATAAAATTCTTATTTAACCCCAGATAAATAAACTTAAATCAGTGCTACTCTGCAATAATCATTCAACTTACTCGGACTACGAATTGAAAACAAGTATATATTTATATTTCAAACAAATTAGTGTAACTTAAGAAAAGTATTATAATATTTCATTTAAAAAATAGAAAAGTGGTGAAAATTAGTGTTTCCACTCTTGGCAGATGCTTTAAGTGTGATCTCCACAAATAGCCTTGTTTCAGTAGTTGCACACGCATTTTGTCATTCTGCGTTTCTTAGATGGACAGAAAGTACAAATTTTTCGTTTGTCTGCCGCACTTTTCTTCTGCAACTGACTTCAGATCTGCACGGTATAACTAAACTTTCGACTGTTAGACGACAATCGCAACAAATCTCGAAAAGTAGCAACTGTACAGCCGAGCTTATCATATTTGGATAACTCATTTTATTCGTTATGAAGGTACCGTGAGAGAGGTGGTGTGAGCGCAATGGGAACGTCTCAAATTCGCGAAACTGGTAGGGGTCGATAGTCTGTTAAACCGCGTTCCTACGGCCTGTCTTTCCACGAGTTCCGTCCGCGGTTCGCTTTATCCCCATCGTTGGAACAGGAAGAATCGATGGGGCTCATGGCCTTGTAAGTGCATCTGTTGTTTCCCTCTTTATGGCGGCAAATAGCTCGCACGTCAAAGGAAGGGGAGTGGCCAGACGGCGTCAGTACATCCGTTTACTCGAGCGCTGCTGAGAGATTTACCAAGCCACGCGCCGTCGGAACGGCGGGACTGCTCGGAATTCCATCGATCCCAGTCCACAAGTGCGATCCTCGAGCGACTCGAGGTTTGCCAAGCCCCACGCCACGGGAACAAGGCTTTAGGCGAATGTTTAGTTATCTAGGGTTAAGAAAATGTGTGAGACCTTCAATTATTCCAAGTCCACCTTTGAGATTAAACTTTTAAAATAAAATTATGTTGTTTTATCGAAATTATCTCTTTCTTTCCGAGCCTACTGATTTTGCACTTTCTATTTCTACAATTTTTTTTACATGTGTAAATTGAACAACGTATACCGGATTGCAACAATTGAGTAAAAAAATATTTAGATGTTCAAAAAGTATTTTATTGTTGTTATAAGAAGCCATAAGTATCAAAAGGTTTAAAAGGTGAAATGTCGTCGAAAATTGGAAGGGTGTTCATTCGCAGTTTAAAAGTGTACTTATTTAAAAATCACAGAAAAACATCCCTTTTTTTATAAGAATGAAAACATATTTCAGAAAAGACTGAATTGTTACTAAAAAACTTTCCACGTGCTTTATGGAAGAATCTTAGAATACTCGGACGAAATCTGTTTCTTATTAGACTGAACGAAATTGGTCAATGAACTTAATTCTCTCCCGTAGGTCATTTGCTAAATGAAATTATTTCTCCGTAGGGAATCAAACGGATTCATCCGTTGCCAGACGACTGCCTATTTAAACTTTCACAATAGTAATAACTACAAAATCAACAAAACACATTGAAACTATCATTAAAGATAAACTAACTCTAAACCGAGCAAATATAGACGAACATTTTATTTACTTTCACCAAACCGAGATTGAGAGGAGTTGATTACGTAAGTGAAAAGTAGTGAAAAAGTGAAACGTTATTGTTTGATAGAGAATTCTTTTTTCTTCGATTTAGTACCACTGATTGAGCTTTAAATTCACTGTACCTCATGCCTCAGTAAAAAGTTATCCAGCGCTATTTGTTTTAATCACATAGCGCTAAATCGTTTTAATGGTTATGGTGTTAATGGTGTTCATTTCTACAGCTCGCGTATTCTTTACTTTAAATTCATTACGTCAGATGAGACATTTTGTGTTTGGAAAATTTATTAGTAAACCTAATTTTTCGAGATACGCTTGTATTTCACAGCTTTTACCAATAAATACACAGAAAATACTATTTTGAGAGAACTCAAAGTATGGCAGATGTTAATGTATTTCTAACATATTCCTCTTTAACATCATAGAGAAGAGCATTAAGTTGCTTATAACAGTGGTTTTACTTTATAATTCATTTTTAAAAAATTGTACACCTATATCTAGAAACCCCCAGACTCCTGGTCATAAAACACATTCATTTATTTAAATTTCCTTTATAAAAGTCATCAGTTAAATCATATCAATTACGATCTGAAGCTGTCGCTGGTATTTGAATATTTTATAGAGCAAGAAACAATGTCTATTCCTGATAAATTCTAGCTTTATTTAAACAGCATTTTTATATTAATAACAATAGAAAAAAATTTTATGGAATCTTCCTTCTTGTGCATGAAAAAAATTTTAAAGTCGGGAAAATTCCCAAGTGTCCACAGGTTTTCGCACATTGTATCTTGGATGCATTGATTCTTCAAGAGTTTTAAATTAATCAAATTGAGATATCTTCAAGAGTTTTAAATTAATCAAATATTTTTCCATATCCCGTCACTTGTAATGTCGTTATTATTCAGCATAACAAATTTTCCAATTAGGGTAAACATTAATGATGAAATCGACAAAAATGTGCACTCATTTGCCATGAAAGTTTTATTTTTTTCAAATATAAAGAGCTCTTAAATAAATATCTATGACACATTACCTTTCAAGGGACATTACGAAACCTACGTAAAATTTATGTTATTTCATATAAAAGTAGACGCAATCGTAGCGTTTGCCTTTAGTACAGGAATTATTGTAGCAGATAAGGCAAAGTGTCATTTGGTTTACGATCCAGGGATTCATAGCGTGCATTTACGAAATGGTAAAGATAAGTTGCATTGAAAAATTCACGAGGAACTCAGATACCGAAAAGTCAGCTTTTACGCTATACTCTTGAATGAGATAATGACTAGATAATCTTAAGAATGGTTGTGAACAGAAATGAATTTAGATGCGGTAAAGCTAAAACGACTGACAATGAAAATCGCATTTGTATGAAATATTCATCTTTCTAATAAATATTAAACACTTCCAACTTTTGTCATATTACACTGTGGATTTACCCACCTTTTATGTTTATTGAAAGTGTCAGAAGAAAACTCTTGAATAATATCTAACAGTTCACTTATAACAAGTACGTAATGAACCGTGGTAAAAATAATGAGTCTATTGATAAATACACCATTCACCCTTGTATACCAATCATGTCTTCACTCTCATACAATCGAAATTGGTCGTTCCATTTCAGTATAGTGAAAATAACGAACTGTAACGTTCCATTGCTTACGAAGGTTATCGTAACACTGATATTAAACGTTGGATGATGTCTCACTTTTGAATGAACATCACGCAATAGTGCTTCGGATCGATCTCGTTTAGGGACGAATGTAGAACGTGTTGTGCGGATTTTGCCCTTCAGAATGGCAAATGAGATCTATAAAACAACAAACATGCCGTGCGTGCTCAGAATCTTCCGTATTAGAAATGGTTATACGACGTTATCGTCCCTGCTTTAAAATGTCGCCGAAACAATACCATTCGATCGGTCGAGCAAGAGCATTCCCAAGGTAAACAAAGATACACGCATTTATAGGCAGAGATCTGAACAATGGTACATGAAACAATGGGCAATACCGAGTATCGTAAACTTGGAAGCGCTGTTGCCACCGTTGACACATGGTAATTAGCGGTGAAAAAATTAACTTTGTTTATTGGCATCGGTCAATCTTTATCTTCAGGGCATGAAGTGAATGAAGAACAGCGATGGTAACAGCATCGTTCTCATTCTGCGACAAGGGTAACTGTCCAAGGTGCAATTGTACTTTAACGATGGGCTCAACAGAAGATTGACGAATTGTCAGGCAATAAATAAGCTTTGGAAACGCTAGACGATCGAAAAGACATTTAAATTTTCTTTGTTCACCGTTAGATGCCATTGATAAAAATCTTCAGCTAGAAGCAGAGAAGTCGTAAGCTCTGAGCTTCTTCCGTCACCTTAAACGGAGGTGTGTCATTGCAAACAATGGCAAACATCAATTAACTTTTTGTAAATGAAAGTTTAAAAATCATTAGCAAAGAATTTTCGCAGTAAAATTTTTATTTACTAGTGATGAGCGAACTAACAATGACGGCTTCCTCTAATGTCATTATAATCAGCAGATATTAAAGGTATTAAAACCATTTCCCTCTTGAAACGATAATTATTCTAAATACTATATTTGCCATCATTTTTGCCATTAACCTTTAAGTTTCTCAAATGTGCTTTTAAAAGTGCATTTCATAGTATGTTAAACGTTTTAAAATGAACAGTTTAAAAAGTTCAACGTAATTGAACGAAGCTAGAGATTTTCTTTGAACTGCCTGAGCATTTGATAAACTTAAAACACTTAACCCTTTAAAACGGCGGAATATTCCGTACCATAGAAACCAGTGAAACAGGCAAGGTGGTTAGAGTACAGTAATTGTTTTATTCTAAATGTCTGCGAAATTTCAAAGGATAAAGAAATAGAGCAGACAAAGCAATAGAGAAACATGTCCAACTAAAAGGCTGGTAATACAAGTAATAATTATGTAAAAAAATTTTATATGTTCAGCTTCATTTAAAAACTTGCTGACTAAGGAATTATTAATAAGGAACGAATGAAGTTGTATGTTTTCATACATTTGTCAGTGGATCAAGTACAGTCTGTTTTCACATTGAAAAACACTAAAAAATTCGCATGAATTAATGCAAATAGTTATTTACATATATGAAAAGTAATAAATCGCTCGCAAGATTCAGAATTGCTGGCATTTGCAATTCTGTTAATCGCAAAAGCATTTTCTGTGTACAATGATTCCTCCAAAGAAGCAGAGAGGAGATATTAAATGCCAGAAAGATAGGATTGATTTTATCTCTGCACAGTTCGCCAAGAAATTATCCGAACGCTGTTTCTTCTTTACGCAGGATCGCACGTTAAATTTTTTTAAAAATGTCTGTCGCCTTTTAAAAAGGGTCTCTAAGAGTATATAATTTTTGTTTATGCAATCATAATTAAAAACACGCACTAACAAATTTTCTTCACATGACAATATCTGATTTCAAATACAAAGTCAAATTCTCCAGATTAAATTAACTTGAGTTCTTGTCAAACTTTGTCAATCCAAAGAAACGGTAAATGAATTAAGAAAAGTTGAAATTTAAGTCTCTTAATGTTAAATGGAACTCCGTTTTTCAACATATCTCTAGATATATCAGTGGTTAAAATGATCTTGCTTTGCTTAAAACTTTGGATTAAGCTTTTTGTTTGCATAAATTCTTGGTTAAATACTGTTTCTTGAATAAAAACTGTAGAATTTTTGAAATTGAAAGCGATGTTTCATAATTATACTTAATGAAAATTTATGTCTTAAAAATTTGTGAACAGAAGCATATAAAAATTTTGATGTCAATCGAATAAGCAACAACCGAAACACAACTGTGCAAAAATTCATCCAGTAATATGATGGGGGGGGGGTAGGTTTCGCCTTTGTTTCCCAATCATAAAGCTTTCGCAAATATTAAAATATACTTGGATCTTTCAAGCATTTTCTCCATTGCATTATTATATCAATATTAATGCAGATAAATGCACACACAATATACTAGAAGACAGCAGAATAAATCAGTGGCGTAGCGACCGGGGGCAAGGGGTATAGATGTCCCGGGAGCCAGTCTTAAGGGGCGCTATGGAGGCAAACCATTACTGCGTTTACGCCACTTTTTAATATAAATTTGATGAGGAAGCGAAAAAATAATACCATGCACCAGGTGCCATATACCCTTGCTAAACCACTGATGTCTATTGGGGACGCAATAATAATATTATGCCCCAGGCGCCAAACAGCCTTGCTAAACCACTGATTTAGATTGGGGGCGCAATAATAATACCAAACACCAGGTGACATATATCCTTGCTAAACCACTGATGTCTATTGGGGGCGCAATAATAATATTATGACCCAGACGCCATATACCCTTGTTAAACCACTGATGTCTATTGGGGACGCAATAATAATATTATGATCCAGGCCCCATATACTCTTGCTAAATCACTGATGTAGATTGGAAGCGCAATAATAAAATTATGCCCCAGGTGCCACTTATCCTCGCTACGCCACTGCAATAAATACACTAATATAGACCCAATAATCCACAGAAACTCTTTTCTGGACACGCTATAAAAATCCTGCTCAACACTGAAGGATAAACTTATAACTTCTTATATTTACGTTTTTTTAACATTGTGGTCTGTTTACATCAGTTCGCCGGATTCTAAATCTGTCTGCAAGTCTAGTAACAGTTGAAAGTGTTTCCATCTTATTAAATGGTTATTTTTAATGATTAAACAATACAAAATACACAAGGTTAAGTAACTTCATTATTTTGAAACAAAATTTGCGTTTCTATTTGATTGAAGATATTTTTATTACATTCTTTATTACAAATACTTGAAATAAAAAAAAATCTGGTAGATGTTAGAAGAAAATTCAGGGTATTTTTGAGTTCAAGAGGAGAAATTCAATATAAAATGAATGTCAGTATCAAAAAAGAAGAATCAGCGTTGACCTGTGTAATTATTTACACAATCAGTGATCAAGAAACCATTTTTTTATGTCTTCTGGCCGGGTTACGATATCGGTTTGTGATTCAGTCACGCAAATCATTAATCAATTTAAATGCCTCTATAACTTATCTAATGGATGACATCCAAAATTTAAACATATATTAATTCATTCTTGATTTATATCACCATTCATTCACATTTAACTGATTCATTCATGAATATTCTGGCACTGGTATTGTCCACCGATTCTAGATCGAAGTTCCGATTGTTTAATTAATTTAAATCTTCGGTTGCAAAACGTCTCGCTCATTTAAAAAGCCTGTTCACTGCTTTTTTAAAAATTGTTCTTTGTTCGGAAGTAAGTTCCGTTACTGTATAAAAGAAAACGGAGACAGATATGGACAAAGATACATATTTAATAATGATTTTTACACTACTTTTGGACGTAGTCACCCGGCACATTAAAACATTTATCGTATCGAGAAATAAGGTTTCGTATGCCAGCATCATAGAAGGTGACCGCCTGTAAGGTTGGCCAGGATGTTACGGCATCTTTCACTTCTTCATCGTCATCAAAACGCTGGTCACTCAAGAATCGTTTCAAGTGCAAGAAGACGCGGCTTGCTTACAGATGGTGTCATTTTATTGCATGGCAATGCCATGCTACATTCTGCTCGTGTGACTCAAAAATTCATCGAGTCCTTCGATTGGGAATAAATGAATCATCCGTCGTATAGCCCTGATATGGCTCCAAGTGACTTTCACCTATTCTTGCATTTGAAGCGATTCTTGAGAGACCAGTGTTTTGATTGGCGATGAAGAAGTGAAAGATGGCGCAACATCCTGGCTAACCTTACAGGCGGCCACCTTCTATGATGCTGGTATACAAAACCTTGTTTCTCGATATTATAAATGCCTTAATGTGCTGGGTGTCTCGATCAAAAAGTAGTGTAACGGTCGTAAATCGTTATTAAATATGTATCTTTGTCCACATCTGTTTGTCCATCACAGTTTTCTTTTACAAAGTAAAGGAACTTACTTTCTGAACAATCCTCGTAACATCCAAATGTCACTTATATGACAAATATAAATACTGTTCAACTTCGAAATCAGGTTTCTCGAAGGGAAAAATTGACGTAGATTTCGAGACAAACAATTACTGGATTTTTTTTACGCACGTTAAAAAGGTTTTTGTTCAACTGTCAAAACCAATTCGTATACTATTGAACTAAATTAATTTAATATAATTTAATCGAAAGATATTATGTTCGAATGGGACATTAATTTCATTGAGAAAAAAAAAGAAATTTGAATCATTGTATATAATAATACAAAAGTATTCCATTATTTTAATTAATCTGCTACACAGGATGGCTTATTCGGTGAAGTGATGGTGTTTGATCCGCAGGTCACAGGCTCGATCCTCTGTGGGCTAACACACCTGATGCAGTTTTGAGTTTCTGTGGCCAAGGAATATTATAGTTATTATTCTAGCATGCCGATCTATTTACTTTCATTTGAAAACTCATAGAAGCATTAATAGAATCATTTTATTTGATATTCATACATTCATACATAAATTCACTATGCGTTTAACTTAAGTAACTTCTTGCTAAATTTTTCATAAGTATTAAAAGTATAGAAACTGAAAAATCTAAAAATGCTAACTTCTGTTAATTAAGGTTTATATTTAAAGCAATTAACAAAAATTAAAACAGCCATTTAAAAAAATAACTCTAGCTTCTTAAAAGATATGAAATTGGTGCTTTTTGAAGAAAGGCATTTGATTTCTCTAAATCACAAAAAAATATGAAAGTTTTTGGCGTCACCTTTATGAACAGAGTCAAACTGAAGCATATTTTGACATGAATTTAACTTCCGTTATGATTTGATTAATTTAAATACTAAAATTAATGCTGAATATTTCCTTTTCAGCAACTAAAATTATATTTAGATTGAATTCAACACCAATCCAAAAATTATTGTTAATGTTCTTCACATACATTAACGTTAGCAAGCAAGACGATTCAACTGGGAATTCATGTAAAAATGTTATTAGTTCTAAATTCATTTTAAAGGTTTGTTATTTAAAAAGGGCTAAATTAAGCAAACTCTGATCTTCTAATTACACGATTTAAGTAAAACTAGGAATTTTAAATATTTTCCATATTTAGAGATTAATTTTGTTTTATACTGTAACTTGTTATCTTTAAATTCAAAAATTTGACTGTTAAGTAATTTCAGTTATTTACATTGCATATTCATCGCATTTTATTTCAAATGAGTTCAGACAACAACTTAAGCTGATAGATTTTTATGTTTTGAAGACATAATTAAAAGCGAGTCAAACCAGTTAAAAAAATTAATTCCTAATTACTATAATTATTGCATTAAGGAGATGGTTTAGCAAGTTCATAAATCCTAATGATCTGTAGATAATGTTAAACATCTCTTGTTATATGAGACTTTATTAATCAATTGATTGTTACGGTATTAAAAACAAGTTGTCTGCTACCATTTTCAGCTTAATAAATTTACGTTAGTATTGGAACCGTTTTCATGCAAATGATTGTCTTTGCCTTGAAGCAAGTATTAAGAAAACTAGAGCAGACGCAAACTAATAAGAATATCATCATGCAGCAAAACAAGATTATTTTTTTCCTTTTGCGAAGTATCACGTTTCTTCCATTTTAGCCAATTTAAATAAAAGGAATTTCCATAAAAATCGCAGACTGAATACTTAAAAGACAAAAGAAATTATTGTCAGATTGTATTCCGAATTTCGAAATCAAATTGATTATTGTCGATGAGGAAATGTCTTGAATGTGTCTTTGCTCCAAGCATGTATATAATCAAATTATTTTTATTGATGTGGAAATCACGTTTTTCCCATCTGAAAGCATTTTATTGCCTATGATGGCTACGTATAACAAATCAATGCGGAATACATATACCTAGAGCTATACTGAGAGAGTAATATTGCCACTCAGTTGTTTTTGCTTCGTTATTTTTGTCATTTAAGATTTATTATGCAAAGAAATTTTTATACCCATTATTAAGGTAAACGTATAATAAGGAATTCATGGATCTTATTAAATTAGAAAATGAACTAAAGATAAAGAAGGATAATATTGCAACAATGTATTTTACATATTTATAATCTCATTTAAAGTAATTGCCTATGGATATAATTCTGATAATATCTATGCAAACTTTCAAATAGGGGTTTCTCCAATTTTCAATTTTAGTAAAATAAAAGTTAAAATGAATTCTGTATAAAATAAAAATTGTGTTGAAACTAAAACAAATATATGTTTCTGAATGTTCACAATATGTTTTGATGGTTTTCTACTAGAGAAATGCGAAATAAAGATATTTATTACAAAGTAGAATTTTGACAATCATAATTACTGTTTGAAATATACTAGTTCAATTTGTTGACGGCGTTTTAGTAAAGCATTAGTTGGTGAAATTTGCCAAACCTTATCATATTTGTTCTAAGCAGAAAAATTTTCGTGCATTTTCTGGAGTTACAAAGGCGACTGATATTGCCACAAATCATAATATCTGTAATGTATCCATTGGCATCATATCGCATTCCTTTTTTTTCTATTTTTAATAAAACCCATATTGGTCCGGCCTACCCGAAAGAGTCTAAACCGGACCGGTGTGGGCTTTAATAAAATTTAAAAAATAATAATAAATGTTCTAGGGATGCGATATGATGCCATAGGTGATGCATATGATGACATCCCTAGAACATTGTTACAACTAAAAAAATGCACTTTTCAATTAAATCCAAAGTAAATAAAGCAACAAAACGAATTTCAAAATGCGGCAAAACTTGTGCCCTATCGCAGCGACTATCGGTAATAAATTCGTCACAATTTTACCAAGATAGGTACTATTTCTGTCTTACTCAATGTGGGTTTTAAAATCAATTTCAAACAATTTGTTTTTGAATGAATTGTGACGATGTTCTACTAGTGGTGCGATATGTTGCTATTTTCTCTGAGGATGCTCTTATATGGGGCTAGTGCTTGGGCCCTCTCTGTTTCTCCCAGATAGGAAAAAAAACTGGCCTCAATTCAGAGGATCTTCCTCCTTTACTTTACTGGCTCTTACAGAATCACTCCAACATCAGCTCTGCAAACTATTACAGGTATCATGCCATTACATCTTAAAGCACAACAAGAAGTTATATACATCAACGTCACGTGTCTGAGGAAAGAAATAGAATTTGAAGGTCTCTCCTATCAGCCAAAGTATTATGAAAAAAAAATCAAGAGCCTAACAACCCATCCTTCATTATTTAATATCATAAATCAAATATCAACAACAGGGCCCTACAAAGAGGACAACAACCTCATGTTCTTTACAGATGGTTCCAAAACAGAAATGGGAACAGGGTGCTCTTATTGTGCATTTGAAAACGGATTGAAAGTCTTGGAATGGAAGGGAAAATTAGAAATGTTTCAGGCCAAATTGATGGGACAGAAAGAAGCGATCATCAGAGCAAGGCAAAGGAACGAAATAACTAAAATTTGAACAGACAGCCTTTCGAGTGTAATGGCAGTGCTTGATCCTCATACCCCTCATCAACTTGTCCGAGACAACCAGTTCCTTCTCACACAGAATCGAAATATTCTGGTTAGATGGATCAAAGCCCATGCTGGCTATGGTGGTAATGACGAAGCCGATACTCTCGCCAAAAAAGCCATCACAGAAGGTGTTGTAGTGAAAGCTCTCAAGCCTCGATGAGAACTTAAACAACATTTACAAGAACTGTTTTTAAAAGAATGGCAAAATCTTTGGGAAAATGGAAACACTGGACATTATGTTCATAAAGTGCTCAAAACAGTTCATTTAAAACCAGTCTTCTGGACACGTGAAGAAATTCTGTTTGTCACAAGACACGGTCCATTCCCTTCATTCCTTAACCGCTTCCATTTATCGGATAGTGACTCTTGTGCCTGCGGAGAAGTCGGCGATCCGATACACTATGCGAAATCTTGCCCATCGACTCTCTCTTGGCGTATTAGGAAACCTTCTACATACTTCACTGGAAAGTCTGTGGTACCAAAGAGTTCTTGAGAATCCGAATTCAAGAAAAAGAATAATAAGCATGGTTAAATTCCTAACAGACAATGAAAACATAATACGACTGGAATAACTACTCAACTGCCTTTGAACAATAATTCTAACTTATCCTGCATTCAATACCAGTCTTTCATTAGTCAGTTCACCAGAACATACTAAGTCCTTACTTTCTCATAATTCTTTAATAGTAATCTCCCTATTCCTTGTTTCTCACACTTAACAAGCAATGGTTCCCCATCTTTGCTACATTATTCAAAAACCTGTGTATTGATGTAATCTTTTCCATGTTGTTCGTCGTCATCTTCATTCATCATTTTTCTTTCATTCACACCGTGATAATCAAGACATTGTATATATTCCTTTATTTTGTTGTCAATTCTATGTGCAAACAGCTATGTAATTTCTTCATTTGCAATTCTTCTGTATGCAATTTTTTTTGCAACTTAATAAAGTCCACATACATCTATACCAAACCGGATATAAGCCACATGAGCTCTAGAGACGGCGGTGTGGTGTGGTGTTAAAGTGCAGAGAAATGTTTTAATTTATTCTTGAAAAAGTAAAACTCCTCAAGAGCTTTTTGTTATTTTCGATTTCATTTTCATTTCCTAGGGAATAGGTTAACCCTAAACTGCGCCACAGTTGTATAATTTAAATGAATGTAAAGTATACAGAAAAAATAATTAAAATTTGATTTCGAATTTAACTTTTTAATTAAAGTTAGTTAAGAACTCAATGGTTTAATTAAAATTTACCTTTGTAAAAACTTTCGTATTTCAGGTAAAAAATTTTAGAAATATATATAATCTCACTAATTAATTATTAATATATTTAGAATTACTTAAGAAGGGGAAGAAAGTAAGCCATGCAAATATCCATCATTGCGCAGTTTAGTACAGCTTAATTTAGGGTTAAAATGATTATCACTAAAACGAATGCATGCGTTTCCTTAATTTTCCTTCAGTTTTTATAAACAGCAATGTTAAAAACAGAATTATTATTAATTTTATATATACTGTGTGAAATGAAAAAAAAAATCAGTTTAATATAATTTATTTCAAACGGCAACATATTGCGTTACAAAATTTCTTTATAACTATAACCAAAGCGTCTGGGATTTAAAGAAAGAGGTTCCATAAACAAAAACACAAATTACATAAGAATACGTATAAAAATATCTCGACATTTTCAAGCATTTTTGTAGCAAAACAAAACTCGTACAATACTAGACAAGTGATTGTCATAACTGCCAACTTGTGAGTGTTCTTCGTGTTATTTCTCTATTTTTAGTTTCAGAACTTACGTAGCGTAAAAATGATTGCAAACAGCAGAAAGTCGAAGTCATAAATAGTAATAAAAAGGCTAACGTTTGACCTTGCATTGTTTTCAGCAAAAGATGCATTTATGAAAGGTAAGAGAAACTGCGGTAGGTAAGTGCAGCAAGTGTGGATTGCGTAGTATATACTTACTTTATTTGAGGAATTAATGATACGTATCGAAATTGAGGGATTCTATGAGAAAAATACTCGAACTTGCTTTCACGCACTTCCAAACTCGACGCTAATTCAAGAGATATGTGTTCTGTCATTCATTTATTTTTCCTGCCTTCCTTTTCATTCATTATTTTCTCTCGTTTTTCTATATGCAAATATATCTTGATTTAAGCAGCTTTGAAAAATGGCTTTGATTAGAGCGCAAAAATTTATCGTGATAATAAACTTGACGTACGAGGTATCAAATTTGAATAGTGAGTTTGTAAATGAGAAGAAAAGTGTTAAGCTTGGTCAAGCGTTAGAATGAGAAGAAAAGTGTTAAGCTTGGTCAAGCGTTAGACATTTTTAGCGCCGGCATCTCTTAATATATATGAATTGGAATCTAATGTGGTTTTAGTTAATGCACAAAAAAATTATTGTGATCATAAACATGGTATGTAAAGTATGAAATTAAAACATGACAACTTAAAGAATTAGAAAATATGAAGCAAAGTTTTGGGCCTTTTAAATACAGGTGTATCTTGATACTTACGGTTTTAATCGGTCTAATGTGGCCTTGATTAGTGCACGAAAAATGTTGATAATAAATATGATATCTGTGAGGACAAATTTAAACAGTACAGCCTAGCAATATGAAAATATGAAAAAATGGTGTTAGGCTTGGTCAACTAAATAGCTAAACTATTTAAATGCTATCGAAACAATAAATTGAGAAAAAAAGCTACCACTGCTAAGATGACACTAGATAAAAATTATTAGTAAGAAAGCAAGGTTTATATAAGAAATAGAGATTAAACGAATATATTTTTAATAAATTTGATTTTTTAGCTTAAACTTCAGTCAATGATCAAATGAATCTGAAATGAAACACAAAGATTTAATTTACGTTAAATAAATGATCTTCCCATTTTCATAGTTTGCAGAATTTATTAGAAGAATTTCTATCCATTCTTTACTTTGATTAATTTTGATTTGATATGAGGAATATATCTCAGATTAGTTCACCTGACTAATCAAACAATCCTTACACTTGTTTTCAGTTACTTTTCAATCTACATTTCCTCGAAAATATTTCCCTGTTATGTTGAGAGACATAAGAAAATTGTGAGTCATCAAAGAAAGATTCTTCAACATTCATTCAGAGCTCAGGTATTTTAACAGTTATTTTTGGGGGGTTAGTGGTGAAAAAACCATGTTTTGATCAAACTGCACCAATTTTAACAATTATTTCCGAATAGTTAAACAATTCCTTCTTGGCTTTATGAAACATCAATGACAATGTTCCAATTATTTTCTCAAGTTATTGCCAACAGAAATCTCGTATGTTTTACAAAGGAATAAAAATAAAATATTGCCAAATAAAGTATGTAGTTGTTAGGCTTCATTAAATAATTTGACGTTGTAGCAAAATTATTTGAAGCTTTGATTAACAAATGTAGGTAATTCATTTTATGAGAAGAAACTTACTATTGCCCCTTCCTAATTACCTATCAAGTAGGAATAAAACGAATCAGTGAATATTAAACCATTATTTCGTCGCTAACAAGCAACATATCACAATTTTTTGAAATTTCAAAGAGGAAGGAAATACTCAATGTTTCGCAACCAATAACAAATATTTCTGAATTTTTTTCACATCTAGTTGCAACTTTCGGTCTTATGTTCACATCAGATGTGAAAAAATTTCAGATATATCCGTTTTTGGTTGCGAAAAATTGAGTATTTCCTTCCTCTTTGAAATTTCAAAAAATTGATATAGGTGGTGTTGCTTGTGTTAAGCGACGATTTATAAAATTTTCTTTCTGGACAGTTAATGTTAATGATGTGCAAACTCATCCTGTGTTACTGAAGCATGAACGTTACAACAAGTCTCATTTTCACAAACGCCTGACAGCTTAGGCTCATATTTGGATTTGTCACGTGTCATGGCTATATTATTCGATTCATGTGCTAACCCGCTTTGAAGGAATACTTCGTAAATATGATTTTTTACTTTCTCATATACGAAATATAAGAAAAAAAGAAAGTATTGTAATCTTCAGAAAATTCCTTACTGTAAGATAGATTTTTTAAAAAAGCCCACGCATTATTTGATTCCAGAAACACGAAAATATAGCAACCATTTCATAACAAAAACAGTTAACTGTCTTTTACCGTGCGGCTCTATTGTACTTGTTAAGGACTAATACAAACATGTTTCTAACGAATATCGGTTATTCATCCAAATCCTATTTGTGTTTCTTCTTCGTAAAATTGCAACTTCCTACACTTCTTCTAGTGCTTTCTTATCTGAAGTTCGGAATGCATTTCCTGCAAAAAAGACGCTCGAAAGAGAAAAATATTACACTAATGTTCCATACATTTATCCATGCTTCGCTTGTTACGTTAATTACATACTTCCTTACGGAACAATATTGCAGGATAGTCCGAAGAAACTTTTTAGTTTTTGAAATGGCTCTTCCTTGATTTTTGAAAAATATGAAATTCATTCTTTCAATTAAAACAGAGCCACGTAACAACAATTACACTCGTTATTGTATAGGAGGATTGTTTAGAGGAAATGAATTAATCGTGTAGCACTCAAAACAAATAAAATTGAAAAATTTATAAAATTATACAAAATTTTTCTCTCTTCCTGTTGTATATATAGTATAGTATAGTATAGTATAGTATAGTATAGTATAGTATAGTATAGTATAGTATAGTATAGTATAGTATAGTATAGTATATAAACTAAGAGACAAACTTTAAAGTAAGCATTTGTTAACCAAATGTTGAAACAGCAGTTTTCGCTCCTACAAATAAATTGAGAAGAAAAATGCTATATGGGACCCTTCCTACATAGTTTTTCATTGCAAAATTTCTCTTAGTCCTACACCGTGTCTCTACTTAGTATACGTGTATGAGTCTCAGCAGAAACCAGCCTAGCAACTCGAGTTTCTCGTATACTTACGTATACTTGCACCATACGGCATGTTTTGTGTTTAGTTTCGTAGTATGACAAAAAGAATCGAGTATGCAATTTGGGCATCCTCCCGTTGGCCAATTTGGTCCACCATTTGATACAATTTTACACTTTTGATGTCAAGACCACGGACCAGATTTCACTTATGTAGCTTATTGCGTTTTTGAGCTATCGGTATACATACATACGAATAGACAGACCAACAGACAGTCAATCCGTTGGCATACTTTGATATACATATGAAATTATGATAATAAAAGCACATGCCAAATTTCATGAACCTAGCTCGCTGCGCTTTTGAGTTATCATGCTCATGTATTCTCGAATATAAATATCGACAGACTGTCAAATCGGATTTGGGGGTGGCTCGACCGTTCCGGTGAAATGTCGGTAAATGCACGGACATCAGAGGCCACCAAATCGACTGACAGAGACCTCAGTACAGTTCCTATGGGTTGTTGTTGATTGTGTGTGCGTCGTGGGAACGGTGCGGCTGGTCAGATTCCGAATGAAAACAAATCCCCAGTATAACCTTGAGAAACAAAGTCATTGATGGTTTGAACAAGGTTTATCGTTGTCTGGCATGTAATTAATGTTACGAAGCTTCACAAAATAGTCCTCATGTAATTTCAAAATGAGAAGCTAATTTAACAAATATGTCAATATAACTGAAAGTCATGAATATAAGAAATCTAACGAATTCTTTCTTCTAAGGTTGTCCTTAGCACCATTACTCTAGCACGTAGGGATAAAAGACGGTTTTCTGGCCATAGCATGTTTGTATGCCATTTGATGTCGAATCACTAGAGAGTTTAGAAAACGGATTATGAGATTTCAATTATATAAACCGATTCTTGTAGTGATCGTCAAATATGATATAAATCTCAGTATCAATTTTAATCACAACAATAACTATGGTGCCCGAGAAGGGTTATGGGAGAAAAAAAATTCGCATTTTAATGCGTTAAAATAATGTTTGATATCACTTGTCATTAATTATCCACAAAGAATTTGAATTTCTTTATTAAAGAGTTTAAAATGTTTGTTCAAAATTTATTTTCATAACTGGATATATTTTTTTGTAAAAAAAAGTTCCTTTTTTCCCCCTAATAAGTCAATTCGAGTTTTTTCTATGCTCTAGAATCGCGACTTTTGGGTCTACGACGCTTTCTATTTCATATCTTTTTGACAGAACCATTTTAGTGAAGAAAAATGAAAAATTAATGTGCAAAAAATAAGCATCCCTATTAGCACATGATATTTTACGATGTCTCCTCGATGTTACTACAATGCAGTGGCGAATCTAGGATTCGGGTCTGGGAGGGGGGGGGCTTAGGTCATAAAAACTTTGTATAGTCGTGATGAATGTCAAACCTCAAGGCTAAAGTAAACCAAAACACTTTAACTTTACAGTCTTTTTCAACTGACAGTAAGAATCATAAAAAACAATACAATACTTTCGATAATTTAATAAAAATTGCAATCAAATAACTAACCAAAAAATGTCTTCTACCGCGTCAAAGCTACAAGTGGAATGAATACAAAAGTAGGAAAAATTTCGAGCCTGTCAAGCCAGAAAGTAATGTTGAAACGTTTTTATTATTTTTTAAAAAGAGAGAAATTAAGAAAAAACAGTTGTAATGATGTTAAATAAAATCAAGAATTCTGTCTTTGCTTTGGGGGCTGTACCCCGATAGCCCCATCCCCTGGATTCGCCACTGCTACAATATTCTGAATGCCTCTCAACATCGTAAATATATCATATGAATATTGTAGAGTATCTTGAACTAATAGGGATAATACCTATTAAATTAAAAAGCAATATGCTAGTTAAACCATTCTATAAAGCAATCCCGTATAAAGACTTCATATGGGTCTGTAAGTGAAAAACAAATTCTAAAATAGTACATATGTAATGAAATATTCCAAAGGTTTCGAAAATATGAACTTCACCGGAATGATATAACGTCGCTTAACAAGCAACACAATCTCAATTTTTTGAAATTTCAAAGAGGAATAAAATACTCATTTTTTCGCAACCAAAAGCGAATATTTCAGAATTTTCTACACATTTGATACGAACAGTGTGAAAGTGATAAAACAATCTGAACTTTAATTTAGTTAACCTCGTTCATGATATTAATACTCCGTTTTGAAAGAGACAAGAGGGTTATTTCGGAACTTGCCTCATAATTTTGAGCTATGGACGACATACTATGATGAAGACGACAACTGAGCCAGCAGCTCCTTCTCCATATTCCCACGCCGCACCAGGGGCAGGACCTTGGAACTTCGACGTCAAATGTCACTCTTACTAGGTCCACATACACAGCGGATGATTGGTGGAATCGGGTTTCGAACCTATAGCCCTCTGGTCCCGAAGCCGAGTACTTACCAACAGGCCATCGCGGCCTTCAACTGAATTTAAATGAGGGATTCGAAATATTTCGGGAAGATTATTAACCCAGGATGAGGAGTCAACAGTCGGGAAAATAACTTTATCTCGATTCTTGTGACAGTACAAGTATATATATAACGGAAATTAAAAATATTCAAAAAAATAACGATAGTGAGATGCTATTATTCACTGAAACCTGGCGACTATATCATACATATAGTAAAAATAAGGAAAGATAATCTTCCGGAACTTAATTTTTTAAAATTAAATCCAGTCAATCATTTTTTAAAAATTTCTTAATGTGAACTATTTACTTATAAGTTAAAATTTGATGATAATTTGATAATAGATGATAATTTGAGGTGGAAAGGGTTAAATATTGACTACCAATGGGGCATGCCAAGCTATTCAACTATTTGTCCCAATTCAATTTATTTTATTTTTTCTAACAGATAATAATTTGAGCCGGAAAGGGTTAAATACTGACAACTGATGGGGCATGCCTAGCAATTCAACTATTTTCCCCAATTCAATTTTTTTCTAACAGATGATAATTTGAGCCGGAAAGGGTTAAATACTGACAATCGATGGACATGCCTAGCAATTCAAATATTTTTCCACAATTAAATTTTTCTTTTCTTAACAGATAATAATTGAGCCGGAAAGGGTTAAATACTGACAATCGATGGGCATGCCTAGCAATTCAAATATTTTTCCACAATTAAATTTTTTCTTTCTAACAGATGATAATTTGAGCCCGAAAGGGTTAAATACTGACAACCGATGGACATGCCTAGAAATTCAACTATTTTTCCCCAATTCATTTTTTTTTCTAACAGATGATAATTTGAGCCGGAAAGGGTTAAATACTAACAACCGATGGGGCATGCCTAGAGCAATTCAACTATTATTCCCCAATTCAATTTCTAAGGACATTTTTTTTCAAGAAAGCGCGAAACTGCGGAAGAGTTGCGACATTTCTGGGCGCAACGAAATTAAATAATTGTGGTCCGTGAATGAAATCGTTTCATCTCTCCTTCTGTCAAGATGGGGGAGTCTTGTGTGACTTTGCTTTCATGTGGCTGAAGGTCGTGACTAGCATAACATCCTGCTTTGTCGGATGGCTTCGAAAAGAAACAATGGAAAACAGTACACGACTGTTTAGCGGATGATGAGCCAGACAGTCAAGGAGGAAAGGACTGAGAAACTGCCGTTACACCGCTGTTTTCTACTGCTTCTGGTGTTGCGGCCTGTGTTTTTAAGGCTATGTGCGTGAGCAAGGTCAAATTGTTCAGACCATTTTTATTTCGTTTCGCTCCCTTCCAAGTATTGACATTGTGAGTGATGTCTTTATAAAACATGCAACAATGAGTTGTTAGGGTTTTGTATCTTCACATTCCACGAGGTGAAAATGTGCGCTAACCCTGCCCTGAATCGCTGCGCTGAAGAGACCACCGTAAAATGGATTCTGAACGCTTTTTGCTGAAGGGCACATGCAGGTATCGAGATAAAAATGAAATATTCTTACTTATTTTCTTGAAATATTAAAAAAAGATATAAAAGAAAGCCATAAATAATGATTGAAAGCAAGATGCAATAAAATAAAGAAATACTTTTTGTTACTAAAATGTAAAGACAAATGGGATTAACTGGACCATATTTAATTTATACAAAAAACCCACAGAAATTAGAATTTGATGAATATGATATATTTAAATTAAAGCCAGAATTTATATCTTAATTCTCTATAAACTACAAAGGTATCATAAATTTCCCAAAATTCAGCTTACTTGTTTCTAGCCCAATTTCATCCTGTTTTTGCAAAAACATTTGTATTCTTACCAGAACTTAGATACATCCAAGACATCTAAAATTTATTTGTATTTGACATATTTCTGTAACAAAAGTGTTCGAGAGAATGTGTATAATTTCTATATTAGAGATATACAACCATATACTTTTATCAGTAAAATGATGTAATTACTGTAGTTTCGTGGATTGTTTTGCCTGAATTTATATTTAAAAGACCTTTTTGTGTTAAAAGCGAAAGCCATGAACAGAATTTAATGAAACAGTCACCATAAATCATCCCGACATTTCATATTTCGAACAGTTACTATTTTAGAACAGGATTCTAAGAACAAAGACGCGGATATTACGTAATTCAGACAGTTTCTCAGTATACACACAGAGAGTAAATCGGAAAGTCGCCGAGATTTAAATTAAAACTTAAAACAAAGATGACAAAACGCTTTTACATGCAACTTAAGTGACCAGGTTTTCTGAACTTTAACACGGGACGCACTAGATATTGGGAGAGGGAGGCAGGTTCGGACAATTTGTCAAAAAAGGGGTAGATCCAGCTGATTCGGGATATATCACTTTACCATTGACAACAATGATAACACTAACTTAAAAGTAACAGAACTTGTTAATATCCAAGGAATTACAGTAGTGAACTGCCATAACAGAGTTGTTTTGTTCTTTGTCCGTCAGAAGTTTGGTAAGCGACTTTTTCAGAATCAAATTTAGTTATCTTTTAAAAATTATTTAATGCTAATTATTGGCTTATAAGTAAAAATCGATGTAATCCGGAACATTTTATTAAACAAATAGAGACATTTTTTCAAAGCGTGACAATGCATCATTAACTGTAACTATCGGGATATCCGGTCAATTTAATATTAACTATTATCTATGAGTTTTCATTCGCAGGTAGTAGTAACAAATTTTCGCTCAGATAATTTCAGTCTGCCTTGCTTTACAATAGTAAGAAACAATCTGGACGTTAACATAAAAGGAATACAAAAAGGAAATTGTCATGTTGAATGACATTTGCTGATGTGAAGAACGAAACTGAAGAAACTTTATCCTCTTTACAATGGAAACTTTGTTATGCAAAAGGTTACAATAAAGTAGTCACACTGTTCTTTAGAAACATTGTTCAAGATAGAAATGAGAAAAACTGATTTACAGTATTTTTTTATAAAATCATTGAATAATTATTCTAAATTACTAAATGAAACATTTTCTTCAAAACTATTCGGGAAAATTCATCGAAGTATATTCAAGAGATATGCGCGACACATTGAAAAACACGCAAACCATTTCTTTTGTTAAATATCTTTTTGTCGTAAAAATTGATTTCCAAGATTCTTCAAAAGATAATTTGATAATAAATACATAAATGTCATAATAGTTGGAAATATTCTGTATTCTAAAAATAGTACTATATTATTTGAGTAATATATTATGATTATAGATAGCTGCATGATTTAAATACAGATGTAACTACTAAACTTTAATTCATTTTAATTACACACCCATCTTAATTACATTTTTAAAAGTTCCAGTAAATTTCTTTCCATGATAATAAGAAAATGATACATTTGAACATCTAGCGAAAACTTGTTTCAATACATTTATTTAACGGCTTTTATTTCCAGCATAATGGTAATTTCAAGTAATAGGAAGATTTTAATTAGCAAATTATACATATAATTAAAGCTGCCTTTTACTTGAAAAGGTTCATAAATCAAGTGATATATTTGTTCTACTTTTTCGTGGTTTTCTCAAAATTAGATTTGCGGTATTTTTCAAAAGGATCTGTCCATGTGACTCCTAATGAACTTTGCATAAGAAAGTGGGGTTTGTGTTATTTATTCTAAGAACGGTATATTTACATAATTGAAGAGCTGAGTGGATGAACATGTTAAGTGACAATTAAGCGAATATCAGAAAACGAGCTTTAAAGTTTAGAGGTTACATTTTTTTTTATCTTTTCACTCTATTTTTGCTGTTCCGGCACTTTTGTGACGAGAAAGCATTAAAAATATTTTATGTTTATTGACATGTCTATAGCTTTTTTAATTATAGAGAAAATTAATAATCTTTTGCATTTAACATGTTCTTCAATTCACGCGTCAAAAAACTTCGTTTACTTAGTTATGGAAGAACATGTTAAGCATGTTACTTTCTGCACAACGTAATAGTGGTAGATTAAATACATACAAATAATAATGAATTGGCGAAATTTTATTACTATAAAGCTCTATATATTTTCAACACAAGTTGAACAACAAAAATGAAGCAAATTGGATGTTGAAATAGCACACAAGCACACAAGAAGATCACAAAAAAATATGTAAGTTTGGGAATAATAAAAATAAGAATATTAATTTTTTGAAGTATTAATTCTTTGGTTGTCATAAATATTATCATTATATTTTTACAATTTCATTTAACATGGGTTTTTTCTTTTTTGGGAAAACAGAATTCTAAAATTCATTTTTCATTCACTTACTAGTGCAATTTGAAATTTTGTACACTTGTGTTTTCTTGCTGACAATAAACTATTTAAATATTTTCAGAACTCGGTTATCAATTGATTGCTTAACATAAGTAAATTTTCGTTCTATAATTTGAGAAAAATTATTATAATATTTAATAATACCTATAACAATAAATTTTAAATAAAAGACTAAAAAGTAGAAAGTAATTAAAATAAGGAAATCTGCTTTTCAGCTCAATAATAAGAGAGTAGTTTTTAAAAATGATTTTAAAAATAAATGTATAAAATGATTTCGTTGTTGTAGTCGTTAAGTAAGGAACAGGCCGAGTTATTAACTATTTTTTTTATTTATTATGGGAGAGTGGCGGAATATACGCACATCTTGTATGAAACTTTCAAGTCGAAAGAGAGCAGAAAATA
This sequence comes from Araneus ventricosus, assembly GCA_013235015.1. Classification (NCBI taxonomy): domain Eukaryota; kingdom Metazoa; phylum Arthropoda; class Arachnida; order Araneae; family Araneidae; genus Araneus; species Araneus ventricosus. The sequence goes on along the minus strand of BGPR01000011.1, from coordinate 1,729,454 downwards.
AATGCATTCTCTCAGATAGGGGGGTTAGCATATAGACACGTGATCAAAGTGAAGGGAATAATAGCTATTTTTTTAAATTACGTAAGTGTTTAGGGAAAATTCTGGCGCCAAGAAGACGGCGTCTTGATTTTCTGTGGGCGCGTGAAAGCGATTAAAATATTATTTTAGTAATAAATATGCCAAAACGCGAGATTTAATATACCCCCATCGCGGGAAAAAAACGAAACTCGAGTTTAAGAAAAGTGATTTCGTTACATTAATATTGTACTAAGATTTTAAAATATATAATATTAGAATTTAAAGTAAAATTAAGTGAGATTATTACATGTATATATTTCATGATATTATCTCTTAACTTGATTTACTTTCATAAATTCATTCGCTGTCCATGAATTTCCCTATTCAATAGATTTGTACTGAAGAGTTTAGTGGTACCCGTGAATCTTTCTTGAAAGCAGTCTTATCACTGTCTTGGGAGCATCGAAATGAATGTTTTGGGAACATGGAAATGAATGTGGTATTTAAGGTTTTAACCAAACAAACATCGTTTTTAATATTGTTATTAACATACATGAAACAATTCAAGTTAAATAAAAATGTGTAAAAAAAAAGCAAAAACACAAATAGCTAAACAAACCAAATTAGTGATCAATGGTAAAATTTTAAAGTAAAAAAAATAATTAGTCTCCTGGCACAAGTTCATAAGAATAAATTTCGTTAACTGAAATAAACCATTATTCAAAAAGAAAAAATTCACGAGTTTCAAAAAGTTCTTTTACTTGCCGTTAATTGCTCTTTCCTTCGTCATGCAAAGCAGTTCAACTTGATGTATAACTCGCAATGAAGCCCACATAGAAAAATTGTAAAGAATTATTGCAAAAACCTATTTTAAAAGCAAACGATTTCTATTTTCGAATTGTCTTCTCAATATTTTCGTCTGCATTAATACTATTTCCCGCGCAGAAAACGATTCTGTTTCAATGGAAGCAGATGTTATTTTGCGCAACTTTAACAAATTTCTCATAGAAAAAGATGTTAAGTGCCCTTAACATGTTCTTCCACGAGGAAAAAGCAAGAGACCGTGCACTTAACATGTTCATCCTCTGAAAACTTCTTTATTTTTTAACTTTGCAGATTTAATGAACTTCCTATATTTAATTAGACTTCAACGTGTTCTTTTGCCCAATTATCTCAATTTTTTTCAAATTTGTCACTTAACATGTTCATCCACTCAGCTCTTCAATTGCGATGCAGACGAAATAATCACTAATCTACGTAAATATCTGATTATCATTCTATGAAACAAAGTTTATCGCTGTGAAAAACCGAAAAAATTAGAAATGTTTGTCTTGAAAGTAGGCGAGATTTCCATAAAGCGACTTTGATATTTTTTAAGATCGTTTTATTCGATTACTGAATATATTTAATACTATAAGTTTACAAAATAATATTTAGAGATAGTTACAAATGATTATCAGTATATGACGTAACATCTTTACCTATCAGAAACTTATCAGTCAGTTGAAAGACGAAACAAATTGAGAACTGTACGACGTTCAGGAATTTGTAAGAACTGACACCTGGTATAGGCATACGGTGTTAGTGAATGGCTTTTAAGGCAGACATTATTCAAAATTATTCAAGTCAAAATCAGTATCTGCGCTATCTTTAGTTTGGTTGAGGTCATGCTGAATAAAGCTGGTGCCGGCAAGAATACACATTTGTATGCAGGAAAGATCTTAATGTTGCACGTTCGACAACTTTGAGGTTGTCACGCTCTCACAGACAACAGTTTATTGGTTGAGATCTGACAGATGCATCGGTTTCCCTGTGCACACTCTCCCTTACTGTTCACTCCAAAGAATTCTGGGAGAGCTACAGGTAAATTTTTATTACAGACAGCCTTCTCAACGTGACCACCATAACAACATCACAGTAGACATTAGCATACGAAAGAGCATAGGGTCTTACTAGAATGAGGGGCATTTTAAGTCATGTTGGCGAGCTTATTTCTATGAAGAACAGGTAACTTCCTTCCTTATTGTTGGAGCAGTATCCACTTCTTTGTACAATTTATAGATTTTTGCAACACTCTTTAAGTAATTAATGGTTTGAAATGATAGATTACACCTACAAGAAGTAGTTGGAATAAGATCGAATAGATAGAATAGCACAATTTTTATGGAACGTGGCAGCGGTTTTCAACAATTTGAAGTTAAAATTGGGTACTAAAATTTCTAATTTGGTATTTCTAAACATTGCCTGGCAAATTTATTTAATTAAGAGAAGAAAAATGCGCATTTGTTACAGTGGCGTAGCTGGAACTTTTGCCCCCCGGGGCGAACTTGCAATAAACTGCTATATCCTTTATAAGTTACAACCTCGAAATAATACTAATAATTTCCAGGGAAAAAATATTTTATTAATTACGGGATTCGTCGCTTGACCCTCTCAATGTCTGCAGACAGGTTGCGAAATCGCGGGTCCACAACTAGTCTTTCTTTTATATATCGGCAATTTACCGATAAAAGGCGAAATATACGAATCAATTACGTCATATTTTCATGTACACGATGATTGAGCTACTGTCGCTGCTTTTCTTAGTCATAAAATTGTTTTCCCACATGTCTGATTTTGCCGCCTCTTTCGAAATGCCGCCCGGGGCGGACCGTCTCCTCCGCCCCTTTTCAACTACGCCACTGATTTGTTAACATGAGATGGATGGATGCCTGATTTTTCGCATCACAGTAAGAAATTAATGTCATTTTTTATAATAAACAAATATGTCGTATTACATCTAGTCATAAAATACAGTGATATCTAATTTATGAAAATTTAGCTTTAATTTATAAAGTAATTGGATCATATGTATGATTTGTATTGCTTTGCAATTCTTAAGATTTCCAATTTGCCTAAATATTGCATCAGCAGTTCAAATCAACAACAATTCGTGTTTACTCTTTGCGTAACAATGATAAATTAGCTCATGTTAAATATGAAATAAAATATTAATTATTTTATTTTTAAAAAATTTAATTTCAATAATCTATAGACAATTAAAAGTATCCATACAAATTGTGAAAATATATGAATCCTGATAACAATAAAAAAATCTAAAATTTTTGTTGAGTAAGAAAGAGCTTTTAAAAGCTTTTAAAATTTCAAAAGAAAAGAAATTATCAGACTTACCTCCTCGCCTCTTATTTCGTCACTCTCGCCAATATTGAGGACCTGAAAATTGGACTCCATTTGGAAATTATTTTAATTTCTAAACCACAAACATACCACCTGAAAACAATAAAGGAAAAATAGATCAAATAAAATGTAACTTTTTCGTCAACAATTTTACCTTCTTAAAAATTATTATCAAACATTGTACAGACTAGCCTCCTAATGTTTGGAAAACTTTATTCTTAAAATTGGATAAATTTATTCTTTAATGAACTTAATCTTTATAAGAATAATACGGCAAAAAATGAAATTTATATGTTTTACATAATCTCATTCTCTTTTAGGTCGTGGTGGCTTGGTGGTTTCGAAGATTCGAGACCCGACCTACCCCCCCCCCCCAAAAAAAAAAAAAATGCACATGTTATGTGGGCATTGGTGCACGCTAAATCTGCTATTGCGGCTCAAACTACCTCACACTGGTGTGGTGTGGAAGGCTGCAGAGTGGAGTGTCAGCTAAAATGTTGACTAGACATCTAACCACGGTTCAAAATTAGGAAGTTTGTCGCGAAGGAGCTTTCGATATCTTTAAAATGTTATGTTAATCTAGTAAATTAATCAATATCATCCTTTAATTTTCTTTTTTTTGTCTTTCAGTACGTTCATCAGTGTATAATAATATAAAAATATATGGAAGAGAGTAACAGTGCATATTTACGTAATGTAACAATTTTGCATTTCTTAAATTTCAACATTTTTTTTCGCGATAAGTATTTCATATTCACTTCTAACGTAGCTGACGAAAAAGCAAAATCTATTCTTTATATATCGTTGCATTGTTAAATACTTGAAATATTCAGAACCTTTATATGCAATCTTAAAATTTATCTTATTGTTAGCAGAGATATCCTTCAGAAAGTGTAAAAGAATTTCGCAAAATCTTTCTTTTACCAGGTTAAAGCAAAGTCGCAAACAATTCCTGTACTTATCAAAAGATAGGTTTGGTAATTGACTAATTTTCATTGAATTTCTCTTCATTAATTTCACTTTTCTTTGTAATAAATTGCTTTTTAATACGATTCTTGTCAATAAATATAAAATAGGGTGGAATTATTATTCATAGAGTCACAATAATATGTTTCATTTCAAAAGATTAACTAAAATATATGTAAATACACCAAGCATAAATTATTATACAAGACTCTCAGATTCCATATACTAAATAACACATGCAGTATATAAAAGTATAATAGAATTTACTAATAAAAAACAAAGTAAATGTTGCCTTTCCTTACAAAATATAGTATTCTTATAAATAAATGATCACAAAGAAATTCGAATTTAAGCATCTAGTTTGTGTAATGATTTGCAATATAAACTTGCTGAATTCTGATTTTTCTAGACGCGTATTTCTGAAGTTTCATCAGGTAATAATAATATCCATATTCATAAGTCTCACATGTGTTTATTGTCTGATAGTCTCCAACATCAATCAAAATAAACACTAAATTAGAAAAATTATGTTTTTCGATTACAATATTTTGAATTAATTTTGTAATAAAGAGATGTTCATAATTATGAGACAAATTTGCAATTCACTGCAAACTTTACTTTCATTTTCTGTAACTCTGATCCATAAAACTGTTATATAATTTTTAATATTATATCAAGATATATAATACAAAAACTAAAACATTGAATTTTACAGTTAGTAACTTATTGTCTATTCAAAATGTTCAGCAACATAAGCAATATAAATTCGGACTGATAATCATTATTCTTAAAAAATGCCCAAAGTTACACACATACATTTTTGAAAAATGTGTAATCACAGTTTAAAAAGAAGACCATAACATTTTATATATTACCAATTGCTATTTGTAGCAAATTTGTGAAGTAAATCATGTAAACATTAGATATTTTAAACTATACATTTTGAATTGTTTTTGTGAAAATTCAATCTCGCATTCTCTTTCTACACTGTTGGGATTTAAAAAAAAGGAACTCAATAATTATGAAAGAAATAATTTTTTAGAATTGTTTCTGAAATGACAAGCATCAACACACCCTTCTAATTAGCAATACTATAATGAAGAGAACATTTTAAAATATTGCTATAATTTTTTAAAAAAGGAAGAAAAAGACTACGAGCGTATCCAAAAGCAATAACTACGCTAAATGGCCAGATTTCAACTTCTAACCAAAACATTCACAAGCAAATTTCGAAGTATGAAATAAATAACGGAAACAGCAGGCATTTTCAATGTGTTAAAACTTACTCAAAGCACATGAGATAATCCCCGGGCGTATCCAAAATAAAGTACACCAACGCATTCCATTAAGACAAAATTAGGCAATCCCATTGTGATGAGCATCCAACGAGGTATTCCTTACCACCACTTCCATCTCTGAGGTATGCAGCCTTGAAGTTAGAGTACAGAAGTGCAAAAAAACCAGAAGAGCAGGCTTGAAGGACGATGCTCTGGGCACCATGGACTGTATCACTGGAGCACATGTGATCGGATGAAAATATTAAACAGAAAATAAAAGAAAGCCTTTTCTTAACTTCCGCACCTGAGACGAAGTCCGGAATCGGTATCTTGCCCAAGGGAAAATCGTATAAGGTCAACGAACAGCAACGTTTCGAACGGTACCCTTTGCTTGATGGATGCCGACATACCGGTAAAGATGTGTCTTCGGCTGTCAATGAAGATACGTCTTTTTTATTATTTTATTTTTCAGGTCTTCGAAGCGGAAACTACGTCTAGTCTATATTTTCCAGGCCTATTAAGTCTTTTTTCCTTCTCCTGGTTCCGTTCTGTTGGGTTAACTAATAATAGTCGAGCCTCCCCCCTCCCCCTTTCTCCAGTTACTGATTGCACGTTCTGATCGAGGGGAAATTCGTCGGAAAAAAACTTTCTTTTAAACTGTTACTGTGAGAATAGGAGAGAAGAGCTTGAAAATAAACAAATGTGTCACGTAAAGGATCATTATTTAGATCCGCAATAAGGAAGGCGCGAGTCCTGAGAGAAATAAGGTTCGTTAAAACTGAGCGCTTTTACTAGATTCCTGTAGGAGCTACCATTTTTAATAGTTAATGATTCTTTATAACTTTCATATATATTTCGGTTGCAAAAAATTCAGAATTTGCTCAAAATTAGAGGAAGAAATGCACGACTAGACGGAATTGCCATTATTTAGGATGCGTCTCCAGCAATCCATCAAAGTAGATAAAAGATTACAAAAATATTGTTCGATTTGCTCGGACTGCCGTGACGTCCGGTTTTAGTTTGCTCTATTGAAAGCAGTGGCGGCTCGTCAGCTCAGAAACAAGCAGTGCTGAAAAAGTTGTATAGACCTAAGTTTTAGGAAATTTTGTGCTGATTATTTTGGTATATGATGATGATATACTAAAATTTGATAGTTTTTGAGTTATAAGCAAAAAAATTTGAGAAAATTTGCTTTAATGTTTTTTCGCTATAATTAAAATTCCAACAAAAATTATTGGTGGCAAAGCTCAGAATCATAATCAGCACCCGAGAAAACATAAAGAAGCGAGAAATTACATCTCCTCCAGAATTGGTTTAAAAAAAACGACTTAACGACTGAATTACTGAGAAAAAGCGAAAAAGAGACAATTGAGGAAGTCACACCAAATGAGAGATGAAAAAAAAATGCATCTCAAATGAATGCAATTTCAAGCGGAGAAAGGATTGCTTTTCTCCCGCTTCGCGTTGCTCTTTGCGTTATTATCGGATCCGTAGGAAGGGCAAAACTTGATGCAGCTCTGGTCTGTCTCTCTCTTAATTCTTGATTGATTTGCCGTCTTCTTTTTACATTTTTTATTACTTTTTTGCCATTTTCGTTGATCACTCAATTCTCAAAGTGGAAAAGTAAGCCAATTAGAGTAAAAACGAAAATACAATCTTTTAAAATAATTTGTGGGACTTGCCTGCAGCTCTTATGGACGAGCCGCCACTTATCGAAAATCAAAAGCAGCATAGCATATATATTTTTTTGGAGGGCATACGATATGGCGATTTTTCCAAGAAAATGGTTTGTTTTAAAACTTTTACAATACTAAAAACAATATTAAAAAGTAAAGAAAAATAGGGATTTTTCACCCCTAGACTTACTTGAATCCTTCCAGAATATGCCAGGAAAGACCGGATTATCAAATAGGTAAGGTAGGCAAATGCCTAGGGGTTCAGAAAATTTGGGACCCCCAAAGTATAGAGGATTTTTTTCTTTTTTTGCCTTATTTTCAAGGTAATTTAATTTTCTGCTTTCATTTGATTTACAAGTGCCCTGTACTAGAACTTATTCAAATTATAATCACATATAGTTTAAATTTTAAAATAGTATTCTAATGATTCTTTTTTCATATTTGCTTGCAAATCAGTGCGGTCCAATTTGTTTTGAAGATGACTGACTGACTCACAAATCAAAACGCCTGTCAAATTTCTTACTGGAGTATTTAGAAAAAGTTCTGTAGATTTTTTCTGCCATTTTGTTGAAAATTATTTTTTACTTTAAATTTTAATTTTTTTATACGCTAGATACTGAAACCAACTCTCTTGAAGGTGATACGCAAATAAATGTTTAGTTATTCCAGTTTGACATATGTTACCTAAAGCTACTTGTATAGAGATTAAATTAAAATCAATAAAAAACATCTGGTTTGGGATGTTGGGGAAGGGGCCCGAAACATACACTGCCTGTAGTCCCTGCAGGGCTGCGCCTGAATACAGAACCTGCTCGACACCTTCTTAAATACAGAAGGCCTCGGCTCTCGTCGGATGTCGTCGGGCAATATACCCGCTATCCAACCTGGGAAACCAATCTCACGGAAAGAAAATCCAACTATTGTTGACATCACAAATCAGAGCCGAGGCTTTCTGTATTTAAGAGGTGTTGGCTTAATTCGGCCCTGATGACAGGCTTTGGGTTTAGCTTCGTCTGACAATAGAGAAAAGAGTGGAGGATTCATTTTGGATTAGTGACTCTGTCAGTTGACAGATAGGGTCCAGAATTTCATACACGTCAACAATTTTAGAGTAAAGATCTCATAACAAATTTCACTCGTTTAGCTCGTTCCGCTCTTGAGTTATCAAGTTCCCATACGCATAGGGAAACAGGTAGACAAATAGTCCAACCTTCAATAGATTTGGTCGAATTTTCCTTACAGATCTAAAATTTTGTTGTAAAGATTGCATGTAAAATTTCATTTAGTAGCTCGTTGTGTTTTTGAGCTACCCTGTTAATATACACACAGATAGTCTTTGAGTTGTCAAATATAATCCAAAATTTGATAAAGGTCTACAATTTTAGTGTAAGAGTGCATATCAAATTTTATTAGTCTAGCTCGTTCCGCTGCTGCGTTATCGTATTCGGATACACACGGACAAACAGATATCATTCCAAAAAGATAAAGGATGAAAAAGTTTCGAGCTCAAGGAGGGCTAAAACGTGAAGGTTCATCACAATCTTGAAGTCAAATTTTTGACGACCAGAAATCTTTCTCTTTTTAACTTCGAATATGAGAAAGTTAAATTAAAACTATTTATATTTGAACTGTTTTTGTTATAAGACTGAAAATACGGTAAAAATGCTTGTTTAGTTAGATAAACGCCCAGTTTTGAAGTTACACGAAGAATATTTTAGGAAGTGCCTTGTAATTTTGAACTGTGGTTAGATAAGGAGGATGAAAACTGACAGGGCCTCTTAATTTTCAACTGTGGTTAGATGATGAGGATGAAAATTGACAGGGCTCGTAATTTTAAATTTTGGTTAGATGATGAGGATGAAAGCTGACAGGGCCTCTTAATTTTGAACTGTGGTTAGATGACGAGGATGAAAACTGACAGGGCC
>BGPR01000011.1:1693668-1720405 GCA_013235015.1 Araneus ventricosus | reverse complement strand
TAATTTTGAACTGTGGTTAGATGACGAGGATGAAAACTGACAGGGCCTCGTAATTTTGAACTGTGGTTAGATGATGAGGATGAAAACTGAGCAGCATTTGATTCTCCGATGCCATACCAGTTGGAAAACATTTGACCCATGAGGGTTTAATTGGTACCAGGCTGCCCTATATGGCAGATAAATGGTGTAATAGAGCCTCGAACCTGCAACTCTCCGGTTTAGGAGCATATTAACACAATGACTCCGCGGGTACATGGAAGAAAAAGTGAGTTTTGAAATTCAATATGTTAGAAACTGTCAACAATTCTAAATTGTATTTTTCTGTAATTTCAACACAAAAGACTTGGGTAGAAAATAGATTAATCTTGAAATTTTTGTGGAATTTGATTTTCTTTATGATAAACAAAAATCAAAATTTATAACGCTATTTACAAGCATTAGTCCATATTATATATATGTACATTAATATTTTCTTAGCAAACACTTAAATATTTATAGTAATAAATGTAGTAAGTAATTAACATTGTTTGTCAATTATTATATATAATAAGTAATATGCTTTTGCATTTTATTGTCAGATTGCAAACACATAAAGGGATTTTTTTAACAGAAAATGTTATGCCTTTCACGTGTTATTGAACTAAAATTGAAATAAGAAAAACGTTTCAATTATAGATGTAACTATTGGTTCGATATTGCATGACAAGAAGCAGCACCAAGAAGATAATTAATGATGGTCATTCATATCGATGTGAAGTATCATTTTTATTCAGTATAATCGGTTGAGATCATCTTTATTGTTATAATAAGACTTTGATTAATGTCTAGGAAACAATATACATCCGGAAAGTGTCAGATTCTCTAACCTGTAAAGCTGCATGAAGGAGTTCTTAGATAGCTGATACCTGTCATTTTATCGCGGATGACAATTCAATCAATGAAATAATAAAATCAGCCGTATTCTCTCGTTTCAGTACAGAGCCACGTCTACTTTACCGAGACTACAGACAGGGGATTAAAAATTTAAATGATTTTATGCAGAAAATATAATTGTTATATTTCACAGATGACGTAATTTTACCAGTTCTCAACCTTTTAGAATATAAAAGCACATCGTGGAATCCCTTTCCAATTAAATTTGAAATTTTAAACAGTTGATCGAAAATACTCTTTTGCATGTGTGTGTGTAATAATTCATTTATTTATCTATATTTAAAGATAGAATTTAATTTTGGCTTTAATGGAACGCATATTTATTAGGATTTAAATCATTTTTCATTCTTCAGTTTTCCAGTTATTCTTTATTAAGAGGCTAGATACGCTTTACAAGTTGAACGTCAATCATGTGAAACTTAATAAATCTAAGACTGTGTATGAGTCTACTTCGAAGACTCATACACTGACTGAAAAATTGAGAATTTATCGAAGAGATTGGAAAATATAGCATAAACTTTGGGAAAAAAACAAGCAGCAGAATCAATCATCAATTCCAGAGGGAAATTAATTTAGTTTTATCAGCTACTGTAGTGGGATTTTGTGTTTTTATGGATTAACGGACCACATTTATTTTTCAACTATCGAAATATCAGATCCAGTCGTAAAATACTCAGTACGTTTTCCCTATAAAATAAATAAAATGTTAAAAGGTATTTTTCGTGTTATACAAAAGTATCTTGTGTGAAGGAAATCTGGCTGAAAGATAAATTGGTAAATGCAACCAAAATTTATTTTTCAGCTACACAATTTATGCGTTTGCATCTGTCCACAGTAGTCAAACAGGTCTTCATATGATATAAAGATAATAGCGGTCATATTGCATGAATATGCCGTATTCAACTGTGAATTTTCTTAAGTCGTTCTTGATCCTTATTATATAATTTGCTTGCAATATACTGCCTCGACGATTGAGGCCATAGCTGTATCATCTCAATTATTTCAAAAACTTAATTTTTCTTTTTCCATAATATTTATTGTTTTTTCCTCATTTAGAGCTCGATGATCTGATACAAATCAAGTTGAAACATCTGTTAATCACATCCTGAAACCAGAATTCGTTGTAAAAGACCCTTGTTCCACAAAAATATAAATGCAAAAGGAAATTAAAAGAGGGTTGTTCGGGTAGCTCTAAATTATACTGAAATTGCCCACCGGGTTAGTAAAATGATGTATATTTGGTTCTTACTCCCTCTATTTTTTATTCTTTCCTGTATTTAAACTATTGTCTTTGGCTTTGTATTTTTTAATCATTTCACATTAATACAGGGCTTACACAAATGAAGTGACACATTTCTGCAATTAATAAAAAAACAAACTAAAAATGTCGGAACTACGGTTTTTTTTAATGAGAGCGCATCTCAAAAAGGTTTTTTTTTTTCAGATAGGTAGCATGCCATTTCGGTGGTCTAGGGGGTCTTAAATTACTGGAAATAAAAAATTTGTTTAGAGCCATTATCTGAGAAAATGTTAAAACTGGAAGAAAAATAAAAGCATGTATTTGTAGGGAATTTTACGCTCTTTAATTTGTTAATTCACAAGTAGTGTGAAAACTGAAGAGTTTGAGTGACATTCAGGAAAAACTGAAAAAAGAAACCAGAAAACACGCATAGGCTTCTGCTGATCGATAGCCATTGCGTACGGAATTTTCTCGCTGTAACAAATTTAGAACAGCGTAACGCCGCGTTACCTATCTGAAAAAAAAAACGTTTTGAGATGCACTCTTATTTTTTTAAAAAAAACCGTAGTTCCAACATTTTTAGCTCTTTTTAAAAATAAATTTTTGAAATGAGTCACTTCATTTCTGTACACCCTGTGTATGCGCAAATACAACATTTCCAGCTATTCCTTAAAATTTCACTTCATCCTATTATTGGAAATTAGGTAATGTTAAATCATTTTCATTGAAAAAAATAGGGTGCATTTTTATAGTTCGGGGCAAAAACACTTAATGCGTGTAGATTGTGCAAACATCCTAAACTTCTCTTTTATTACTGTTACAATGCAGGAAACATAACAGCTTATATTCAATGCAAAAATTTTTAGATAATTAAAGCCTTTTTACACATTTTTATTTCACTCGACTTGTTTCATGTTTTTAAAGGTGGAATCTTGTAATCGAATTTACAATCACTTCCTGATATGCTAGAGTTTTGAAATTTCTTGCACTTTCTATTCTCTATGACAATAGGCAATTTTGATACTTTCAGAACTTAATTAATCGTTTTATTGAATTAAATGTCCAACTCATACCAGTGGCGTCACCTGAAAATGAATAAGAAAAAAGTGCTTTCAAAATTCCAGAATATTTATAATAACATATTATAAATAAATGATTAAAATGAAGAAAATAATCAAAATAAAAAAATCAACTTTTTAGTGCACTCGTAAGAGTTTTTTTAAAAAGTATTTAAGGGGACATACGCCCTTTAAACCTCCAAAAAATGGGAAAAAACTGTCAAATTCGATACATTATATCTCTAAAACAAAAGACTTCAAAAACTAACTATTTTTTCTAGAAAAATATCTGTATACACATTTTCAAATCTTAATATGGATATGTATTTATTTGAGAGAGTAATAAATATGGGTATAATTTTTGTAGAAAAAATAAGATAGTCACCTTGCGCTTATGATTACGGATAAAATATTAGTCTAAACACAATATTTTGGGCATCTAAGTATTCCAAACAGTCTGTTTAAGAAACTGAACTTCAATTTATTAACATTTAAATTTAATTTCTATTTTATATACCAATTTAAAATAAAAATGTTAAAAATTGTTAAAAGTTTAATATTTCTACCCCTCCCCCTCCAAAAAAAAACTTCTTTGGAGAAAATATATACAAAACTGTGGTTTATTTTGTAGAACATAGCACAATACATATTCAGTAAAACTTTTATGTAAAAATATTTAATAGTTCTTGAGATATCGTGCGCGCAATATAAAAAAAACACATTTTGAGATACAGCGCTTTAAAGACATGGTCATATTCAATTTTTAAGTTGAATAGCTGACACTTTTTCCTTCATAACTTTCATAATTATGGGAAATTTATAATGCGGGTTGTTTTAATTTGTTCAAAAAAGACAGGGGGATAATATATATATTTTTTCATAAAATCGAAAATTTTCGTGGTTTAACCGTCGTATGCCCCCTTAAGGAATTTATTTATAATTCAACTCCGAAGAAATATCTTTTGCTGCAGTGTTCGTTTCCGAATTGGCGCACCGCCACGGGGCCTACCTTAAATTACGGAGAATCCACTTGTGTATAAACTTACACACAACAACAAAAGAATGCTATGACGGCTCCGTTTTTGCTTCAACAGCTCTGAGCAAAATCACATGGAGATACTTTGCTTAGTATTCCGCCTGTGTTCCCCGGCAGCGGAAGGGTGACTCAACGCCTGACCAGATTTCATTTATCTGGCAGAGAAAGTGACCCGATATTTAATAGCTGGGACTCAAACTGCTTATTGTATGCAAATACAGTCAGTGACACAGAGAGAGTAGGCGGGATGGGAAAGGATGATCAAAGACTCGGCCCTCTCTCTATCAGAAACCAAAAAGAAAGATCAGGGAATTCAATATATTGAAAAAAAGATAGCATGCAACAAAAGAGAAACTCATTTCGCTTACAAGAGGGTATCTGGGGTTAAAAGAGGATGGTCTCGAATCGTTCTCTTTCCTAGCTAGACAGATTTGATTCTCATGCAAAGAGTACACTCTCTGTGCATATCAATCTTCTCTGCCTTAAACGATTAATGCACCATAAATAACAATGCTTTAAGAAATACATATTCACCGTATGCAAGGTGGGCACACATTAGTTGGGCAAATAGAATGGTTTATTATGCGTAGTTATACAGAACGCCGCCCCATGCTCCGTGCCTGATGCCATTACAGCAACCGAACAGGTTGTATTTACATGGGAGCTTAGTTATACAGCCAAATGCAAGAGTACACTTGGTTATAAGCTAGTGAAATACAGAAAACTTACTTTTTTTGAGAAATATTCGATGGGACTGATTTTCTGCTGCTCTGAAAATGATCTATCGGTAAACTATATGTTGCGTATATCGATCATCCTCAAATCGATTGATTAGTTTAGTTACCCCTTTATAAGGCCTTGGTAAGTATACTTACCACCAGTTTCATCAATCTTTAAATGCATTTTTTAAGATTGGCATAAGTTCTCGCCAAATTTTTCGATGAAGCAAAAACCTAGATGTTCCAATTTCTTTTCACAAACCATAACAAAGTGTCTGGACCCGATAATTAATTATTAATTAGCAAAATTAATTAACAAAAAATTAATGTCATCGGATACGCTAAATGAATTTCTTTTCTTAAATGAATTCTCAATCCCAAAGCCATTTTACTAAAACACTACTAGAAAAAAATGGCCCTTTAAAGGGGGTAAGTTGCATTAACGCCCCGTTTTGAAGCAACATGAGGGCCAATTTGGGACGGATCAAGCAATTCTGAATCGTGATCAGATGACGAGGGCAACACCTAAGCTGACTCCCTTTCCAAACTTCCACACTACACAAGCGGGAGGGAGGTTGACACACATTTAAGATTTAACATGCACCAGGCCCACATACACGGTGGATCTTCAGTGGGATCGAGTTTCGAACCCGGAAACCACCTCGATCTTTCACATCGATTGAACCAAGTAGTGTCTCTTTTCGGGGCACTTTTCTAGTATTCTTGACGAAAATTTCGTTGAACTTGCGCAGTGGAATGAGCTTCAAGAAACCATAGACAGCATTTAACATTTTCAGTGCTGTTCAGTCTCCTTCCTTAGACTTATGGACTAAGACCCTCTAGAGGTTCAATACCTAGGACCCTAATCAGTCCTCCTACAAGTATATAGATGCAGCGAACTTTTGGGACCTGTTTTAAAATTGTTTTTGCTTTCTTTTAATATGTAAACACACATTTTTCATCGTTTTTATAATTTTCACATGTTTTTCGTCGATGTTAAAACACTGTATGCAACCGTTTTTTTGTTCAATAAAGTCTCTACGCACACTCATCCAAACTGCAAACCGGAGATTTTTATCTCTGGAGTCAAGGGTGTGTCGTAGTGTAAAGTCTCCTTCGTCATGAGAACATAGAAAGAATAAAGAACAAGTGCGAACACATCTAACTCAGATGTGGACTTGAAACACCTAGGACTATCAATCCGCAAACTTAGGATGAAATACTACAGCTGCTATAAATTGTCAAAAATTGATTAAAATAACAGTCTTCTCTAGAGTAACCTTTGACTCTAAAAGATATTAACTTGTAGACACTATCCAAATATTTACGGAATCTACGGCGGCAACCGCCAGTGCATCGCGTTGAGAAAAAAAATTGCATGTACTCTAGAGCTTAAAAACAATCAACTAGAAAAAGTAGAATAAATTTAACTAAATCTTTAAAGAGAAACAACAAAATAAAATTTAAACAATAAAATTTATACAATGTTTAAGTATCGCGCAATTGCAGCTGCATACAAAAAACAACAATGGAAATCAAAATCATTCAAAGAAAGCCAAAAAACTAAAACTCAGAGGGAATCGAATTAACCAACAACTAAAAACAAGGAATCCATTCTAGTCCATTTTATCAAGGGCTAAGGACTTTATTCGAAATGGATTCAAAATATTTGGGAAATTTTTCTGTAAGAAGCTTGCATTACGCCAAAATAGCTTCTCTTAGCCCGAAATTTCCCAACAAAAAACAAAGGAGATCAGTACCATCTAACAAGCATTATTTTAAAAGAAAAAGGGAAATCAAACACAAACATAAAAACTTTAATAAGATTGATTTAAAAATGTTAGCCATCTGGCTGTTAGTAATAACAGCCATCATAAAAATGAAATTACTCCATGCTTAGAATAGAGAAAAATATGTCCTCACTCTATCACAATCCCACGCGAACTTTCTGCGAAAAAAAGTAATCAGTTTTTTTTCCATTTCGAATAAAGTCCTTAGCCCTTGATAAAATGGACTAGAATGGATTCCTTGTTTTTAATTGTTGGTTAATTCGATTCCCTCTGAGTCTCTCTTAGTTTTTTTTTTTGGCTTTCTTTGCATGTATTCTACGAATTTTCACAGCTGTATACCCTCTAGCGATCATGTTTTGAACTTATTTTATTTTATTCGTTGAATGTTTTTTCCATTCCTTTATTAAGTCACCCACAAAACTTCACACTCTTCTGATTGATGGTTATTTGTGTAGACAGCTCTAAATAGAGGAACTTGAATCATTGACACCCTGTATATTTCATTAAAAGAGTTCAAAAAGATGCGAACAGCCTCTGTATTCGTATTTCTTGAAAGCTAGTGAAACACATATTTCTAAAATAAAAAGTCTAGCGAGACTACCAGTCTAAATTTTCATAAACGGCAACAGTGGCAGGTTTTATTTAAAAGGGGAGTTGGAACCCAAAGTCAGTTAACCCTAACCCTGTTACTTCTATGTACCTTTTCTCAAATTCTGTTATAGATTCATGTTGAAAATTTTTATGCAAGTAAAGTACATCTTTCTAATTATACTGAAATAATTTTTTTTAAAAAATTCAAAAATTTATTTTTTACAAATTTTTTTGTGTCAAAACAAAAAATGTTAAATTGGCCACTTCAATGTAAATTTTCTCAAAATCTGCTATAGATAAATGTTTGAAATTTTTTATAGAAGTAAAGTACACCTTTCTCATTATAATGAAATGAGCTTTTAGTTAATTTTTAATTTTTTTATAAATTTACAAAATATTTAATTAGACATAGTGAAATTTTACCCTATTTTGACACAAAAAAATTGTAAAAAAATAAAGTTTTAAGTTTTTTTAAAACTTCATTTTAATATAATGAGAAAGATGTACTTTACTTGTATAAAAAATTTCAAATATGAATCTATAACAGATTTTCAGAAAAGGTACATAGAAGTAATAGGGTTAGGCTTAACGGACTTTGGGTTCCAACTCCCCTTAAATAGTTTCTGCCAAATTTCTGAAAAGTGAATTGAATTGGAAATGAAAAGTTCTGAAATTATACTGTTTACATATCTGCAGTAGCTCAGATATGTAGACGGTGGATGAAAGAAAAATGGATATTTTTGTAGTCAACAAGTGAAAATAAAACAAATAAAAACATCTTTTTATTTTTGTGTATTATGTTGCGTATAAAATCTTGTTTGAATTGATAAGCATTTAGTTAAAAACATATCCTCGAATCTAAGATGAGTATTATTGTTTCGTATGAAATTATTAGATTTTGTACATACGTTTTTAAACTGAAACATAGATTCGAATAGCACGGTTTCGACTTACAAAGCGTTTCCCAGGAATATATCAACCATTTAAATCAAGAAATAAGGTATTCTCAAATGAAAAGCATCATAAAAATTAAAATAAATGTACCATAATGAGATCTAAGATTAACTCAAAACCAGAAAACTCATATCCGGGATTTCAAATGTACCAAAAAATATTTTATTGGCATTTCTTCATAATCGAATCAACGAAATTATAGGAGATAATTCCTCTGAGTGGAAACTAGGTAGCCAAAGCGAGTTAGAACAATTGTTTATTTGAATGGAATGCTCACGGATGGAGCAAAAAAGATACACAAGATTTTTTTCTACGGTGAAGTTCGGGTTCAACCTGTTCCTTTCCGCTGTAGGCACGAAGAGAAAAAAATGGGAGGAAGAAAAATGTTCAGACTTGAAATAAAAGAAAAAAGTCATTCTTTACTGAGGATAAATGTTAATCTTGACTGCTCAAACACTTTCGAGTCGGTGTTTTTTTGCTTGCATTTTTTTCTCAGTTTTAGGGTGAGATAAACGGTCTCACGATTAATTTTAAGAACAAAACAGTGAAGGTATTTGGTTTCGTGAACTTTGGGGACAATGCTCTCGAAACTGTATTTAACAAATGCCTTTTTTTCACACAGAATTAACCCTCTTGCAACTGCGACGTAATAATCGGGTCTCAATTATTCCACAGAACTTGATAGGCAATGTTATTCAATGCAAAAGCATTTTGGCTTATTCGTAAGCTGTGCATATATTTAGCTATAACAATAGAAATTATAAAATTGCCCAAGGTTAGGGGTTTGAACAAAATTATACGCCTTTGTACGCAATTCTAGAAAATGGACAAAGTATTTTATACATGAAAAAAGTCCCATGCAGTTGGAGGGTTAATAAAAAACATTTGCTTTCGTACAAAATCGATGGGGAATTAACAAAGTTTCTACTTTTATGGATTAATAGTTTAGTTTACTTATAATAACGTCCCGTTTTAATCAACACGAGGGATATTTTTGACGGACCTCGTAATTTTGAACCGTGGTCAGATGACGGGGATGACACCTGAGCTAAACTTCCGCACCACATCAACGGGAGGACTATATGTATTAATAACTATTGTCACTAGAAAATAAAACTCACGAAGAATTTAAAAATTATTTTTACAGTCTTAATTACAGTTCTAATATTACATAATTATTTCTAAAGATAAATTCATGATAACAGAATATTTCTAAAAGTAAATTCAAGATAGCAGAATAATTTTGCGATACCACAACAATAAATTAATTTTTTACGCAAAAACAGCAAGCATCTATGGTCTTTTGGTCAATACTCTTAAGATTGTATTCGTCAAATATGTTTTCTACCTTATAGTTAATGAAAAACATTCGCCTTGAGCAAACTTAATAATAATGCTTCTATTCAGTAATAATTATTGCAATTAGAAAATTAAAAGAATGATTATTTTTCAAAACTTTTTACTAGTAAATGATTGTGCCAGAGGCCAAGTCTCGATTACCAGTTAATTTTACCATATCGCTAAAATAGATTACTAAACAATTGACATATGACAATTTTTGATTGAAGAAACTGGAAAAATTGAAATAAAACAAATAGAATTCAGAATTTTGGACAACTCCTATCTAAAAACCATTATTCTATATTTACAGCGAGAGAAAAACTTGAATAAAAGTATTTGGTGCAGATCAACAAATTAGACCAGGCCATCTTGTCACAGTCCCATACGGGGTCAAAATTTCGGGATCGCAAAAGACTTGTCTAATTCTTCAATATGATGAAGTAAAAATAATATATCTTTATTTGAAACTTCATTATTAAACTGCAATGGATAAAATATTTTTAAGAATTCAGAGACTTGACAAAAAAAATACAATTATTCACTTTAAAAGCTAATTTTTCAGGTTTTAAAGCTATTAGATCAAAATAAATGAGCGCTTAGAGGGTTAGAGTGTCCAAATAACTATACAAAACTAAATTTATTTTTATTCACCTTTTATTAATACTGCATCTATGCATTTAAGTTTTTCCCTATATCTTGAGGTGGTGAAAACATTTTGCACGAAAATGGAGCGAAAAAGGTTCACGAATCTCCAAATGAGACGAAAAAAGAGACGACGCTCCAGAATTTGCCATTAGTCGTCGGTATTTCAAAGTTTGAGCGCTACTTAAACATTTCTAAAAAAATAATTGCATAAATAGGGTAAACAATGAGTTATTGACACTCTTAAGGCAATATTTATACAATTAATTCATGGAAAAAGTAGTAAAAATAGTTCAATCAAATTGTGATTCACTTTAACTTTCCCTGAATTGCTCTACTTAAAATTTAATAAAAGGTAAAATAATCCATAAAAAATTATCCCTGGAAGGTATTCAGCGGTACTTTGAGAATAATTAGTTCAAAATAGGTTATTGACTCTCTAGGGATGAGTAATTGACATCACAGTTATTGACATATCTTCACTCTTATTTAGTTTACTTTTAACTGTCTACCTAAGGTTAAGTTAGTTAAAACTGAACAATGATATGAAAGTATATTAAAATCATTCAAACAAAGCAAAGAACTAAGAAATATTTTGAGATAATCGAATTAAACAAACAAGGAATCCATTCTAGTCCATTTTTTCAAGGGCTAAGGACTATATTCGAAGTGGGTTCCAAATATTTGGGAATTTTTTCTGTAAGAAGCTTGCATAAATTTTGTTGTTTCTGTTTAAAGTTTATGTTAAATCTATTCTATTTTTTCTTGTTAACTGTTAACTCAATGATATGAAAGCTTATTTTTAAAAATTAAAGATAAAGGTGTCAACAACTGTCTTGTTTACCCTATATCTGGTAAAATGTAGCATAAATGTGGAGGGAAGTTTTTTCAAATATATTCAGCAAATAAACGCAGTAAATTGATTTCATAAAAATAGTTACACACTGCTGCTTCATCCTTATGCAGTCTTATTTTGTAATGAGGGTTTGATTATTTATTTCTAAATTTTTCACGCCTTGTTTGCATATTGTGGATAAATATTATACGCCTGAAAACTGAGTATGACAGCTGAGTAAAACAGTTGTATGAGACCTATTTCAGGAACGGCATCATTATTTACCCGAGGTAAGACGAAGGCAAAATCTGAGCCGGTACTCCTTTTCCAACTTCCACGCCTCATTGACGGCAGAACGTTTGACCAAAGCCACAAAAGTTAGGGTGCACCAGTTCCAGGTGAATGTACACGGCAGACATGCAGTGTAATCGGGTCTCGAACCCTCCATTTCCGAAACCGATACGAGACTGCCACGTCCCCATGAAGCAACCAAATCGTCGCTTACCACTCAACACTACCCATCTCAATTTTTGGAAATTTCAAAGGGAAAGGAAATACTCAATTTTTCGCAACCCAAAACAAATATTTCTGAATTTTTTAACATCCGATATAAACATGAGACCGCATGTTCCAACCAGATGTGAAAAAAATAAGAAATATTCGTTTTTAGTTACGAAAAATTGAGTATTTTCTTGCCGTTTGAAATTTCCAAAAATTGAGGTATGTGGTGTTGCATGTTAATCGACGAAATGCACTAAATTATTTTCATTGAGATGCTTAGAACAACATTATGCATATTTATTACATATATTAGATTTGAATATTGCCGATAGATATTATACATTTAACCTACACTGCTTTTTTTCATCAAACCTTTCGTTGTGGAGATATATAGGGGAAAGTCGGGTAAGACGACGAAGAGTGTAAGATGACGAATTGGATTTTCCTCGAAAATTACTCTAGATGAATGTCCCGATTATGCATTATCAGAGACCGATAGCGACCAGCTACCCATGTCACACCAAAAGATTCCATCCGTTATTAGTGTGATTCACAGTACGCGGTAATGTGTTTTTGAGTTGTTCTTACGCAAGTTCTGGTTGCTGCTTGGTAAGGGATAGCGTTCACGGAGTAAACATTTTTGTTTTATTTATGTAATATTCGCAAATACCTAATCAAAACGTGTTCAATGATGTATTATTTTAATTTTTTCTGATGAGCTGATCTCCTTCAATGATTTTTTTAAATAAAAAGTCAAAGTCGGGGAAGATGACGAATTGGGTGGAGGGTAAGATGACGAACCTCTCCACGCTAATTCATGAGTTCGTCGTGCTACCTGACTGCCACTAACCCTTCATGCACCTCACTGGCACTCCAGTGAAAAATGAGCATCTCATTAAAAAAGAGAAAGAGGAAACAGAAATTAAACGAAAAGTGTGGCAGTTGAAGAAAGCTGAAGTTAATAAAACTAAACAACAAGAAACCTGCTAAAAATTCTACAAAAAAGAAGAAAGTAGCTAAGCGACACCTCGACTTCTAATGTTCCTAATCTGAAGACTCAACTCATTCATTTGAATTTCCTTATGTTGACGCTGATGACAATCTGGATCCAGAGGATCTCGATAATGAAGAATGCATCATTTGCAGTGAGCAAGGAAAAAAGAATTTGGGATTGCAATGTTTTATGTACAAGCTCTGGCCCCAATTCCACCTGTACTGGCTGTGGCAAAATCCAAACCCATGTCGATGCGATTTTTGTAATTGATTTCATTTCTTAAGGTTTGAATCTAAAATTTCGATTGATAATATTTCATTTGTTTTATGTTGTTATTCTAGTCCGATTATGTTTGTTTCTGTTATGTGCAATTTATTATGATCAAGATGTGATATGAACTGTTTTAAATAGTTTTTTTGACAGCATATGATGTTGAATTAAATTGTTATCTCAGTTCCGTCATCTTACACGCACAGTCCTTTAAGATGACGAAATTGACTTTTTTTTCTAAAATGAAATTTTGGGGTCTCAAATGTGAAAATAAAAAATTTAAAAAAAATATCACCTTAAAGTAAAGAGTTGGAAGAAGATTTTGTCAAAACAATAAACCTCTTGCAATGAATATTGAGGTCAGGAAAAATCCCCAAAGCTTAAGGTCTCCATCTTACCCGACTTTCCCCTATAATGTCTTTAAAATATCTCACTGCCTGACCTAGTACTTTTCTAAATCGTACTAGTAACACCATATTACACAGTATTCTAGAATATGGTTTCACCATATTCTAGGATACCGTGGTATCCTAGAATATAGCGAAAGAATATGGTATCCTAGAATTTTTAACACGATTCTAGAAATTCTAATATAACACGAAGCAAAATAAAAGTTTTTTTTTATTATACAATTTCATTTAACTTGTTTCATGTTTGTAAAAATAGAGCTCTGTAATCGACTTTTCTCATTTTCTGATGCGATAGAGTTTTGAAATTTTGCACAGAGGGTAAATCCTTATTGGTAATGAGTAAATTCTTTTGAGTCCTCATGCTTACTAGGAAAAGTTGGCAAAACGACTTATGTTCATCTGGTTCTGAAGTACAGATTTTTCGGAGAACTAACAACCACGTTATAATCTGCATATGATCTGCTAAGAATATTGAGATGATTCAGAATCCTCCAATTCCTAAACCGACACCAGACCATATCTATTCCATGCAGCAAACAAAGCACTAAATTAATCTCATAAAGATACTTAGATAATATTCATCATGATGTATACTATTTTTTTTACAAAATGATATTTTAATTAATTGCATCTTAATTTTTTTTCCTAATTTATGTTTGCTGATGTTTAATGTAAAGATAGCTGTTTGTGGTAAGAAAAAAAATATTGTTAAAAACTAAAAGCATCAACTTAAGATATCTTCTTCTTAAGTAAAACCTAAGACCATAAACGAAATAAAGGTGCCGGCAAATCGAAATGAAAAACTTTTTCTTTTATCCACTGCTGCAGCTCCTGGGTCAACAAATGACCATAACAAACCATTTGTACTACGGTGTTCTGAAAGCGCCGAGATAGACTCATCTTCGGCACCAAGACGAGTGATCATAGACAAAGTGTCGGGAAAAGGTTTTATTGCAATGGATCAGTGCCTCTTTTGATCTTTGGAAAGAATACAAACAAAAACCGTGTAAGATACCCACTTAACACGAATCCGTTATTAAAGTGCTTTTCTCAGAAGGAACAGATGATGATTTTGATAGAATTCCGATTCTTTTACCAGATAGGTGTTTCTGGATCACTTCGCAAAGAGCGGGATTACATTCCTGAAACGTTCCACTTGTATTAGATTATATCAGGATCTATGTTTCTAAAAGGTCGGTCTTTGTGTTATTTCTTAAATCTTTTTCGTTTGACTATTAAAGTAATAGCTTTGGTATCTGTTTTCAAATATGATGTTACCATTTCAACTACATTCATTTTTTAAAGTTATTTCGATAAGATTCTCTGAGCGTTTATTACGGTTTAAACGTACTGAATGACTAGGAACATTTAAATTAAGATGATTGTTATGTCTATACTATTTGAAGTGGATGGATGTGTTTTAATTCGAATCAATCATTCTTGTTCAATATTTGTTTCCTGATATTCTTTGAATTGAATTGGGATATTCTTGAATGCTTTGAATTTTATTTTTATATTTATTATTAAATGCTCATCTAAGATGTACATGGTATTAAATGCTAAAAGGAAAATTCTTCAAAATGCTTGAATTCAATTAACCTTGTCGGAGTAGTTGAAAATAATAATCGCTTAGAAAAAAGAACCCTGATTATTGCTCCTAAGAAACGATGCACTTATGTCCAATGAAAAATGATGCATTTTCTATCAAGAAACACTGTATGTAATGAAAACAAATGCTGATGCTATAGAAAAACTTATGAAAAAGGAGCATCGATGTATATCGCCGAAACAAGGTATTTTTTAGAAGATTCTCATAAGAAATCTCCTTCAAATAGGAGACGCTAACAATATAAAATCCAGACCAGAATTAGTATTTGGTTTCCTTGACAAATGGGCATGGAATAATTTTTCTAGTTATTGACTGTATCAATGTGGTCAGGAAATTGATTGAATAATACAAATCATTCAGCGAACGCCGTTATCTTTTTTTGTCAATGACTGTAATTAGTTGAGTTGTCGTTAGCTTAAAGTCCCATTCTGAAGCTATATAATGGAATTTGGGGACGAACCACTTTATTCTAAACCGTGGTCAGATGACCATAAGGACACCTGAGCCAGCTCTCCCACTCTCCAAACTTCTACGCTGGATTAGTTGAAGGACGTTTGACCTCAATGGGTTAACGTACATAAGGTACGCGTACAAAGCGGATCATTATCGGACTTTTGCCTCGAACCCCCTACTCTTCCCCAAAGGCGAAACCTTTCAACCGGGACATCATGGCCCATAACTGGTCTTAAAAGTTTCCATATGTATTTAAATTGTTTTCTGAGTTATGCCAACAGGGACACCAAGGCCCATAACTGGTCTTAAAAGTTTCCATATGTATTTAAATTGTTGCTTGTGTTATGCCAACGGGACACCAAGGCCCATAACTGGTCTTAAAAGTTTCCATATGTATTTAAATTGTTTTCTGAGTTATGCCAACAGGGACACCAAGGTCAATAACTGGTCTTAAAAGTTTCCATATGTATTTGGATTGTTTCCTGTGTTATGCCAACCTTCACAACGTAGCCAAAGTACAAGAAGCTGATGATATGAATGAAAACTGTTTGGATCACCAAAGTGATAAAAGCTCAGAATGAGTATTTGATGCTCCAATTCTCTGTTCATTTATTAAAAGAACACGTTTTATCAATCTGAAACAATGGAGACTTGCCAGTTTTACCGTTTTTGACAATTTTGATAGATTATAACCTCTATTCTAAACCAAAAGTAAATGATTAAAAGCGATGTGAATATCTTCTTCCCATAAAAGAATTGTTATCACATGTCATTTTGTTATAAAATCTTACGTTTGCGAGGCACAGTAGCTTTTAACGAGGCGTTACATTAGTCGATTTTTAAAAATGATTTCAAGTTACAGGAAAATTACAATAATCAATCATAAGTTTGAAAATGGAGGCTTTAATTTTGAATCTTTCATTGGGTGTACATATAGTCGGAGAATCAAACGATGGTAGTTAGTGGTATATCCGATTTTACTTGCTTTCAGAGTTACTCAATTTAAAAATTAAATGACACTACAATTTCCTTATTTTTTGCATCTGTCTTGAGTATTCTAATGCTACAATTTCTTACTAAATTTGCAACACCGTTCATTCCAGATACAATGAACCAAAAATCTCCTTGTTGCAACACTATATGTTTGACGCAACTTCTGTTGCGTGATTGAAAATTTTTTAAACTGAAATTCGGCCATTTAAATATTGTGACGATGACATTGTAAATTTTGATACAGCAAATGTCACTGATGCGATAGCAATAAGTGAAAGAGTTCAGAGGACGACGGGTGGAAATATGAGATTTTCTTCCATTTCTAAAGACAAAACCGTTAAGACAATATTATAAATAAATTTTTCTCTACAATAATTGTTGTCTAGTTCTTTCTGCTATCGTTAACTATATAAAACAGCTTTTAAAAACATACTTTCATTACTGTACTAAAAAACAGTACTTTCAAAAAAAAATTCTCTTTGTCAGTTTTTAATTTCAAATTCATTATTATAAATATTATGAAATCTTTTGATCAATTTTTTCTCAAATTCACTACTAGGTACCGCCACTGGTATTAAATCAAATTTAATTAAATGAATCGAGTAACTGATTATTAAGTTCTGAAAAATTAAAATAGTGCATTGACATCGAATGCACACAAGTGTGCAAAATTTGAAAACTCCAGTACATCAGAAAGTGAGTGAAAGATCGATAAAAAAAAGTCCATCTTTATCAACACGAAGCAGGTTAAGTTAAATAAGAGTGTGTAAAAATACACATGCGATGTGCAAATATATTTAACGAAGACTATGGGATCTTAAGTTCTTGAACATTGGATCTTTTGTGTTTAGTGATATCACGTCTTCCAATATGTTCAGAAAGGTGATTATTCTTGTTCAGGATATCTTCGATTGTTTAGAATATCTTCACAGCTTTTGAACCTAAGGCTTGCTGCACTTTTCAACCCTTTCCCGTAAGGAAATTTAGATTATTTGCTGTACGTCTGTGTACAGATGATTTACCACAGATGCTAGAATTTCACTCCTCTCGTGGAACTAATGTATCTACCTTTTAATCATCACCTTGTAGACAGCTTTACTTCCCTTATCTACATATTGCTTCAAAATGGGACGTTAATACAATTAAACTACGCTTAACTTATCTGTCCTTTTGTGTACCTTATTCATGATACTTGAATTTATTTCTAATAAGGATAGACAAGCATAGGTAACTCCATGGGCGGACAAAAAAGATCACAGATCTTGTCCTCCAATGATTTGAAACGGAGAAAGAATATTCCCGTTTCTCCTATGGAATCTATGTTTTAATAATACATTTTGATATTTCATCCAACCGTAATCTAAAGATTGAAAAACAACCAGTAATAAGTTCTCTCGAACACCTGTACATGAATTATGAGATAATAAAGCTATATGTGAATGACTCTCTAATCAGGCAAAAAAATCTTGGAGCATGGAAGAGAGAAGTTTTAATTGTTTTGCCACCTCAGATGAATTAATGCTTAGTTAATTTGCCATCTCAAAGTTTCTGTTCCGATGCAACACAATTCTTTGTTAAATTCAATCCGATTATACTTCCCTCAGCATGTGTACAAATAGGTTCACTGATTTTAAAGGCGCTTCGGTCTATATTTTTGAAACAATACAATCACGGTTTTTTTCGGTAATCTATGTTTTGTTTGATTATAAGCATTTCCCCCTCTCTGCTTAACAGCTTTAGTTCAGTTTAGTTACATTAACGTCCTGTTTTGAAGCAACTCGAAGGCTATTTTGGGACGGACCTCGTAATTTTGAACCGCGGTCAGATGATGAGGATGGCGTGTGAGCTGGCACCTCCTCTCCAAAATTCCGTAGCTGGAGGGCGTTAGATTTAGCGCGCAACAGGCCCACAAACGTGGCCGACCTTCACTGAAATAGGAACCTGAAGCCCTCCGGATCCGAAGCCCAGACCATACCACTAAGGTGCACTTATTTCTTCTCGGTCAAAGTAGTTCTTATGGGTTTGGGAATATGGGAAATAAATATGGCCAGATTTCATAATGTTATAGCAATTTCTAATCTTCGCATACGGTAGCTCATTGCGGATCCCCAATAACCCCCGTGGTTCCAGGCATACGCCCGGTTGACCGACCTTGGGAACGTTATTGGTTGTACCACTCAACCACCACAGTTTCGCTCCTCTCGGGTAGCTAATCTGAGGAGTCGACGATCACCCAGTAGATAGTTTTATTTCCCTGCCCTATTGTATTATCTCATATATAATGGCCACAGATTGCAGCAGACAATAGCAGCAGCATTACGGAAATTCGAAAGGGCAGCATGAGTTACACTCCAATGACTTGAGCGGGGGGAGGGAGACATACTTTCACGATTCTTCATTAAAATCCCCGTCATAAAAGGGAATTTGAGATTTCATACAGTCGTAATCTAGAGATTAATTTTAATGACCTCTTTCATATGAAATCCACCTTGAGTCTGCTATATGATATTACTTCTTCCTTAAAATATTTATACGGTATTAGAAATATTTGAGAATATTTCTTCGGTTGACTCGGAGAAGGTTATAGGTCCTTCCAATTAATGTCATTTGGAAAACTCTTCGACAGAATGTGCACTTCAGCAAACTTCGGAATGCTCAGCAGATTTTTTTCCTCACGTGATCCGAATGTAAGCTATATATTTTTTTCAGAAATTCATTGTGAAGGGATAGCATTTGTTTTTCATTATTTATTTACTTATAAATAGTTATCTTCAAAGTTGATTTTCATAATACAGCAGTATTAAGCAACATTTTAAAAATAAGTTCCGAAAATATTTCCTCGTATAAAATGAAGAAATTCTATAGAAAGAAATTTTTTATTCTGTTTCAATTAGTATTTCTGATTTTTTTTTTTTCATTTTTTGTGGAATAAACAGTGAATATAGAGCTTTGAATTCTTGGATAATTTGAACACAGTGCTTGCTAAATTTCTTATTTCATGATGAGTTCTCATGATAAATGGATGTATTTTAGCATGAAACTAACAAATTTTCTAATTGTCGGTTAAATTAATTTAAAAAATCTGTTGTGATTATTTTTCTACTTTACAATATAATAAATTTTCTACTTATTTGTGTACTTATTGTAATTGTTCTTACAAGATTTATCATCAGGCAGTATTCTACTTTGTAAATTTCACAGTGAATGGAAAAAAAATAAAGGGATACATTTTCAAATTCATTCGTTTTTATATATCACATATAAATAATTTCATTAATTTCTTAGAAAAATTCTAGCTGATAATAGACTGAAAATACGCAAATTGTACCTTTAATTTTTAAGCTCATTTTATTAACTGGAACATTAAACATTGAAGCTGAAGTTTCGGAGATATGATGGAACGAAAAAAATTTAAATAATTATACTAAGCAAAAATCGATTCATTCTTAATGTTCGTTCAACACTTAGTGATCTTTACTTAAAATTGAGCTACTAGATGGCACTAAATGACTAACTCCGCAACGAACAGTAAGGTTTTTAAATATCTGTTATTCACAACAGATGGCAGCACTATCCATACAAATGGAGATTTGTATAGACCTGAAGAGCTGAGGGATAGGTAGATTTGCAAAAGAGCATGTATGAAATGTATTCAAGAATAAATTTATAATGTCAAGAAAGTTTCTCAAAGCAGCAAATCAATTAAGTGAAAAACAAAGAGTGTCAGAACAGATAGATATAGCTGATAGGTTATGTACCGCATTTTTGGAAAATGATAAATTATCTAATTGTGCTAATGTTATTTTTAGTAGTGGGTAACATTTATGTCCCCCTTTGAACATATTATCCGTCAGTTCCAATGTTTCACTCGAGCATAAAAAATATTTCTTTCAGGTCGTTAAAAATAGAATCAGAGACAAATAAACAGTTAGACAAACAATACTAATTAATTGGATTCTTCAAAACCAATAATATCGATAGCAATCAAATTCCGTAGTAAGACGATAAAGAAACGTGCACCTAAATTTCTTGAGAGGTATTAAAAAAAGCTAACATTCTGACGTGAGGGTATGAACATTGATCAAAGATGACAGGAAACAGGC
This sequence comes from Araneus ventricosus, assembly GCA_013235015.1. Lineage (NCBI taxonomy): Eukaryota > Metazoa > Arthropoda > Arachnida > Araneae > Araneidae > Araneus > Araneus ventricosus. The sequence goes on along the minus strand of BGPR01000011.1, from coordinate 1,699,933 downwards.
ACGGTGACTGTGATACACTAAGCTGGCAGTGGCGTAGCGACGGAGGTCAAGAATAGTATATATGCCCCGAATGTCGCTCTTGATGGGGTGTCATGGAAAAATAGTAGTGCATTTATGTCAGTTTAGGACGTTAGATATGAAAGTAGGGGCGAAAGAAAATATTTTGCCTAGGCGCCAGTTACCCTTGCTACACCACTAAAAGTAAGCCTTGCAAAACCACTAAAAGTAAGCCTTGCAAAACTTAAGGAATCTTTGTCATGAGAGAAGTCAAGAAAGAAATATTTCATAAAAGGGAATCTTTTGAACAGTGAGCTTCATTTTAAAATGAATTCGTGGCATTCCACTCTAGCAGCACTTCTAAATTTTTGATGGCTATTTTTTATATACTGCAGTGAGGCTCAAAATTGTTAAGACCAAACAGAAAGTGCTTTATTGTACTGCTTTTCAGGTGACATCATTAGAACGAGCATCACGTGACAGCATTCTTGCATTTTAACACAATGTTTATTTTAAAATTTTAGAGCGTTCATGTATGTTCATGTATATGTTATTGCATATGCTGTGAGAGCATAAACATTAGACTCAAAATAACTAAGAAGGTCCTCAAATGACACTAATTATGAAATAAAATGAAAATTCCATCATCAGCGTTCTGCATAGGACCTATAAAGTACGGTTCGACCAAAGATAAAATGTAAATCGCTGCTCCAATGGAAACATTTTCTGTCTAAGGAAATACTTCTGATGATGACTGCAGGGTGCTCAGAAATTATGAAAAAAAAATTTTAAGGGTGGCAAACGAAATAAGATTTTTTTTCATAGAATGTGTTTCCGGAAGTGGCACATTTAAGTACTAGTGATGACAAATAACAAGAAAGGTGAAAGCAGTTCGGTGTTGATGGACCGCCGCGAAGCAGCCCCACACAACAGAAGAGCACAAGTCGAAGCGGAGATCCAGCAGCTTATCTTTGTAACCCAACTGGAGACTATGAAAGGTGAAATAAAAGCCGAAGGAGTTTTAATATGTTTAATGAATGATTTTTCAACTCAAATGAACTATCACCAACACGAAAACACACATTTCCCCCAGTCGGCGAATAGATGACCATTTTTAGATAGATGCATTTTCAAAGATGCCAAGTATCTGAAATCCCTGAACATTTCCTAGCGATGAGATTTTATTTGAAGTCAATGGAGTATCGTACACTGTGTTTTTCAAATGTCTCCCCAAGAAGAATCCAAACACAACAGATCTGGTGATTGTGGTAGCTAAGAAATAGTTCCACCTCGACCTATCCTGTGGTTTGCATATATGGCGTCAAGGTAGTTCTTGCGCAAAACAACTCCCGTGGTTGTGGAATTGTACTTAAAACAGTTATTTCTATTCTACGAGTTCTAGAAGATCTGGACCTTCTCCCATCAGATCTGCTTGCACTGAAGCATCCCCTTTCGCGAAACTGGTGGTGCATATGTTCAAACGTTTACCCATTCGGCAAGTAGTTTGGTGGGGAACCGTTCATTGTATAGCCTCTGAGCATCTAATCCGTTTCTGGTTGCTGCCAGTACATCAGATGGATATCTACAAGCTCCGCATTTGTAAAGCGATGCATGCTGTTGTAAATCCCAGCGATGAATAATGCCTTTACTCCCAAATGTCATCGCATGTCGTAACCAGCCTCATCTACTAGCGCTTGAACGCAAAATTTCAGGGCACAAATTCTATGGAAAAGAATGTTTATTTTGTTTCCCTGTATCAGTCTTGAAAATTTTACTAGATATTTTCCGAATACCCTCCCTAGCCAAAGACATCGCACAGAAAGCTAAGAGCGATTGCATCAGTGATAATTAACGCAATATGGATTTCTAATCGTCTAATACAGGATTCCCTCCCAATACCCTCTAATCGTTCGCCAGTAGCGAATTCCTAAACCGTTATACATAGGCATATACTTCCAGTGGTAAAATGTTTCAAATGAAGTAGTAAAAAAATTTATGTGCTTTGAGTCAATAACTGAGCTATTGAAAAAAATTGCGAAATCTAAATTTTTATACAGTTCCCTGGTCCTATTAAGTATATTTAATAAAACAATCTTGACACAATAACATTTTAAAGAAAAATGTTTTCACTCTTTTACGACTAAAACTGACCGAGTTATGAAACTTGGGAACTACCATCGTCATCTTTCACGCATATCGTTTACGATTAAGAGGCATTTGAACTTATTTTTTATTATTTAGATTTAGCTCATCCATTCCACGAAAGCGCAGCAGAACGGAAAAGTTTTTAATCTGTTATCGATCCATAAACTGATTTACTTAAAAGTTTGGTTAGGAACACAATTCATGCTCACGTGATGCAAGCCAAATTGAATCCATCATGTGCAGGAGGAAGAAAGACATGATGTCACAACAGAGCATAAAATGGCTTGCAGGCAGAAGCAAGATGACAAACACATTTACGTTTGTCACATGTCTATGACGTCACGTGAATTGACATTACGGGTCAGATCTTTATACTGATGGAATTAAATTTAATTGTATGGAACTTTCAGCACTGTTTACGAACAAAATATCAAATTCCTTACTTGAAATAAATACATTGTAATCTTTATATATAGAATGAGTTATTTCAGTTAAAATTATTTTTGAAAGTAACTTCACCATAAATGTGGTACTGGTATACTTTAAATCTGTTCTAAGAGGTTAACTGTTTTAGTACTGGATTGGCACAGAAGTTGGGAGAATGAGGTGTTGGATCAGATATTGTCCCTGGTACGTCACCACGACTCAACATTCCGCAGTCAGTCCCCCATCACCAAAACAGCCCTTGTGTACTTTCAGAACGGGATGTTAATCTAGCTGAAAAAGTCAAGTATTATATAGCAACGGATTTGGAAACCTTCCGCGCTTTTGCGCATGCACCGGGCGGATTATTTTCATCTAAATATGGGGAAAGTGAAGAATGGAAGGGTGATGTTTACATTTTACTAACCGTGATCTAACAAGAATTCTTGGAAATGCGCTCATATGACTCATTGCCTGACACCCAAAAGAGGTAGTCTCGGAATCTGTGGTCAGACTATAAACAGAAATGAATATTTTATATTAGAAAATTTTCGTAGTAGCTACATAGCCTGGACATTGCAAAGTCGAGGGTCATTTCACTTACAGATTTATCGTGTGACAAGGGGGATTTTGAAAGCTCATAGGTTTAGGAGCTTTTCGTCTTCCGCTTGAACTGGAAATGAATGGTTAGTGACATATCAAATGTCACTAACCAATATTTAATCTAATTACAAGGTTTGCTACCTATGTCATCATGCTATGTCAAACACTTGGCTATTACTAGGAATAGATTATTGTGTTCGTTGAGCTAGTTACTAATTCATATTTACTATAATCCCATATCATGTAGTATGGCAACTATCCTTTTCGCCATTTGAGAATGGTTTAAAATGAACGCTTGCTCATTTCCCATGCTGAAATGCAATATACATCACCAAATCAAATTAGAGAATTGAAAAGTGCGTTCCTAACACTAGCGAGATAGTAACAATGAATAATTCTTGGGTGAGATAAATAGTATATATTATGAACAGCTGAAGATTTTTGAACACCAAATTTGACTCCAACCTATAAGTTTATAAATTACTAGATTGCCCAAACCCCTGTGGCACAACCCAATTGGCAGTAGCAAATCCTAGTAGCAATCATATTCCTTCTTAATATGCTGCCTAGAAACCGGCAATCCAGAGTTAGACTAACTTCCTATCCTCGTACTTTAAGTGACTCATTAGAAGGAGTTGACTTCGTAGTAATATTATAATTTCTCTCTTTTAAAGTTTTTAAATTTTTTAAAAAGAAATTATGTTTTCTGACGGAATTTAAATGGAGCACTGCATGTATTTCGATATCAGCACTGCATTATCAGAAGCGAAAATATGTCAGCTTTCGAAATTTACAAAAATAGACCACTGCAATTTTCAAAGTTAATAATTGTTTGACAGTAATTAAATTATCTCCAAGATGATTAAAATTTACAAAGTGACACACCTCATACAGTTATTAAACTATTTATTTTTTGCGTTGATAATATTTCTGTTTTGTTTAAATACACAGACACACAAGTGAAGTGTAATTTGCGTTTCAGAGTCTGAAGTCTAGTCTTGGTGCATTTGGGATTTCACCAACTCTTAAAATAATTCTTTCAAACATCTGTCTGAGAATTTCCAACTGTATATATTACTTTAAATTTTTAAATTTTACTTTTGTAATGCAATAATGTTAATCAGTAAGAAAGTAGCATCATGTCTTTTGTAACACACTGTTCAATTATTCAAGGCACACTAATGAAGCACTATTGAAATGAAATCCCTTCCTCTTCAAATTTTTAGATATTTGCGATAATTATTCAATGTCTTTTAGTCTACCTTCGCATTTTTTGGTCTTTATCATGTTACTTGATGTCTAGACACTTCATTACAGACTTAACACAGATGGAATAATGAATTGCATGCTCAAGATACATGCCTGTCACTGAAATTATCCATACGTAGGCATTGAGGTTCCATTTTCCTCTATTATTCTAGAAAACTGGGTCGTTCCTTTTTCTCGACATATTGAATCACTTAAGACCTTCGATGAATAAATAGGACGATTTTATCTAAATAATAAGCCAATTTCTAAAGGCCAGAAAAAATATTCTCGCCTCGAAACAATTATATTTAGTAATTAAGCGCTAATATTATTAGCATGTAAGAAATCGCGTTAATTTGTTCTGAGTATTTTGTAACTAGAAACACACATTCTGTGTTTCATCGAATTTGGTGAAGGCATTGCAGTTATCGCTATAAACATTTCTCTGTTTTTGATTATACTGCCGTCGCGTTAGTTGTAAAAATAAACCTAGTGAAGTTCTGAAATTCGCGTTAATTCCCTGAATTTCCTAAATAAAATTGCTAGAAGTATTATTTTTATTCACGCATGATTGTGGTTCTCTATATTTATTCTGGTGTTGCATTTTAATATCTCTAATATTAATTAATTACAGTAACTTAGATTTGTAATATTATAGTTGTTCATTAATATATTGGTTCAACAAATAAATTTAAAACGGCGGGATCCCAATCTTTTAATATTTGAGAAACTAATATCCTTTCAATTTTAAATACGTCCCCGTTCCAATGAGGCATAAAATTTCAAATAATAGATATTGAAGTTATTTTAGTGTTACATCTTTTTTTTTTCACTTATATTTGCAGGCTTTTATTTAACTTAACTTACTTCATATTTTTAAAGACGAAATTTTGCAATCGAATTTTCATTTACTTCTTGATGCGCTGGAGTTCTGAAATTCTGTAGAGTTGCGCGTTCAGATGACAACACATTATTTTAATATTTTCAGAAATTAATTAACAATTAATCACTTAATTTTAATTAGTTTTGATTAATTACGGGAGGTGCCGTCTGGTAAAGAATTTGAGCTAAAATTGATTGCACTATTCATAGTAATTATAATAATAAATTATGAAATATATTAAAAACTGAAAAGTATAAAATAATAAAAATAAAATGTTTCTATAAAGCACGCTTATTATTAATGTAATAAAATGCTGAAAATACTTTTCTAATAAAAATCTGGATTTCAAATCAAAAATAATGAAAGCGTGAGGCGCAATGCTTTATAGAAATTAAGCCACAATGAATAAATATTAAAAGAAAAAAAAATTCTTAAACTTCCATCAAAAATTAAAATATATTATGCATGCGACTACCAGTTTAGTATATTTTTTATATTTACATTATGTCTTTTCTTTTTAGCTTTAGATAAATAGGCTTTTCAGATATTTTTTTCGAGTTCGATAGGCTGTGAAGTAAATCAAACAAAGCTTCATTTAAGTAATCAAATAATCAAAATTTAAAAAATACATCATTATTCGCGACATTTTAACGAAAATAATAAAACAGAAAAATTTGCTTAATTAAGTTTATTCAGTTCATGTTTCGTAACTTCGGTACATTTTGTTTCGAAAATATTCAAAATTATCATCAAAATGAGAATCGTTTCACTTAAAAAATAAAAAATAAAAAAAATAGACAGGTGCCGCAACGAAATTAAAACCGATATTAGTTTATTATATACCGATATTTATTCATCTATTATTTTATACTTTTATTATATACCGATATTTATTCATCGATTATTTTATACTTTTATTATATACCGATATATATTCATCGATTATTTTATACTTTTATTATATAC
>BGPR01000011.1:1637705-1693658 GCA_013235015.1 Araneus ventricosus | reverse complement strand
TATTCATCGATTATTTTATACTTTTATTATATACCGATATATATTCATCGATTATTTTATACTTTTATTATATACTGATGTTTTATTCACACCATCGATATTAGTGGTGTGAATAAAACGGAATATTCACACCACCATCAAACAAATATAAAAGGAAATTCCAATACTTGCAACTTTCGATGGATGCTTAGAAACATTGTGTGCACACATACAGCGCATGAAATAACACGGAATGTCCATTTACAGTGAAACCTCTCTACAGTGGCCACCCTCCGTCTCCAGGAAAATTGGCTTACTGAGGGGTGGCCACTCTAAAGGGGTTCCATGTCTAGAAGTGCAAAATGCGAAACTTCCGTTTTAAACAAGCCCTTATTCGTTATTTCTGATAAAGCGAATTTTAAGAATCATCTAAAGAAAAAGTTCTTCGAAAATTTCTAATTTCTTAAAGAAAAAAAAAAACATACAATTGACGTTTGATTGGATATTTCAGATTTTTCGGTGGTAACTTCTTAGATTTGTTTCCTTAATTGGAAAAATAAATCCCTAATAGTTTCGTCGGTAGTTGTTGAAGAACAGGCAATAATATCATCTATTTTTCCTGAAGTTTGTTGAGCTGAAAGTTTCATTTTCTGATGGTCGCAACCCATATCAACAGCTTCTTTGTCAGAGTCCGAATCGAAGTGAACTCTCGAATGCCACCCCAGTAGAGGCAAAGGTTCACTTTTTTCTTCACACTGGGAAAGGAATTCCGGTGTTGTTTTTGGGTATATGATTTTATTTTTGCTTTTTCTTTCCTGCTGTTTCTCTTTGAAAAAGCTCCAAGGTCTCTAGGAAGTTTAAAGCGACCAACCTGACCACTCAGAGGGGTTTGAGCGGCCGTTAATAGAGGTTATTTTAATATTATGCCTAGGGAGCAAACATTCCGTGCCAAATAAAAGTGGCCTACAAGAGAGGTTTTGCTGTACTTGATAGTGAGATGAAACTCCGACAAAGGATAGTTATATTCTCTACCGTTCGCACTCTTTTAGACGTGGATACAGTTTTTTACTTTCTCGTATACGAAGTGTACACAGGGCCGTCTTAACAATTTTAAGCGCCCTGTGCTTGAGTAATTTGGTTCCCCATCAGGATCGCAATTAGGTATTCGAGTGCCTATGGTCTGACGAAAATACCTCTCTAATAAAATAATTGAGGAGCCAAAACAAGTTACCTGTTTTCTGATTTGCGCCTTACAATTCTTCAAATTCGCGTCTTTTCAAAATAGGATTTTACAAATCACCTTCCGCCACCCCTGACATGATTAATTTTGTCAGTTGCATTGTAAAAACCAGCAGGAGTGGCCTCCCCAAAACTTTCTCGTCTCGGCCCTAACACGGGTGGGGCAAAAAATACAACAAACGCCAGAAAGAATTCCATTCTCTAACACAAGTAGGGAAAACTCGCGATACGTTCGCGCCTTTTTTTTTGGGGTCGTAGAATGGCGAAGAAACCGAATATGCAATTTGAACGCGTTTTTTCATCCGATTGAAAGGAAAATTGGGCACGCATCTACAATTAATGTTAGCAGACCTCATACAAATTTTTATTTATCTAAGTCATAGGGTTTAGAAGTTATCGTGTTAACAAGCATGCGATTATACAGACCGACAGACAGTCAATGCGTTGGCGGATTTGGTGCAAACTTTGAAACAAACTTGCATTCCTGATGATAAAACTGTGTACCAAATTTTATTCGCTTAGCTATTTAAGTTTTTGAGTTATCGTGTTCACATGAACACGTACAGACAGACAGATTTCCAGCGGACAGATTTTGTCCGAACTTTGTTATAAACCTACAAATTATGTTTCAAGACCACATACCAAATTTCATCCTTGTAGCTTTAATACTTTTTGAGTTATCGTGTTCACAGACAGCCATAATTCCAAAATTGTGTTTTTCGGACTCAGGGAGGTTTAAACGCTGAGATTCATCACAATCTCGAATTCGAATGTTTTAACGATTACAATACTTTTTCTTTGTATTCTTCGTATACGAGAAAGTAATAAGTATTTCTTCCATTCTATATATTTATTTAATACAAAATAAAACAATTGAAAATTAAAATAAAATTAGTATAGTAACTTTTTAGGTACCCTTAGGTCAATGGCGCCCCTGGGCTACAGCCTAATTAGCCCAATGGATAAAATAGCCCTGAGTGTACAACGAAAATGTACTGTAATCATCAGCAAATTCGACCTCGGGATTCTGATGAATTCCCCGTTTCAGGCCTCCGAAAAAAATCCATTTTTGAATTTTAAAATGGGTGTATAATAAAGTTTTGAAAAATTTCCAGGACAGATTTTAAGCACTAGCAAGAGTTTTTTTTTTTTACTATTAAAAAAAATTATATAAAATTTTAAGACAACATCTATATTATATAAAACGCTTATGCGTGGCACAAAAAAAGGACCTTTATTTCTTTCTCCCCGTTGGCAACGATCAGTTTGTTTACCAATCTGAACCCTGACGCCGAGATTCTTGAATTGGTTTAAAGTCGGAAACAGCGAATTTTTTTTTTTAGTTTAGATCGTTTGAATTAAATAAGTTTGAGTCGTACAGTTTGGATTAATGTGAGCTTAATACTGAAATGTCTCCTTTTCAGCTAAAAGCTTCTGAAAAATTGGTTTATTCATCTCTCGACAGCTCATATGTACCGAATTCCATCAATCCAGCGAAAAATAGTATACCTTCCTTCACTTAATAATAATTGGAGGGAGTGTGTTTACATGTGCAGAGGCAATATTTCATTTAAAAAGTGCATGTTTACGATTTTGAAGGATGAAAATTTTGAAAAGGGTATATAATCAATAATAAAATGCTAAGGTTGTTAATTTTCAAAAGGTAAAAGTAAATATTTATTATGGTTTATAATTTTGAATAGTGAATCTGAACATGTTTAAAGCTATTTGTCAGTTAAACTGTGCTTTTTAAGCTGAAAGTTTGTGAAATGGGCTAAATGATCTTTCGTAACTCAAACTTTCTGATGTTGTAACGCATAAATAACTACCCAGAGATAAAAGTTGTAACTTTCTTGGCTAAATAATTATTGTAGTGAGTGTGTATAGATGTGGCGAAGCTTTTCCGATTAAGATTTCAGTGGAAAAAGAGCATGTGTAAAATTTTGGTGTAAAAAGCAAAAATTTTATGAATTTTAAAAATTTTTGGAAAAAGGCTATTGTGTTAATTTAAAAAATTAAAAGTAAATATTTGTTATGGTTTCTAATTTTGAATAGTGAATCTGAACATGTTTAAAGCTATTTGTCAGATAAACTGTGCTTTTTAAGCTGAAAGTTTGTGAAATGGGCTAAATAATCTTTCGTAACTCAAACTTTCTGATGTTGTAACGCATAAATAACTACCCAGAGATAAAAGTTGTAACTTTCTTGGCTAAATAATTATTGTAGTGAGTGTGTATAGATGTGGCGAAGCGTTTCTGATTAAGATTTCAATGAAAAAAGAGCATTTGTAAAATTTTGGCGTAAAAAACAAAAATTTTATGAATTTTAAAAATTTCCAAAAAAGGCCATTTTGTTAATTTTAAAAAGGTAAAAGTAAATATTTATTATGGTTTATAATTTTGAATAGTGAATCTGAACATGTTTAAAGCTATTTGTCAGATAAACTGTGCTTTTTAAGCTGAAAGTTTGTGAAATGGGTTAAATAATCTTTCGTAACTCAAACTTTCTGAGGTTTTAACGGATAAATAACTACCCAGAGATAAAAGTTATTACTTTCTTGGCTAAATAATTATTACAGTGAGTGTGTATACAAGTGACGAAGGTTTTTTTAAGCAACAATTCATTGAGAAGAGTGGAAATTAAGAAGTTTGTTCGAATAAAGTTGGGGCTAATGAAACTTGAAGAAGTATTCAATTTTGTGTACCAATAAGTTTTAAATGCCTGATTTCTGATTGATGTAAATAATTTATATTAGTAAACATTTTATAATTATACATTTTAGCATTCAAATTTCTTTCAAACATTTACATATATATATATTTATATATATGCTACCAGGAAATTTTAATTTTAGAAATTTGTGATGATTTAGTTTATTAGTAATTGCTGAAAAATTTTTAGGAGTTTATGCTATTTCAGATAATTTAAATTTACTTTTAGTAATTAATGTATTTATAATTTCCTATTACTAGCAGACAGTCATAACTGTACGGCGAGCGAAGCGAGCTGGGATCACGTAGTGATCCCAAAAGAATCACAACGTGATTCTTGGGGGTTGTACGGCAAGCGTGTGAAGCGAGCTGTTTTCACATAGTGATCCCGAAAGAATCACGTGATCCTTTGGTGTCGGTGAGCGGAGCGAGCAGGGGGAGTTATATATATATATATATAAAGATTTTATAACAACTGTGCTAGGACACCCAGTGCCTTCATGTAGCGAGCGAAGCGAGCAGGGTTTGCGTAGCAAGCCCCGGAGGATTGCAGCGCAATCCTCCTGGGGGTTGGCGAGCTTTGGCGAGCAGGGGGCAGAGCCCCCTAGTTAAAAATATTTCCAAGCATTATTTTATTCATAGAAGCATTAGAACGCATGAAAAAATTGTTTAAAAAATTGCAGAAAAATATATTTTTTAAAAGAATACTTATATTCTTGAAAAGTTTCGAAGTTATAGAAAGACTGTGCATTTACTAATGCGAAATAACTAATTTTCAGAATTTTTTTTCGACGGTAATTTATTGGGAGGTTATATAAGATACGATTGCGCATTTCAGCTTAATTAATAAAAACCTAAGATATGATAATGTTGCCTTAAAATATATCTATGAAGAAACATAAAACGAAGGAAAAATATTTTAAAAAAAGCATGGAAATCAAGCACTGAACAAGGATAATTCCTGGGAACTGTAATATTCATACTGCAATTTTTTAGCTGGGCACTAATTCAAAACCTTTTAGCATTAATTACCTTCTTTACGGCCTTTTTTAAACGAATAGAATTTTTTCATCGAATTACGTAACAAAATCCATTGAAATTAATTAACAGTGTCAATATTATGCTAAGCAATTAACGGTTTGAGAAATCTTAAAAACCATGATTATTTAATTATTATTAGTGATTCATTAAGATAATGTCCGTAATTTACTTTATTTCTTCGAAATAGTTCTTGCTTTTTCAGAACCATAAGCAATAAAGTTTCATGATTATTGGGTATACTCTATATAAAAAATGCCTTGCTTAGGTGTCATTTTTTACTTCCACTTTAAATGGTGAATGAAAAAATAATATCAGTAAAAAACGTGATACGGAAAACTCATAAGAAATATATCAACGAATTTTGAGCCTGGATTTTTTTTAGATTAAAAGATTAAATCTGGATCAAACCAAGTTAATATATTTCGTAGCTTAACTAGCAACCCCACCTATCGCAATTTTTTGAAATTCCAAAGAGGAAGAAAATACTCAATTTTTCGCAACCAATAACGAATATTTCTGATTTTTTTTCACATCTGGTAGGAGCATGCGGTCTTATGTTCATATCAGATGTTAAGAAAAAATTCAGAAATATTTATTATGATTGCGAAAAATTAAGTATTTTCTTCCTCTTTGAAATTTCAAACCAGTGGGAGTGGCCTCCCAGAAACTTTCTCGCATACGACCAGTAATCTGAGGTGGGTAAACACCCGGTGGGTAGGTCAATATTTTTGGGATATTTACCCAAAAATATGGTTATATGGTCTGGTAATTTTGAGAAAAAAATTATGAATGGTGATTTACAATGAAACATAAAAAATTTATGAATTCTCCAAAACTTAATATTTTACGTGCGCTGGGGTACCATAACTTTATTTAACGTTTTTGAGTACGAAATCTTACTGTACATATCACACAAGATTTAACCATACCTCTGGTTAACCACAAGCGTCCATCTGGAGAATATCAGAACGAAGTTTCGTTTAGGGGGTTGCCATAATTTCCGAAGTAAGTGTTTGCTGCTCGTTACAATTTCCTTCGTAGACCGACAAGGTCAAAAGCCAACCATACTAATTTGAGTAAAATAAGCGAAACGCTCGCCAACACACAGTCGCAATGTGCACTTTGAACCAAATGTGCAATTTGAACACCTTTTTTTTAAGGGATTGAAACGAAAATTGGACACAAATCTATAATTAAGGTTAGAAGGCGACATACCAAATTTCATATGTCGAAGTCATTATCTTAAAGATTTATTGTGTTCACAAGTTTGCGATTATACAGACCGACAAACAGCCAACCCTTTGACGGATTTGGCCCAAACTTTTATATGGACCTACATTCATGATGATAAAACTGTGTACCAAATTTTATCCATCTAGCTATTCAAGTTTTTACATGAAAGTGTACAGACAGACAGACTTCCCTAGACTGATTTTGTCCAAAATTTGATAGAAACCTACAAATGATGTGTCAAGATCACATACCAAATTTCACCTCCGTAGCTCTAACAGTTTTCGATTGACCGTGTTCACAGACAGACAGACATAATTCCAAAATTGTGTTTTTCGGAGTCAGGGAGGTCTAAAACGTGGAGATTCGTCAAAATCTCGAATTCGAATTTTTTGACGATTACAATACTTTCTTTTTGTATACTTCGTTTACGAGAAAGTAAAAATTGAGATAGGTGTCGTTGCTTGTTAAGCGACGATTTATTAACTTTAACACACTTGAGATTTGTTGGCATGCTCATTAAATACAGTAGAACCCCGAAAATCCGAACTAATTGGGGCTGAACTTTGTTCTGATTCCAGGGAATTCGTATTATCCGGGAAATTTGCTAAAATACTCTTGATATACTAAATGCAGTAGAGTATTGAGTCTGGGTGCTCTGTGAAGGCGTGCGGCGTGCGAATCGCACAGTACAGGGGCAAAAAGAAGACCGAGTTTGTTTCAACTAATTAAGGTGATCTATTCATTCTTAAGTTTAGTTATATTAACGTCCCGTTTTGAAGCAACAGGAGGGCTATTTTGGGACGGACCTCGTCATTTTGAACCACGGTCAGATGACGAGGACGACACCTGAGATAGCACCTTCCTCTCCAAACTTCCACGCCACACCAACGGGAGGACGTTTGTCCACTGCGTATGATTTAGCGTGCAACAGGCCCCATACACGGAGGATATTCGGTGGAATCGGGTTTCGGGCCTGGAGCCCTCCGGTGCCAAGGCCGAGACCTTACCACTAGGCCACCGCTGCCCGTGTTCATTATTAAAGACCAATTAAAATACTTCTTTTAAGTTAGGAATAAACTTTAGCTTTGTTTCTGATTCGTAATTGTTATTTTCCCTTCATTTATCAGTAAAATCTTTTCAGAAAATTAAAAAAAGATGTTTCAATTATCCAAAATTTTGCATTCCTGGGGTTCGGATTCCCAGGCTTCTACTCTAATTAACATCAATAAAATGTTCATACAGGAAGAGGCGTTTTCTTCTTAAATCGTTAATTATATCGCGTAGGTTGGCCTAAAGTGCATTAAATTTGATTTGAATGAACCCCTCTCACGTTGGTGTTATGTATACATTTGGAGAGCGCGATGAGGGTTCAGATGTCATCCTCTCCGTCTAAACCGTATTCAAAATTACGACGTCTGGCCCTAATAGCCTTCAAAATAGGGCGTTAATCGAATCGAACAGAATCAATCTTTCATCTGACAACAATGGAGTAGCTAAAGGGGGGCGGTCCGCCGAGGGCGACACTTCCAAAGGGGCGGCAAAATCATTCATGTAGGAAAGCAACTTTACAACTAAGAAGAGCAGGGGAACTAGTTCAATCATTGTATACATGAAAAAGAAAAACTAATGTAATTAATTCGTATATTCCGCCATTTGTCGGTAAATTGTCGATTTGAGAAACAAAGACACGTGGTGGAACCGCGATTTCGCAGTTAATCTGCAGTGATCGAGGGCTTCAAATGACGAACTATGTCGTTTGAGTAATAAATTGTTTTTTCTCCTGTTTTTCTTATTTTGAGGTTTATGTGCCCTTAGTAAAGGAAGGGTGGCAAAAGTCTCAGCTACGCCACTGTCTGAGAACGCCCGAAAAAGAAGATATTGCTTTTTAATTTCTGGTATACGGAGAATACAAAGAGAAAGGGTTGTAATGGTCAAAAAAGTGGATATCGAGATTTTGACGAATCTTCACTTTTTAGACCTCCCCGAGTCCGAAAAACACATTTTTGGAATTATATCAATCGGTTTCTCTGTCTGCCTGTGAACACGATAACTCAAGAAAGCGATAAGTTACAAGGATGAAATTTGGTCTGCAGTCTTTTCATCAAAATTGTAGACTTTTGTCTAATTTTTGATGAGTTTCTTCTGCTGTCCCTCGAGTCTTTCTGTCTGTCCGTTCGAGTGCATGCGAACATGGTAATTCAAAAGCTTAACGAGCAAAACGGATGAAATTCCGCATATTGTTTAATCATCAGAATTGTAAATATGTATCGCACTTTAGACCAAATCCGTCAACTGGTCGGTCGGTTGGTCGGTTTATTCACGTGAATGGGAACGCTATAACTCAAAAACTTAACAAGCTAAAAAATGAAACTTATATGTGGTTTTGACATCAAAATTGTGGATCTGTATTAAATTTTGGCCCCAATCGGTTGGCAGGATGAGGTCCAAAATCTGTACTCGATTCCCTTCCCTCTATGACGAGACTAACGCAAAATGCGCCATAGTGTGGAACTATACCAGAGAGTTCAGGGGTGGACAATCCCTCTGGATTTTTTCTTTCTGTTTGTCCGTTCAAGTGCATGCGAACATGATAATTCAAAATATCATCAAGCAAAAAGGATGAAATTCCGCATATTGTTTAATCATCAGAATTGTAAGTCTGTATCGTAATTTAAACTAAATCCGTCAATTGATTGATTGTCGGTCGGTGTATTCATGTGAATGTGAGCTCCATAAAATATGAAAACGCAACAGGCTAAAAAATGAAACTTATATGTTTTTTGACATCAAAATTAAACTTTGTATTAAAATTTGGCCCCAATCGATTGGCAGGATGAGGTCCAAAATCTGTACTCGATTCTCTTCCCTCTATGACGAGACTAACGCAAAATGCGCCATAGTATGGAACTATACCAGAGAGTTGAGGGGTCGACAATCCCCCTGGGTTTTTTCTTTCTGTCTGTCAGTTCGAGTGTATGCGAACATGATAATTCAAAATCTCAACAAGCAAAAAGGATGAAATTCCGCATATTGTTTAATCAGCAGAATTGTAAGTCTGTATCGTAATTTAGACCAAATCCGTCAACTGGTTGATTGTCGGTCGGTCGGTGTATTCATGTGAAGGTGAACGCTATAACATAAAAACGCAACAAGCTAAAAAAATGAAACTTAAGTGGTTTTGTGGACCTGTATTAAACCATCAATGCCCAGCATCCTCATTTAAGGACCGTTACATTCTCAATTCCATGGCTATACTGAATACATTGCATTGTTTCCTTTTTGCTTTTTCTATGAAAACAATAGGTATCCGGAAACTCCTAATCAGTTTTTAACAGGTATATACCACTAGTTAGCCAGATTTGGAAGTCAAAATGCCGTCATTTTGAATTTTTTTTATTTTTCCTTTGACTTATTTTTGAGGTCATGCAAGAAATTAGAAAATAATTTTTATTTTTGATATTTTACTATATATAAAAAATCATTACTATTTATGCAAAAAAGTTTTTTAAAATGAATTTCTACTAATTTTCTTTATATTTTCTTAAAAATGACTCCTCCCCCAAATTTTTTTCTCCGATTTTAATTTTACTTTGCAGTTATTAGAATCTTGGTGTTTTAAACATAATAGAAATTTATTGAAATCTATGCCTTAAATTGATACTGGCATTAACGGGCTAAATTTTGGACCCAATCGGTTGGCAGGAAGAGGTCCAAAATCCGTACTCGATTCCCTTCACTCTATGACGTGGCTAAACACAAAATGCGCCATAGTGTGGAAGTATACTAGAGTTGAGGGGTGGAAAATACCGCTGGATTTTTTTTCCGATGAAAAAATGCATATGACAGAAACCAACCAAGCATGAAATGACGAATAAATTCTATAGTTCTAAATAACCTTTCGATGTAAAGGTCTAACGCATTTATATTGACAATTTCGGTGGAAACGATATTATTTATTTATTATTAAACATCAGATACTCCTCGTGCATCGCTAATGCACAACACGAGTCTTAGAGAAGTGAGTATACAAAACAATTCGGTCAGTGTACAAAACAATTCCTTACAAAAAATAATAATATATAAGTAAGGAAGAAAATTAAAAGGAGTATTGTAAACAAACAACAATAATGCAAAATAATTAAATGAAGTAGATAACGCAGAGTAAAAAAATTAAGAAACTAAGAATAGAAGAATAATAAATTTTTCTAAGGAGCAGAAATAACTTTAATTATATTTAGAAAAATGAGCAAATTTTGCAAAGGATAAGAAAGAGGACTTCGGGATAATTAACGAAATAAGGGTGACTGGCCAGTCCTTACCTGAAATATAACGTTTTTGCTGTAAAACTTTCCAGCAATCCTGAACATGCAAAATCCGAAAAATGATGTGTTCCACGTTTTGAATTCCACTTACAATCACTCGAGCGCCGCGGTGGCCTAGTGTCAAGGTCTCTGCTTTAGGGCCAGAGGATTCCAGGTTCGAAACCCGATTCCACTGAAGATCTGTCGTGGATTGGGCCTCCTGCGCATTAAGCCATACGTAGGGGCCGAACGTCCACCCGCCGGCGCGGTGCGGAAGTTTGTAAAGGGGCTATCAGCTCAGGTGTGTCCTTGACGTCTGACAGTTGTTCAAAATGACGAGGTCCGTCCCAAAATAGCCCTAGTGTTGCGTCGAAGTGGGTCGTTAATGTAACTAAGCTACAAACAGTCGCACACGTTACTAGTGTGCCGATGGAACCTCTTTTAATATTCGCGAAAATCACCATAACCAGTAAATCGCGGAGGCTGCTGGTTTGGGAATGAAGCTCGCCTGTTCTAGAAAAAGAAATACACGACTTTCTTTATATAAAAAAGAAATTAAGAACCTTTATTTGTTAATTTTTATCTCTTCTTTCATACAGCGTGCCTTTACCTCAGAAATGCACTTACGACCTATACACACAGAAAAACTTTTAAATGCTTTGAATCTTGATTTCTATGAAATATTATTTGATTTGAATGAAGATAAATCTTCAATTTTATAGAAATGAATTTAAAATGCAGAGAAAGCATCTTATACCATCAGACGCTAAATGGGCATATAAAAATTTCGAGAAAGCGGAGAATACAAAAAAAGTATCGAAATCCAAAATCTATATTTTGAGAAATCCCTAAAAGGTCGGAGTCATTACTTCTGGTGCTTCTTCAAGAGACTTCACAGAATGAGACCTCTACTATTGCAAACAGTCTGAGTGGATTAAATTCCAACCACTTTCCAAAGTAGCTTATGAAAGTCTAGTAGAATTTAAGATGTCTGGGAAGATTTTGATTCCGATCGGGAAGAAAATTTATCAGCGAAAACACGATGGAACAACACTGGACAAAAAAGCGCATATATAAGAGTAGGGTATTGATTTCTCTTTTCAATACTTGCACAGCTTCCCTTTATTACAAACGTCCGATTAGTTTTTAGTTCACAGACAAATAATCTGCTTTATCTTGAGCAGCATCACAACTTTTGTCGAAAAATTTTTCTATTATTTGTGTTGCTGGATTTTTAAAGATTAAGATAATTAGGTCTTGTCTTCAGATCTCAAGCAACACGTGTTGCACGATATTATAAAATACAGGGTGTTCATTAATTATTGTCGGGGTTTCCGTACCTCATAATTTTCGAATAAAAAATATTAAGCAAAAACCGATTACGTATTCGTAAATTACAACTCAAAGAATTTTATTAATGATATTAAAAAGATTAATGAATTTGCACATGGCTGCCCTTTGTGGCTCGTAACATATCGAGACGAAATTCAATTTCCCTCCAAGTGTTCTCCAGCATTTGTGGGGTAACATTTTGGATCGCAGTAACAATTCTGCGCTTCAGTTCATCAAGGGAGGGCACAGGGGTCTTGTACACAATGTTCTTGACAATCTCGTCTCGTTGATTTTCGTGGACTGCGAGTAAACGTTTCTTGGATGCTATCAACATTTTCCTGCGAAGTGCTCGGTCTTCCCGCTCCCTTTCGGTGTAGAACGCTACCAGTTTCCTGAAATTGTGTTAACCAGCGTCTGATAGAATTATCCGAAGGAGGATCTTTCTTGTACGTGGTCCTGAAGCGACGTTGAGTAGTTATGACTGATTTAGTTTCGAAAAACCACAATACACACATTGCTTTTTCTTGCACGGTCGCCATTTTATTTATGACGTCATAATTACCCAGACTGCAAATGCGCTAAGATCGCATTGCTGCCACGTAAAATTCTTTGAGTTTTAATTTACGAATACGTAATCGGTTTTTGCGTAATATTTTTTATTCGAAAGTTATGAGGTACGGAAACCCCGACAATAATTAATGAACACCCTGTATTATACGATATTGTACAGTATTATGCAATATCGTACAATATTGCAAATATTGTTCAATATAACACACAGTCTATTTGTGCTACTGGGGGTTTGGAGAATGGGCACTACGCATGTTAAATACGACGTCCATGCTAAATTCTGTCACATTGTTCTGCTGGGGAAATTCAGAGAGCGAAGTGTCTTCGCAAGCGTCGTCCTCGTCATATGAACATGATTCAAAATGAAATCAATACATTTTCTTGTAATACAGGCCAAATTCGTCACGCCATTTTAATTCACAGGACAGCGTAAGACAACGAGCAGCTAGATGTTAGATGACTTGTCCAGTTTCATTTATCACACGACTGTTGTTACATCGCATTAATGGACTCCATATCGATACCTGTCCTTAATCTTCATCGAGTTGAAAGTTTCAAAAGTCACGAACTTTGGGAATCAGATATCCATACAATAATATTCACTTTACACATATCTGGGAAATAACTAAAAACATTAATAATGGTAAATTTCTGACATAAATTGGAAAAATCTTTTATTCCAAACTACCTATCGCTGGCTTAATGTCAAACAATACTATCTTCAAACATTACTTTAAAAACGATGTAAGGCCGCGGTGGCCTAGTGGTAAGGTCTCGGCTTTGGGGCCGGAGGGTTCCAGGTTCGAGACCCGATTCCACTGAAGATCCGCCGTGTATGGGGCCTGTTGCACGTTAAATCATACGTAGTGGTCAAACGTCCTCCCGTTGGTGTGGCGTGGAAGTTTGGAGAGGGGGGTGCCAGCTCAGGTGTCGTCCTCGTCATCTGACCGAGGTTCAAAATTACGAGGTCCGTCCCAAAATAGCCCTCGTGTTGCTTCAAAACGGGACGTTAATATAACTAAACTAAATTAAAAACGATGAACAGTATGTACTTGAAAAGCAAAGATTTATGTAATATTAAGCAGTTATGATTCTATTTTTATTATTCGAAAAGATTCTTATTGCAAATTTTCATCCTGTAAAACTTTTTTAAAAAAAAATATCATCATGAAATGATGTATGAGGGATTTGAAAATATATCTCCAACGAATAATTAATTTATAAGATGGTTCAATAGATGATGAATTTAAAATATGATCTCAGTAAAAGAAAAATTTTAAAGATGACCTTAATGCCTGACGAATCTGTTTCACATCTTAAAGGATATTTAACCATGTGATTGATTTTGTTACATCCTCCCTTAATCTTCAACAGCTATCCCGCGATTTCCGCGAGTAGGAAGTAAGCCTATTTTCCGCTGCATCTTACGATTTTTGCAGGCTACTATGTTTACTTAGCGCTATTATAGCATTGAATAATATTATACAAATAAAGCTTTGCATATAAATAACAATTCGCTTGGTTCAACGGTATTTGAACGTGGCATTTAAATAGTGGTTTTTTTAAAAAATCGACAGTCAGAGTGTTAAGTAGGGTTTCTGTATTTTGGTATTTGCCATTATATGCAATAGAGTTTCATAAAGTCAACTCGTTTGTTCATATTGCACTTCTTCTAAATACATTCCAGCAATAAACGAAGTACACATTAGTAACGCAAACCGTATTGTTGTCAGCAATGTACATTTTAAATTAATAGAAGCCAATACACATGTGTCAATGCATACAGAAATTCATTTTTAAATCTTTGACTTGCGGAGGCGGGATCGTGTCTGCAAGATTACGAAGCTAAAATACGTCCTATTCGCATGCATCGATAATCAAGCTTTGCATCAAATTAACACAACGGCACTATTTTCAGCTCGCCAATCCCAGCTTGATTGGAGAGTGCGACGACAAGTAACGGAAATACTGCAAGCCTTTACAACCTAATTTTACGCAGAATAACTCAATTAGAATAAGCAGTGCTCCCTGTGAATAATTCCCAAGGAAGTTACCGGAGGATCTCGTTAATTAAAGGTAGCACTGATTCAGCCTGCTTCATTGGCAGAAGCTATTTTTGTCCCAAGTAATGCATCCTCTCACTTAGAAAAGCAAGCTTTAGAAACAATTTCGTGTTCTTTCAGTGCCGGCGAAAACCCAGTATTGCATGTACTTAGCAAAAATAAGAACAAATGTTAGTTGGATTGGTTAGTAGATAAGGTTGCCTTTCAGATATTGCCTTACTTCTGCAAAATTTTGCTGAAAACATTGCTATGAAGAATCACTGAATCAACTCTACACTGAACCATTTTTTACTTTGTTGCAAAAGCTGTGTAAATCTGTTCAGATCCTTCTCGATTTTGCCAACGAGTTCCATTCCGACTGACAAGGCGTAAGTTGAATTGGCCTTAAGTCGAATTTATATTTTTCAAGACTATTTTCATTCAAACAGGTTATGAAAATTATACAAAAAACATAAAAATTCAATCTATGTACGTACAATTATTGCACATAATATGAAAAATACGTTATGTGTACTATATACAGGGTGCCTACTAAAGTCCCTTACCACCCTTTTAACTACCGAATGGCTGCAGCTATCTTCATAAGAGTGGTGTCTAGGTATGGTAAAGTGACTATGCATTATTGGATGAAACCACTTACAGCGCCACTTGGTTGTAAACAGTGGAGTTAGCGTTATTATCTCTAAAAAGGTACGAGATAGAGGGAAAAAGTGAATTACAAAGTTGTAGAGCATCATCGATTTAGTACAAAAAGACACGGTCATGAATGCTAAAAACAGAATGCTTAAGAAGCACATTTGTTTGTTTTCAGATCCGGAACATATGTTTCCAATTTGACGGTGCGTCTGTGCAAAAAACATCATCAGTGAAGCAGTACCTGGTGGAGAAATTCGGGGAACAAATAATCAGGTATGGTGGTTTCGGGTAGAGTGGCCTCCACGTTCACCTGATCTGACTCCAATGGAATTTTTCCTGTGGGGGTACCTCAAACAGAAGGTATATGCGACCTCTCCGCCAAAATTGCAGGACATTCAAAGACGCATTACGGATGCTTGTGTCAACGTGACACCCGCTATGCTACACCGTGAGCAACATGAAGTTCAAGCAAGGATCCAGATGTGCATTGTAGCTGTCGGAGAGAAATTTGAACATGGAAAATGTGATAACTAGTTGTTTCCTTCTTTCTAAGAATGTTTTGTCACGTGTCAGTGTAGGAAATCGCGAACAAACAAATACGTGTTTTAAGCGTTCTGTTCTAATCATTTACGTTCACAAGGTGTCCTTTTGTACTAAATGTATTATGTTCTACAACTTTGTAATTCACCTTTTTCCTCTATCTCGTACCGTTTTAGAGATAATAACGCTAACTCCGCCGTTTTCCACCAGGTGGTGCTGTAAGTGGTTTCATCTAATAGCGCATAGTCACTTTACCATACCTAGACACTACTCTTATGAAGATAGCTGCAGCCATTAGGCAGTTAAAAGGGTAGTAAGGGACTTTTGTGGGGACCCTGTATATACGTATATAATATACGTCTATAAGAAATACAATCTGAAATTACGCTTCATTTTGATATTTATTTTTGTGGTCGTAAATCGAGGAGATGGTGGGAAAATCAAATTAAGAGATCATGAAAAATGCGTTTAAAATTTTAATTTTATTTTCTAATTAAAATTAATTGTTTAATGGGATAAATTCATGCTAACGTGATGCACGTTCATTGAGCAGCGCTACTATGTTTTGGAACTCACTGCACATCATTCGGACCAATAGGACTCGGCGTCACAGCACAGAGTAAGAACACGTGCAGTCAAACGTCATACGACAAACGCAGTGATGTGTATCGTGCAATTGTGATATCACGTAAATTGACTTATATAATTTTTTCCTAAGAAAATTTCCGTCTTCAAGTCAAAAATGGGTACTTGCACGTTAAAGCGGCCACCAAGCTTGCTTGGCGACCTTCGGATTTCGCCAAGCAACTGATATATATCGCAACTGAAAGGTTGCAAGTTTGATTTCGTTATGTACATGACATGACATGACGCCATCCCACACCCCTGGTGCCTATAACCTCAAGGGTTATCTAACCAGTTAGTTGGGTGCAAGGTGGATGAGTACAACAATTTCCACCACAGGGCCCTGGGAATGCCATACCCGAACAATTTTAAATTCTCCCCTCCCCCATGGTTTAAACTTATGAAAAAACCCAAAACTTATAAACTGGAGAAATTACTGAATCAGAACAAATATATGGCTTGTCTGGGCAACACACTCTTAAAGAGTTTGAGATTTGCAGAAAGAAATGATAAAAAACATTTAAACAACAGAACTTGATTAAATATAAAACATGCAGGATACACACAAAAAAGTTTGGAAAATATACACAATTAAACACAAATATCAGAAAGAAAAAAATGTTCTGAAAAAAATGAACAAAGAAAAAAATAAGAAAATAAATTTTGACACAAATTGTTTGTACTGTTGGTTATTATGGCAGTTGATTACACATGTTCCTAAAAATCCACGTGGAGAAAAAATCAGTGGAGCTCGAATCTGAGGATGTATAGGGAATTTGCATTCAAGCAGTTTTTTATTTCTCTCAGATTTCCCTAGGATTGTTCATTAGGAGTTTGCCCCTCTTGTTACTGTCTGACGGTTGCTTGATTGTATGAGACAATTACCTGTTAACAAAACGCACAAAAACACAGACGGGTTTGTCCAAACAAGGTATAAAAGCTGGAGACACAATCAGACATTTTTCAAATGTTTTCACTGGATGGCTTGGTGTCGAAAAGGTTGATGTCGCTGAGAAAGGTTTCCTAATGAAAAAAAACTGACTGGACCCTTGATTTAAAAGTTGATGGGAGAACGGCTCTTAACCGGCAGCATCGGGACCTCAAAATGCCGGATAAATGAATATTAGTTTCTAGATATTCATGTTTTGTAATGCTATTTATAGAAATTTCAGCCAGGGCCGGATTAACAAATAGGCAATGTAGGCAACTGCCTATGGGCCCCGCAACTTTTGGGGGCCCCGAGATTAATTAAATTTTAAAATTATTTTCAGGACTTTCATTTGATTTATAAGAGCTGTTTATTCGCAGTTACTGAAATTATAATCAAGTATCGTTTAAATTTCAGAACGTAAATCTTGGGATATTTTTCATGTTTTCGAATTCATTAGCAGATCAATGTGCCACAACTCTACACTTCTAGCAAATTTTGCATTAGAAATTGTAGAAGTTTTGTAATTTTTTAAACATTTTGTTTGAAATTACTTTTAAATTTTAAATTTTTATACTTGAGTTACTAAAAACATTTTTTTAGAAGATGACGCTAAAAAAAATGTCATTTCAGTTTGTCAGAATATTTGTTACTGAAAATCCGCTTATATAGAGATTAAAATCATTTAAAAAATATCTGGTTTGAAAGTTGGAATAGGGGGCCTATAGGTTCTGTCCGTTCGTTTGTTTTTCGATTTATCGGCCACAAATAAATATCGAAAAGCATGTAAATTAAAACACATATATGTAATTCTATATTTCTCATAAACAAAAGCAAACAACATTTTAAAGGTAAGGCGAGTTTCGAGTTTTATGGCACAAGGTCCAATGGAGGACATGTTGCGCCAAACCTATTGTGAGTTCCTCAAATGTTTTTGATGGGTAAAATATGATGTTTATATATCAAATATAAAAATTTGATTAAGTTGAAAAAGCATAAAACACGGTGAAATAACACATTAAAACCTTAATGAACAATACGATTTTAATCTCTCGGACAAAGATAAAGCGTTAAAATTTTAGATATGTTGAATAAAATTTATAGCAGTAAGAAAGCAAAATAAATTATGGTGGGGATTTTCTCTCACTAAGCATTCCACGTTTAAAACAGATATATGGAAAAAAAATTACTCGTTGAGAATTAAAAGCAGAGCATTGTGTTAAACTATGAGAAATAGAATTAGTGCACGCACAGGTTGAGCTCACAGGGGCTCGCTCATCCAATAGCAAATATTAATGAGTGTACCGCGTAAGCCAAAACGCAGACGAGTCAGTTTACCACTTGCTCCTCGGTTGGATAAAATAGGCCACAAGGCTATGTTTCTCGATCTACTGGCCACAATCAAATAAATATCGAAAACCGCATAGATTTAAAATTAAAACACATACATGCAATTTTACATTTCACTAAAACAAAATTAAGTCAAGTTTTAAAATAAGCATTCATATCATCTCATAAAAGTACCACATTTCTTAGCGTGATGACATATACCCTCGAATGACTGCCAGCAGACATGATTGTTGCTGAAGTTTTAAAAATTCACAGTTTGTACAATGACGCTCCCTAACATCATGTACTGACATATATGAATAGTTATCTGGAAAATGTATGAAAGCCTGCAATTCGTCGTCTGCTTCTTTTCACGTAGCTTCCTTGGTCTGCGTATCGTCTTCATATTTATCCTCTCATTCCACCTCATCATCATCTTCCTCCAACCCTAGCGTATGTTCGATTGATAAATCGTCACCAAGAGAATGTGTGACGGGAACAGAATTGTCTGCATTCACTGAAGCCTATATCTCTTCTTCACTAACCCATTGTATAATTTAAAAAAAAATCATAGTCTTAAATTTCGAATTTTATACTTTTGAAAGTGCCGTTATTTTGATATTACCTAATTAAATGCGAGAGATTTTTCTGCACTGTACTATACTGATTAAATATCACAGTGACACCTCTGTGAGAGGTTCTATGTGAAATTATTCTTAATCAAATAATTATATGTCATTAGCTTCGACAAACAATCCATAAAAGCCTCCCTTCCATAATTCTTGGTTGCGAAGAAGAGCTCTACTTTACGATAATACAATAAGCCAATTCCATCCCAAACAACTCAATAGAAGAAATTTGTCCTAATCACTGAATTATCTATCGTATCAAACTGATGAAAATATTACTTTGTCCGGATGCGTTCTTAATTAAAACAGTGTTTCCGATTCAATGAATGAAAAGTACCCCCTCAAAGAGGAAACTGGGATAAGCTGTATCCTGAATACACCCATATATTTTGTCTTCGAGAATCTTTAAGCGATAGTACAATCTATTCACCAATAAAATTAGATAACTAATTCGATCAGTTTTTATCCTCATTCTGCGCCTGTCTGTTCTTACCTTCTGATGAATTTTATTAACGTTAATTCTGCCATGCTCTGCATCCAGTATAAATTAATGTCAAAAGTGGCGTGCGGTAGTTTTGAAACCTACTGAAGCGATAGAGTTTTCATTAAACATAATGAGCACAATATTATCAATACAAGCTTTACAAATTCAAACATACAATACTTTTCAATATTTGGATTCGTATTAAATTGTAAACCGCGCAAATGTTCATGCTCCACATCAGCTCTGAAGAGTCACGTGATGAATGTGAGAGAGGAGAGTGAAGCTGGCAAGATTGAAGCACGAATCACTTGCATACTTTAAACTCGCATTTTTCACATCGCACCGACATTCGACTGTAAAGCTAAAAATACTGCAGAGAATAGCGATTCAATACGAGACCTGTTCCCTCACATTCTTTTTACTCAATCCTTTTCAATCCATTCACACAATAAATGGGGTTCGTTCATACGGACAGAGGAAACGGAATCGTGCTTTATCTAAAAGTCTTCAAGAAAGAACCATTCGAATTTCCAACTAAGACATTGTCTGAAAAAACAAATTACTGAAGCACTGCTTCACTTTCTTTGGACGAATGCACGGCACTGATGGGGAATATACGAATGGTTGCGCTTTAGATGAGGCACGAGTTATATAGTATTAATTAGTTTACTTAATATAATACCGGAAGTAACGCGGAACATTAATTCGCATTATGGATAACTTCAAAATCTTCAATGGCTGTTAACTCTAAGAAATGCAAAGTTTGAACTAAAATTAATTCTCTGCAGATCCTGCAATAACCAGGTGAGAAGGGGGCGTCTAGGAACGAGGTAACTAGGAGTGGTAGAGCACACGTGATGCATCCCCCTAATGCTCAATTAATCTGACAAATCATAAAAACATAATGTGTACATTGGCTTAGTCGCCAGTCTTAGGCGCCAGTGAAAAAATAATACCATGCTTCAAGTGCCATTTACCCTTGCAATGTGAATGTTGACTACTGGGATCGACAAAATCATAATCATGCACAAGATGCCATTTACTCGCTCTACGTAGTTTTAATGTCTCTTGATGGTTATGGAAGAAAACTATATTGCACCATCCTATGACGAAAACCGATTCAATGATACCAGTTGGATTGTCGTGAATCTTTCCTCTGATTTCCAGTTTTTTACATTTTTTCATCATACGCCAATAAATTGTTTATAGATAAATATATTTAATATTTTTATTGGGCACAATGGCAACGAGAATGTAAATAAACACAATAATTAAAAACGTATGTCATCTTTTCCTTGAATGTGAGTTGCAACGCTGAGGTAAATAAACGCAATAATTTAAAATGAATATAAAATTTTTATTTAATGTGAATAGAAACGCAAAATATATTCGTAAATATGGCGCTTACTTCTAGAACATCTTAGTATAGAAAAACTTCGATTAACCGTCATCGTTTCAAAAACTCTAATCCGACATTTCTGTACATTGCTACTCTTAGATTAAAGTTTATATTGATCGGTTTGTAAAATTAAATAAAATACGTATGTATTATTCACGATTAAAGAATTTTATTTTCATTTTCTCCCCAAGCCAGCAGTGAAAATCGTGTTATTGTTTATATGTGTTACTGTACAGACTTTTGTTATCCGTCTATTCGGTTATCCGTCGCAGGTCTGGTCCGGATGGTGACGGTTAATCGAAGTTTTACTGTACATTGAAAAAAAACTGAGTATGTACTTTACTTCCTGTTGATGAATTTGGTCCACAATTTAGTACAGATCTACAATTTTGGTATAAAGACTTTATGACGAACTCATTCACCTAATTCCTTGAATTTTTAAATCATATCCCAATAAAGGGGATATGAATTAAATACTCGGTGAGTATTCACATTCACACTGACAGACATATAGACGCAATTCCAAAAATGTTTTTTCGGACTAATAGACGTTGATATTCATCAAAATTTTGACATCGAATTTGTGAACGATTATACAGAGTACCCATAAATTATCTTTACAACTTTAGACTTTAATAACTTCAAAACTAAACTAGATAATAGGAGGCGACTTCCAACATGTGACAAGATAACTCATAAAGTTTTTTGTTTTCCAAGTGACGCAGATTTGAAGAAAAATATGGACGCCACAGGAGAAAGCTCAGTGTGTAGCATGGTTCATAGAGACAAAATCCGATACCCAAGTGCAACGAAACCAACTATTCGGGCTTGGTATACGTCACTTACGGAAACAGGTAGTATTCTCCATAAACAGGGGGCGGGTCGCCCATCTGTTTCAGACGCCAATGTTGCATTTGGGAATCGGACTTTGTCTCTTTGAACCAGGCTACACACTGAGCTTTTTCCTGTAGCTTCCACATTTTTCATCAAATCTGCGTCACTTGGAAAACGAAAAAACTTTATGAGTTATCTTGTCACATGTTGAAACCGTTTGTTATTATCTAGTACAGTTTTAAAGTTATTAAAGTCTAAAGTTGTAACAATAATTTATGTGGACACCCTGTAGTACTTTTTCTACATATTCAGCATACGAAAAAGTAAATATATCACGCGATTTAGGGTTAAAATAACTTAATTCCAACCGAGAAATTGAACTCTGAGTCGAAGAAAATAGTTTTCTTTTTTCCCCTACAGATTTTATACCTCTAAACGGGACGTACGTTTATCCGCTTTCCGAGCAAGCGGGTCCGGTTGATGAAGAGTTACGTATGCTGGGTAGAGTAAGAAATTCTGCATGCATAAGTGCTTGTGGCAAAGAAAGAACAAATAGAGAGACATTCTAAGCTTGTTTCAAAACAGCAGGTGGAAACAAAGGAATTTTTTTTTGTTTTCAAAGTTTCCCAGAAGGGTATTCGAGGTTTGCGTCTTTGAATTTCTTCGCTATAAAGCAACACTCAAGAATATGAGAACAATCTTTAAAGAACCTTTTAGCTAACCTGTGAATAAATATAACTGTTATCTTTATATATAAGACCACCACTGAAATGAATTCATTTCAGAATATCTTTTAGGCACTGGCAGATAAATTTTTTTGTCGAATTTGCTGAATATTATCAAAATATTTCATCATATAAAATGCTACTAATAGTACTATACTATTTTCCAGTATCATAAAAATATTGTACAAATTTGGTGAATAGTTTTAAAACACTTTTTCATATAAAATTGCATACTCGAAAACCTTGATAAAATGACCTCTTTAATATAAGGTGTTTTTTTTTTAAACTGACACTACTCTGAACCATCTGTAGCTCGATCTATCAGATGAAATGCTACCAAATTTAGCAGGGGGACTAGTGATGACATGGGGAAAAAGATTCTGTAATAAAAAAAATTAGTTCCGAAAGTCGCCGATAGGGAAAAATGAGGCGCTGTTGTAGTCTACACAACTAAGAATTAGACAAATGAATTACAAAGAAGAAATTTTAGTGCAAAACCGCTTTAATACAGCAAATGAACTGCCCCAAAGGTTTACACAGATGAAATTACAGTGCACCATATTTCTTTATTCAATAAAATTGCTTCCTCGGAGAGGACATGTGATGACCTTTCAGTATGATTCAGTGTGACCATCCTTATCGTGGACCACACATTGCCTCCTGTTCACAGCATTCTCCATGTCCATTCTCCCCGGATCAAACCTCATGCGACTTTTTCCTGTGGGGTTATTTAAAGTCTAAGGTCTATCTTGGTGGGGTCCGGACATTGACGACCTTAAAGGACAACATATTACGGACTGTGCTGAGCATTCCTGATGACATGTTACTTTCGGCCGTTGAGGATGTTGTGTACAGGATGCAATGTGTGGTCCACGAAAAGTGTGGTCCCATTGAAAGAGGCTGGTGCTATGGTGCATTGTAATTTCATCTCTGTAACTCTTTGGGGTAGTTAATTTGTTGTATTAAAGTGGTTTTGCACTGAAATTTCTTCTTTGTTATTCATTTGTCTAATTCTCAGTTGTGTAGACTACAACAGAGCCACATTTTACCCTATCGGCGACTTTCAGAACTATTTTTTAAATTACAGAATCTTTTTCCCCATGTCGTCTTTAATCTCCCTACCAAATTTGGTGGCATTTAAGCTGATAGATTGAGCTATAGATGGCTCTGAGTAGTGTCAGTTTTTAAAAACATACCGTGTATAATGGACCTTTTTCTAGTAGAAATACTATATAGTGTATTTGGTCATGTATTTTGAAATATTATATGTCAATATTGTCATATATTTTGTAATATTATATTTCAATATTGTCATGCATTTTATAATATTATACATTACCTTGCGATTCTTGAAATAAATTAAATGAAACTATAATAATCTCGATATCTCCCCGGTATAGTGTTGATATCTGTTATAGTGTTATATATTGTTTAATATAACAGTGATTTAATAAAAAGATAATTCTTATATTACCTTACAAATTTCCATTTCTTTTCTCCAACAATCCATAAGTGATTTCCACGTAATAAGACTCTAGATCCGTGTTTAACTAATTGCAGGTATCCGAAGTTACTTTAACTAGTATATGTTGCTAAATAATTCAAAAAGATGAGACCTATTACGGAGACTAACATGACTCACCACTACGCAAATTCAACTATTCTTGATTCTTGAGATGTCGAGTTTAGAGATTTTTAGCATCAAACCATTATTTCCTATTTGACAAGAATATCCATTCCAAAACTAACTCCATAACTATCATTCTCGAATCCACGAAGATTTTATACTTCACATATGACTGTACATGAATATTTAATATAAATAAAAACAAGTACTTATGTCAAAACTCTCGGAAAGTTTCCAACACGATTTACTTTTCGTCACAAGTCATCTACGATTCATTCCCGAGCATTGCCGTCATTTTCTTTACTTTAACTTTGTTACTAAAGTTCTACAAATTTTATTTAAAATTCCAAATAAAAAAATATGTTTCCATTTACAAAACAAACAAATCAATAATTATTTACAGTTATATACAAAAATATACGCAAGAATAAAAATACAAATCACCTTCAAAATCCCTTTAGCAGAGCATAACAATATAAACTCAACGGTTTACGTAGCCAAGTAATTCTCGCTGACTTCAGAAGCCAATATTATTTAATCGATAATTAGGCTAAAGTAGCCACAATTTTTCAAAGTTCAAAATTCGTTTCGTTAGTATTATCAATGGCCGACCTGTTTGCATAATAGTTGATGTATTCGATGGCTACACATGCGATATTATCGATAGTATAATTTTGTTTCTAAAACACTCAAAATATGAAGATAGCGGATTTTCTCATTTAATACTTGATAAGTTTACTCAAGAAATTGGTGGCCCATGTACTTTGAAATTGAAAGAACGTGTTTTAGAGACCCGATTCTACTGAAATTAAACCGTTTATAGGGTAGTGGTGCACATCAAATCTTCCGTCTTCATTGGTTTGTCGTTGAGATTTGGTGAGTGGGACACTGATTACGATGTTGTCCTTCTCGTAGGGATAAATTATTTTCTGAGGCATTGTTGTTTAATTTTTCCAGTCTCATTAAAAATGCTGAATTTTGGTTAAAATAAAAGTTTGTTACTTTGTTTGTTGTTTGTAACTTTGTTTGTTTGTTTGTTTTGTTTGTTACTAGCAAACCTTGATTTTGAATACAAAATTTATTGATAAAACAAATTTTGTTTTGATCCCACACCTATTAATCATCATTAGTTTCGGTATTTCCGTGAAAGAATCAATGTGCCCCAAGCGTGTATCAATGCACTCAATGCGTGTATGGGACAGATTGATACAAATTCATTTTTAGGAAAAAAGTGTTATAAGTATTTTATAATGTAATTTAGGACGAAAACTATCGAAATCATATACTCGATTAAAAAACGTATAAATAGAGCGTATTAATTCTGAATATTACCGTTGGTAAAATCAATTTTTAGCTTTCCAAGAAAAAGTGTATCAATGTCCCCGCCTTCCTCCTATTTGTGCAAATTATCAGCACAAACAGACAGCAAATCACTAATAATAATAGTAACAGTACTAACAATAGCGCTCAGCGTCGAACAGCTGACCAACTCGTAATGAGAACAAAATTCCAAAGAGATTCTATAAGAGATTATTTTCTCGTTTGAGCAGCGCGGTATTTATAGCTTTTCCGATAAGGCGTGACGTCACATGGAATTCTCTAGAAAAATCTCAATATATCGGTTCCTAAGAGAGATGGGGCCATAATTCTTGTATTTTTAGAATCTTCATTTTGTCGCCAAGGTCGGTGTCATTGGCTTGCACCCAGTAAGAACCTCTGTAAATTTGTTTTTCCAACCATAAGACTAAGATAGAAGGGAAATGGTATATGTAGATTCGTAACAATATTGTGGAAGTACTCGAGAAAGGACACTCCTGATTCCCTTTTCTTTTTTTTATTTGATTCACTGATAAAGAGCCCCTGTAACGAATCTCCTTTGCATTTTCGACCGCATTTTCTTTTGTAAAATTGATTTGTTTCTGTATGCCTGACTTGCCCTTCCCTTTTTGCCATGCTTTTTTAAACACCCTGTATATAAGGAGGATATCTCATTAGCAGGTTTACAAAGTTGTAGCAGGAGTAGAGTGTTCAAATTACTCGGAATCAAATACCAATGCACGTGAGAAAATGCCTCTCTGTTGCTTCAAAACGAGACGTTAATATACAACTAAACTATCAAAGGAGGCTCTAGCTAAAAATTTTTAAACATTTTAAAATACAACCAAACTCCGAATATAATAACCAACCAATAATTAAATAAAAATCAACCAAACTCCGAATAACGAACTCTAGGTTGTAATGAACTTTTGAAATGGTCTCAACCAAGCTTCTATGTGATTGATGTATTTTCAAATTCTTGTAACGAACCTGAAAAGCTAGGAATTCGGATATAGCGAACCAAAATTCCCACTTTTCCTTTCTGGCAGCTCTGTCTCTCAGAATCATCTGCTTTCTCATTCCGTGGGGGACTTTTTATCCACCAGCTGAGCCACACAACCGCACTTAATTAGCTCACCTGGCACCGGGTATCACTACCTCAGAGGAAAACCATATTATCAGCGATCACCCAGCGATGGTGATTTTCAATCCATCACCTAGTGTGGCAATCGGCGGGTCGACAAAGGAACGGTTATCACTCAACAGCCTTGCTTTGTACTGAAGAGGGAATGCGCATCTGTTTCCCTTGTGTCTGACAAAACTGCTAAGAGATGAGGTACATAAGTCACAACACATTCTTTCACTTTCTTTAATTCCATTTGCTGAGTATCGTTTGAATTGTTGACATCGCGTAGATTTAAAATGGGTAGTGTTAGTAAATGGAAAGCTTCTTCCATCGAGGACAAAGTGAAAATTATTAAGAGAATAGAAAACGGTTAGAGATAATCTGCTGTTTTTGTAGAGATTTTTTTTTTCTTTCTAAATCTATATTTGGGACTATTTGGAAAATTCGTAGAGTGATAATCTTAGCCTACGAGAAAAATCTGAACGGCACCAAGAAGCTGCGAAAAGTAAGTGCAAATAATTTCACTCTTTGTTTTTTTTAAAAAACATTTTTTTTAAATTTATTATAGCCCATAAATAATTTTAATTCAGTGTAATTAATTTGTTCAACACAAAAATGTGTTTAAGGATTATAACAAATTTTGTGTTGCCAATATTTGAAAAATCGGATATAGCCAACCCTCGGTTATAGCGAACTTCTGGATCAGTCCGTTTTTGTTCGTTGTAACGGGGTTCGACTGTACTTATGTGAAATCGAACCGGTATCTCTTTATATCACACAACTAAACTTTTAAAATTTAAGAATTTCTTTTACAAAGAAAAAAAAACTTAATGATTTAAAAAATATACTGACGAGCAACGACTTCCAAATATCATATACTAAAAAATTTAATGGATCACTGTTTCAATTTATAAAAGTTAACTACCTTCTCTTTCAGTTTATTATAAAGTATTTTCGAATTTTTATATAGTATCCGTCTTCAAATAAAATGGGCTCTGAAGAAGCATACAGTGTTTTTGCACAATAAAAAAAATAATAGTAACAAACCTTATATTAGACCATCAGTCGTCTGTTAGAAATATCCTTTAGTCTACGAACATTCAAACGTATTACAGATAATATCGACTGAAATCTGAAACGACATGTGTGGATAAACGTTTATAAAAGAAATATAGTTGATAAATTAGCTTCGTTTGCAACAATGTAACAAACGGTCCAAATTTTTCTTTTAAAACTTAAGTCTGCTGATTTGATATTACTTCTCAAAGAAAAATTTCAGGTTTCTCCAAATCTTTCGACATTTTCTGTTTAAAGACTCTTAATAAGATTTACGGACATTCAATAGAGATATTTATATAAAAGTGATTTCTTCACATGAATTGACCAAATTCTAGAACTGTGACTTAAAACGCAGATTATAAGAAATAAATCTAGGATTAAGCTATTTAAAGATGAAAAATATTGTCTTTGATAAAGGAAATTCTCATTTAAACAGAGGTTGTACTCGTAAAATAGCTATACTTTAAGGAAATAATTGAGATTATTTTTTCTTAATACATTTCAGTGAAACCTATTTTATGCGTCTCTCAATAGTATGTCATTTTGCATTGATCCTAATTAACTTCTATTCATTTTAATGTTTAAAAGACCTTTATAACGTCTCAGGTATTGGTAAAAGCGTCACTTGTTTGTTTAATTATATTTATGTCCCGTTCTGAAGGAATATTAGGGCTATTTTGGAACGGACCTTGCAAATCTGAGCCGTGGTCAGATGACGAGGACAACACCTGAGTTGGGAACCACCTCTCAAAATGTCCACGCCACACCAACGGGAGGGCATTTGGCCCCGACGGACAGGCCCGCTTATACGGCAGTTCTTGGATGGAATCGGGTTTCGGAGCTGCAACCCTCCGGCCCTGAGGCTGGGACCTTACTATCAGGCCACTGCGACACCCAGGGAGTAGTGTCGTCTAAAGTCATAGAATGAAATTTTTTTAAGGGTACAAATTCGATTCACGGTGATTTTATTATAATCCAAAATCAAACGTCCAAATAATATACGGTAATCCAATTTTTTCGAACCGAAATTTAAAATGAATTTCCAAACTGATTTTCCTGAAAACAAAGAAAGCCCAAGAAGGTCTATTGGAATAAAAATAATCATTTTGATAACTATATACTTTATTAAAATTATCTAAAATATTGTAAAACATCTAATAATGAGAAGTATATTTTGTTATATGTTTTGTAATAAAAATTTGAGAAAGAAGAAATATCTGTTTGCATGGTTACTAAAGAAGGTTTATTGCAATACAAATGCTGTATTTATTATCACGTTTTACTTGTTTAATGATATAAAAAAGGAATTTAAAAAAGTTTTAAAATGCCTTAACTATTTTATTAATATTGACTGAAATTATAAGCCTTATAATATACTAAAATGATAATGAAATTTTATTAAAAAATAGACCTGTACTATTATATTAGATAATAGTTTGTAGTATTTTCAACCACGATTCGATAGTACGTCTTTCTCGTTAGTACGTCGTTTGTGAGTTGTCGTTTGAACGACATACTAACGAGGTTTCACTGTATTTTTAAACTGGACAACTTTAGATATTTACTAGTGATATAATTAACATTAACAGTTAGTAGTTTTTGTTTTCATTTATTTATTTAAAAAGTCATTCAGTTTAATAATGTTTAACAAATAGTACGATTTCCATCATTTCATTACTATAGATGAATTTTTCAGCAAAAATGGACTAGAATAGTTTTTATAGTTATTATATATACTGTTAATGGCGGGAGGTTTGCCTGTTTTAAAAAAGCGCAAAGAAATCATTCGTTGAAAATAATTAGTTGCTGAAAATATCGTTAAAAACAACCTGATAAATTTTTTTAAAAAAAACTATAACTTTTATCTGCCCAGTCGTTCGCATTTGCAACGCAGTTGATTTTTAGGTGTTTCGTTTCATTATTAGTTTTTTAGAAGTCTTTATTACTTTTTTTCCGACTGATAGGGACTGAAATGGGCAGGTTAAAGTTACAATGATGCAAGTCACGTTTTCTTTATGTTTCAGAAAAAAACATGACTCAGAAAGTACTGAAATTAATTCGAGAACAAAAATGTTTTAATGTCAACACTTTAGGCGTGCCAACTAGATGCAGATTTAACATATGGGCTTGAATTCAATTGAATTTGTACAATGGTTACAATTTCAAACTAAACTTTAAAGGGAGGAATGACTTATACCACTGTAACTTTAACCCATTCCAGATACTGGAAAAACTTATACATCCGCATGTTTTTATTCCAAAATAAAATTTTAAAAAAATAGATCTTATTCGAAGATTTAGAAGAAATAAGCTAAAAAACTGATTAAAATCAGTAAAAATAACTGGTCTACAAACGTTTGAAGAAAGGCATTATATTTCATGCCACGCCTTAGCCACGTTCCTTTCGCACTCCAGATAGAAAACCTAGGAAGTTTAGTCGGTAATATTTATAGAAAATTAAAAGACATTAACACATACATATGCTGAAGAAACTGCGTTTCTTTTTAAAACAGAAAATAACCGTTTTAGACTTTTTTGCCGGTTTTATTACATCTAAATTACCGGTAAAATCACCTGTTTTGGTTGGTAATTTCGATGGGGAGTCCTCAAATATCCTCTGTGCAGCCCTAATATCTCCCTTACCTTCAACGTCTTAAGAAAATCACTGAAAAATCAACAGTTTACCTGTGACAAGGAAGTTCAGGACACTGTAGAGATCTGGACCGTCAGCACCCCAGGAGTTTCTATATTAACCCCTTCAGAGACGAATTTTTAAAAATGAAAACACAATGCACTTTTTTGATCGATTATATTATATTTATTTTATATCGGCAACAATTCAGTGAGGCAGAACGCATTTAATTTATTCTTCTGAATTTTTATCCAACAGATTTAATTTTCACTTAGAAGAATTTTAATTTAAAGAAGAGCTTAACGTACTCAATACATACACTGAGGTGCCGAAAGTCATAGGATACTTCCTAATATTATATGGGACCTCCTTTCGCTCGGCGAAATAGAGCAACTGGACGTGGCATTGACTCAACAAAACGTGGGAAGTACACTCGTTAGAACTCACATTTTTAAGTGAAGATTCGGTCACGAGGGGACCGATTAGAAAGTGACGAAGAAGAAAATCATTTGGTCTCACCCCCTTTTACAGAAAGCTGATAATGATTTGCAACTTTCATCAATGGTTTTGTATCCTGTGCGCAATACTTACATATATTTTGGTAAAAATACCATTCATATTCGGGAAGATAGAAAGGTTTAAAGATATAAGATATAAAGACCAAATTTCCCCGCATGTTTTTTGCTTATAGAATAAAAAATTTCGACAAAATTATACGAAACTTACAGAATACTCGACTATGAGTCAGAGAAGCATTGCATTAAGATTCGAAGTAAACTATTTGAATATTAGAGTAAATATGAATGTTTGTAATAAATAATTTTTTACTGCCCATGTGTGAAACATAGCATAATTTTTCTTTCATAGTTTGGAAGCCAGATACATAGGGCAGCTTATATAAAAATTCAAATCGAATGCTATTAAGATTTAGAAAGATATCGGAATTGGAGCAAGTAGAATTTCTGTTGGTCTCTAAGGGAAACAAAATGATGAAGTTTTTTCACAAATTATTTTTAAACTTGGATCTGTGAATAGTAATCGACGAACTGCTATTTAAATTATGTATTTTATTCATAAGTATGTATTGTACTCAGCATATTCAACCTTTATAAAATTCAATGAAACTATTCGAGATGATGGCAGAAAGTGGCTCTGATCTTGTTTTGTAGTTTCGAAGACATTTTAAGTTCTTACCAAAACTCTGAAGCACGCTGCAATAAGCAAATAAAATTTTTCCCATCTCAATAACGAAACCTACCCAGATTCTGAGAAATACTAGAGATAATTTTATGCTTTAGTCATACAACACGTACCCCTAAGCTAATTCGTGAAGAGTTTACGAAACAGTAAAGTAATATTGCAACTTTTAACATTACTTCACAAGAAATACACCTGAAATATTTCCACTTATTTAACTAAGTTTGTATTACAGGTTTGAAAACTAGAAACGTTTGATGTTGGCAGTGTATTGAATTAAAAATTGCCGATTTTACGACTAACCGTATACAGTGCGTATTCTCCGTTTATGCAGCATGCTTTATGAAAGCCTTTTTCATTCCCGTTCCGAAATATTTTTGTGCTTCATAATTTTTCTTATTATGCTTTAAGGTTATTATTGCACTAACTGTAATTCCGAATGGTCGATACTTGCTTTTGTGGGATTCTGAAGAATGAAACACCAAACATTTTTCAAAGCTATCTGGAGAATGGAGATATTGGTAGAAAAAAAGAAACTAAGTGAAAGAACGCTCTAGAAAGGGAAAAAATTGCAGAGATGGAGCTCTTAGCATTGTTTCTACAAACAAGATGGACAACAGTGAAAGAGCATATTGACAGTGCTGTTGAAAGCAGATCAGTCATTTTATGTCGCCTTAATCTCTCAGTAGGTACATTTATTTGATTAATATAAAGAACAAATTGTTTGAAGGTTTGTAGGTAAACAAAGGAAAATATACCATACAGTTAAAAACCGTAAGAAAGAGATGGGGACTTTGATTTTTATCGGTTAAGCCGATGTATTTGAATATACTGATATATTATTCATATTCATCACCAACCATTCATCAGATAAATGTTTTGTGAATGGTTAGCTGCAAATTTCCGTGAGGGGACATATGCCATTTAAACCTCCGAAGAATGGGGGGAAAATTGTCAAATTCAATACATTATATCCTGAAACAAAACATTTCAAAAACTAACTTTTTTCCCTAGAAAAATATCTGTTCTTTCTGTTATTTTACACACATTTGCAAATCTTAATATTGATATGAATTTATTTGAGAGAGTAATAAATATAGGTATAATTTTTGGAGGGAAAATGAGATAGTCACCTTGCGCGCATGATTACGGATAAAATATTGGTCTAAACAAAATATTTTGGATATCTAAGTAATCCAAAGAGTCTATTTAGAAAAACAACCTCAATTTGTTAACATTTAAATTTAATTTCTATTTTATATACCAATTTAAAATAAAAATGTTAAAAATTGTTAAAATTTTAACATTTCGAACCCACCCCAAAAAACTTCTTTTGTGAAAATATATACAAAACTGTGGTTCAATTTGTAGAACATAGCACAATAAATATTCAGTACAAATTTTATGTAAAAATATTCAATAGTTCTTGAGATATCGTGCGCGCAACATCGAAAAAACACATTTTGAGATATAGCGCTTTAAAGATATGGCCATATTCAATGTTTACTTTGAAGAGCTGATACATTTTCCTTCATAACTTTCATAATTATGGGAATTTTTTAAC
Organism: Araneus ventricosus; assembly: GCA_013235015.1. Lineage (NCBI taxonomy): Eukaryota > Metazoa > Arthropoda > Arachnida > Araneae > Araneidae > Araneus > Araneus ventricosus. The sequence continues at coordinate 1,660,539 of BGPR01000011.1, read as the reverse complement.
GCGGGTTATTTAAAATTGTTCAGAAAAGACAGGGAAATAATCTATATATTCTTCATAAAATTGAAAATTTTCGAGGTTTAACAGTCGTACGTCCCCTTACAATCAACAGCAACGCACAGAAATGTCTTGGAAGCAATTACATGCATCTATTGCAACCAGAATTTCACGAGTCAGAAGAATCGTTGAATACAAAATATGCTTGACTTTAACACGTTTACTGCCATTTGGAATAATTTTTATTGTTTATCAACCTATCATTGTTTATGCAACGTTATATAAGTTAGGATCTGGTCTGAAACACAATATACTGTCATTTGCTCTTTTTTAAAACTTCAGATCTAGTTTTTCTGCAAAATTATTAAAATATGTGAACTGAGCAAAAAAAAGAACATTAATAAGGGTTTTGAAGATTATTAAGAGTAAAAATGATCTCCTATTAAATGCTTTATAAATTTAATGTTGATAATTTTTCAGAGAAACAAATGAAGGCATTACATGATCAGAATCTGTGTTTCATCTGAAGAAATGCCTTTAATTTGACTGAATAGAAAAACAAAATGTTATATATTTTCATAAGTAAAAAAGGTGTTTTATTTTGAAGTTGGGAACATAAAAATTTCATTAGATAATAAAAGAGAAGGTTTACGCTTCTCTCTTCCAATTTCCCAAGTACAAAATTTCAGAGGAGTTCTTTGTTGTTTTTCTGAAGATATAATTGCAGATTTTCTGCCTGTGAGCAAAAGAAAAAATTCAGAAGTAGGCAATGGTGAGATAATACATTATTAATCCTGATAGACCCTACGCGAATTTTATTTTGTTGCGAAACGTAGTTGAATTAACAACGTCAATTAACATAAACGTTGGAATTCACAAATGTTATTGGAAAAGACTCAGTCATCGAAAGCTCCTGGGTCAGTGGGAAGAGGAGTATGCTTCTTCATCAAAAGCCAGCCACACAAAAAAGTTCTTTCCAACGGTGAAATACAGTCTTGAACGAAAGTCTTTCTTCTGCTACTCTTTTAAAGTGACCCAGTTCCTTACTGGGCATGGTAATTTTGGGGAATATTTAAAGAGGTTCCATCGGCAGAGACTAGTGACGTGTGTGACAGTTCTGCAAGAGAAATTCAAAACGTAGAGTATATTATTTTTCGGTGCCTGCATGTCCGGGATTGCCGGAAAATTTTACAGCAAACACTTGGCGTTTCAGAAGCTGGACTGGCCTGTCGCCCAGATTTCATTGATTAACACTAAGTCCTCTTCTTTATCTTTTACAAAATTTGTTCACACTTGTAATTATAAATGATGCATTTCCTTTTGATTAGAAAAATGTATGCACCTTTTGTAAAACCGTTTTGCTCAATATTGCTAAAATGTTTGTTTCCTTCTTCTCCGATGTTTTTTTTATGTATCCTCCCACTTTTTTTGGGTTTTTTGTACATATTTTACTTTTTTTTCCCCTGAATGTACTTTGTAACTTTGACTTCTGTATAATTTTGATTCCGTGATTATTGAAATTTTGATTTTCATTTCTAGACTTTTTTGTTATTAGTATTATCTTATCATTTTTATTTTATTATTTTTTACTTTGTTTTATCTACTTTATTTCATCATTTTGCATTATTTGTTTGTTTTCTTCTCCTTTTAATTTTCTTCTTTACTTTCATTTTTTTGTGGAAAGAATTGTCTTTTAAAGACTGAATTGTTTTCTATACTTACTTCTGCAAGCCTTGAGTTGTACATTTGTGGCACACGAGGAGTATGTCATGTACAATAAAAAATAAACGTAGTTGAAAAATTTTGCCTTCGTAGGGGGAGGGGCGCCTACCTCCATCCCAACACCAAAGGTCCTTTTCCGTTCGCGGTTTTCCAATCATGATCTAGGCCGTGTTGTGTGCGTTTTAGTGAATGTTGTAGTCTCCCAAACGCCACGCGACAAAACTTTCGTTCGCAGTAAGTAAACAGATGAAATTGCACACTTTTTTAATAAATATTTTGTTATTTATTCTCACTTATATAATTAGATGACGTTTGAAATGTCATCAAAGACACTTAACACCACAGCATACCCTCGAACTCGGAGGCAAGACGGCTCCCTGTCGGTTGGTTGGGTATACGTGAAACTTTATTGAAAAAGCCAGAGCAAAAAAAAAATTACATTTTATATATAAGGATACAAAAAAGAGGACACTTACAACAAAAGAATATAATAGTTAGAAATATAACTGTTAGTTGTTAAGTTAACTGTTGACTTTGAGAGGGTAGTGCCTTATGTATGACTTATGGTGTATGGGAGAAGAGAGAAGTTATTAACCAGGGTTAGGAAGTTAACCAGGATTAATTGAGTCTGTGGCTAGTTGTTGTCACCATCTTTTTGGGGGAAAAAATGTGTTTCGTTTCCCGCGATGAAGTGGATGAGTTTTCTGATTTTTGCCCTAGAATTGTTGTTGTTCATAACTCTTTTCCACCAAAGTGGTTCTAGGTCAGCTGACGGTTTTGTTACGTGGTATGGGATTGTAAACAGAGAGATTGTAGCATAGTGTAAAGGGTTTCCCAGGTTTCCGCAGCCACAGGAATCGCTGTTTCTGATTTTGAATCGTTTAAGGTATGTCGGAAATGGGTGGTAGCCCGTGACGAACATTATTTCGGGATTTTGCCATGGAGTAGGAGTTGTCTTGAATTTAGGCAAAACGTTGTAAACACTCCTGCCTGTTTCTCCATTGTTCCTTTCTTTTTGCCAGCGGATGATGGACTCTTTTTGAAGCAGACTCTTGATATGGTTTCTTGGCGCTGGGATGTCTGTGGGGATTCCCTCCTATGTTGCCTTCTTGGCTAGTACGTTCGCCGCTTCATTGTCGCTGTCTCCGACGTGAGCCCTAATCCATCCAAGTTTAATGTTTGTAGATTTCAGTAAGATTTCCTGTGTTTCTTGAGCAATAGGGCTCTTGGTATAAGACTGAGAAATATTTATGTATAATGTATATGATATACTATTTTAAATAAAATCAGTTAGTTACCTTTGAGTATTTTATTATTACACGTTGCCCTCCCCAATAAAATTGATATAAGATAATTGATATAAAAACATAGGTAAACGTATGAAAATAAAAAGAAGGATATTATTAAAATAAAACTAAAACATATGCGATTGTTAATGAGCAAAGAGGGCGGTGTCGATCAGACGCCACGCGACCTGCGATTAAACTTTCAGAGGTGCGACCTCTCCACGAATAAAATAGAAAAGGAATCTCTACAACAAGCCGAGTATTTTCTCTGGTCATTAGCGTGTAGGTTGTAGGGCGACATTTTCTTCTAAACTAATAAGAAATGGAAACAGAAAAATATAATACTAAAAAATGTATGAATATAACTTCTTTATAAGGTATTCAAGTTTCTAGACTAATTGTACATTAGAGCACCGTTTATACGCCGTTTCATCACAGTCCCGATTTATTCGTATTCATTTTAATGATAAAGTGCTTCCTTTATACGACGCAAAACTTCTGTTATTCGTAGTTTTCCCACTTTGTAAAGTTCGTAAATTTTCTGTCTCGCATATTATTTCTTCGTGCCTATTATTTTCAGATTTTTAATAAAATATTTTTTAAATTAAATGCCTACCTGCATAAACATAAATCGCATAAAATAAGAACTGAACAATTAGTATTCAAGATATGCAAAAAAGGTAGGATTTTTCTCACTTTTATGATAAATGTTTTATTTTAAAATTTTATTATTGTCTTCAAAATATTAAGTAGTATCACACTAGTGCTATCTTATAAAACTTTAAAATCATTACTTTTAAATGAATTTACATTAGTAGCTTTCAATTTGTAAAAATGAAAGTTGTTTATTAAGATTTCGATTATAGGTCTCTTCCTTTATACGTCGTTTTAAGTCAGTCCATTGAAAGTCATATAAACGGTGCTTTACTGTATTTGTAAATTTTTAAAGCAATCTGTTATGTTATTCAAATAAAAAAATATTTAACTGTAGAACACACAAGATAGATACACAACTCGAAAGAAGTCCACGACAAACATTTAACAGAAGTTCTTTTTATATTGTTTTGATACATAATTGCCAACAGCAGAAATCGGAGCTTAATTTCCATAAAAAATGTTAACATCTATGGCATTTTCAACTTTGTTTATGTGTGTTTATAAATCTGCACACAACATTCAACGAAGGTTCATTGCAAGAATACATGTACAGCAGTGTTTTTCTTATTTGACGTTACCACAACGTGCAAAAATTACACGAATAAAATCATTTTCATTTAAATACAGTTGATGACAATCAAATAATTTTTATAAATTTAAAGAGTAATCTCATAAGTGTGCAGGAAGTCTCAGTTTCTCAGCACCTCATATAGTATTTAAATATATATAGATATATAATCATATTTTTACACTTGTGTGTAAGTTACATAATTTCATTTCATGAAAAATATAACATTCATTTTCAATCTTTACAATTACATTCAGCTATAGACAAATATTTATTTCGCCCATCAAAATGCTGGAGACAGGACAATAGTTTGGGTAGGATGTAATAAATTTCATCTCCGCGAAAGAAAAAAATGAATTTTAATAATAGGCTTGACGCTGTATTGTAAGAAATGTTAATCACTTCGATTAGCTTTTCGCTTTTTACAGTAATTTCTACACTTCTTTTCATTTCCATAAAATTATAGAAAGAAAACTTTGTCCATGAATAATAAGCGTGATAAATATAACCTTACAGCAGAGCTTCTCAAACCGTGGATAGCGACGTAAAAAATTGGGGCCACGAAAAATTTAATAGTTTCGTCCCATTTGAAAACAATGAAAACATGTAGAAGTAGTTTTTAAAAACACACTTTTATTAGTGCTCTAAAAAGTAGAATTTTTTCATTTTAATTACTTTCCACTTATTACTTCTTGATTTATAATTCATTATTATAAATATTATGGAACCTTGAAATCAATTTTTCCTCAGATTCACTACCAGGTGGCGCCACTCGTATGGAATCAAGATTTAATTAAATTCATCGATTAACTGATAATTAAGTTCTTAAAATATTTAAAAAAAAGTGGACTGATATCACGAACACACAAGTGTGCAAGATATCAAAACTCTGTCACATAAATAAGTAGTGAAAAATCGATTAAAAATTATCATTAAAGACAAGAAACAAGTCAAGTTAAATAAAAGTATGTAAAAATAGTAAAGAAAATAATCATACTTAAAACATTTAATTAAAACTTTCTCAATAAAGATTTTGATTTTATAACTATTTTTTTTTACGAATTCATGCTTTATATTCGTAGTTTCTCGCCAATTTCGGGGTCTCTATAAATGTTTTCGCAGTTGTGAACGAAAAAGGTTCAAGAAGCCCTTCTTTAAGGAACCAACGCTATTCTACATAACATACAATAGTTAAAAACAATCGAGTTTACTTTGAAGTACCTCAGAATCCTAAAGATTTCGAAGATTCTATCACAAATCAGACAGTTTTGACTGTAATAATGTAAGTTTACTTTTTAAAAATCTTTATTGGCACTTCTTAAAGACTGAAGAAGACAAATAATTTAAACTGAAATGCTTCATAGAAAGTTCAAAATATAAGTAGATCGTTGCCTTTGAGATTTCAGAAAATCTTCATGTGGAATGTAGTAAAAGTTAATGATAGCGTGAAGCCTACTATAGTTATTTTTTCATTAAATATAAAAGATTTATTTTAATTTTGTAGCATTAAATTATAACAATATATTTTTTTAAATGGCATATTATACAGGTGCTGTGTGTGTTTAAAATATAAGAAAATGCAAGTAACGTAGTAAAACAGTCAACATCACATATTTTCTATGCGCGCCTACTAGTATTTGAAACAATAAAGTACGGGAATAAAATCTTTAAATGCAAAGTTCTGTAGTCTCTATGTGTGAAAGATAATTGTAATTTGTTATTGACTTAGAAAATTTGTTATTTATTGGACAGTATCCAATGGATCAAATCACATGAGATACTATTTTCATTGCTTTTAATAATTTTAATTTTCTTGTTATACGATCAACTTCAAAGACAAAATTTTATATAATTCAATGAAAGGTTCCCAATGACATGTGAAATATGCAAAAGTATTTTAAGCGAAGAAAAGAGCGTTGTATTTTACAGGAAAGCAGTAAAAATGTGATTTTGAAACATTTATCAAGAAATAAATATTGGATGAGACTCTGTTTTTACAATTTAATTTAGAGTAATTTTAGATTTTTTGCGGAAAAACCACAGTTTCGAATTATAAATCAAATGGAGACCAGAACAAATGAACCTATGATTAACCCTACACTGCGCAGTGATGTATATGAGTATCACTTAACTTTCAGTCTTTTTTTTTTAAATTAATTTCGAAAAATTTAATAATTAATTTATTACATAATTTATTCATTATATTTCTGACAAGAAATACGAAAATTTTCTAATAAAGAAATTATAGCTGAAGAAATTTCAATTAATTAAATTTTATTAAACAAATTAATTAAGTTCACAATTAATAATTAAAATTATATTTTCTACGTTTCTTACACTCAATTTGCATAACTGCAGTTGAAAATTAAAACGAATCATGCCATGTAGGGTAAAAACGGTATATTTTAAAACAGAATATATTTATTAAAGGGAAAAATTATTTGTGTTTATTCTTATGAATGAAAGATGTGCTTGTACAGAGTAATTCAAATGATTACTCCGATTGCAAATGGGCATAACTTCCTTGTAAACAATGATAGGAAAAAAATTTAACACAATACAGAAGGAAGTTTAGAGCTTTGTTAGCGCACATAATAATTGCCGCATATGATTATCCTTGAACACACGGACAATATCCAAGCGGTACTCCAATCCCAATTACAGGCAAAAGAGGCACTGAGACAAAGCCTTCTGTACGAGGATGGATCCAAAAAAGTTTGCAAAGTTAATAAAAATTATCTATTAACATTGGACAGAAAATACAAAAGGAAATTAAGAGGCATACTTGACGATCATTTTTCCATATAATTAACAAATCTATTAGGTACAATAATGTAATAATTTAGGTATTTATTTGAACGCAGGACCAACTTGTTTAACCCTGCTGGCTCCATTGAGCCAGTTCTCGGCAACAGTTTTCGCATCACTCTCTGAAGAGAACATTGTTCCAGATAAGTGTTCCTTCAATTTCGGAAAAAGGAAATAATCATTGGGCCACTGTGAAGTTATCCGACGCAAACGCCTTGGAATGTTGAGTGATGGTGTCATCCTCCTGCATAACAATACCCATACTCCTCGCAAAACTCAAGAATTGCTGCAAAAGTTCAAGTGAGAAGTCTGCAGCCACCCTCCCTACAGCCCAGATTCGGGACTCAATCTGGGTTCTAAACACTTATCTGGAATAAGGTTCTCTTCAGAGAGTAATATGAAAACAATTGTCGAGAACTGGCTCAATGGACAGGACGTGATTTCTGGTTAAACAAATTGGTCCTGCGTTCCGATAAATGCCTAAATAGATTTGTTGATTGTGTGGAAAAGCGATCGGCAAGTATGTCTCTTAATTCCCTTTTGTATTTTCTGTCCAATGTTAATAGATAATTTTTTTTATCACCCTTGTAAACTTTTTTTGGATCCATCCTCGTAAATCTGCAGGGAAATAAATACACAAGGAGTAATGTCAGAAAATTTAACTGACCAGATGCAAATCAGCACGATTTGCACATTTTTCGTATTTAAATTTATCTTTCTATTGATTGTACAGTCCATAGGCCAGTAACGATGAAAGGAGATGCTGATGTTAGACACAGAGAGTGCACTGGCATCAATAGCTACTTTCTGTTTTCAGATACGGAAGCCCTCCACGCTTTTTTGATATCAACATCGAAAAAGAATAGCTAAAAAGTAAAACGCGTATAACAAAGAACTCCAACCTCCCCCACCCCCCATCTTCTTATTCGCTTTACATATCCTTCTGAGAAGTAAAATCGTCTAAAAGTGATGGGCTTGGATTTCTGAAACGAATTGCTCCACCGTCTGGCATGAAATGGACTATGGCTTGGACCAAGGATAGTCATATAGAGCATTATTACTCACACAAAGAAAACTTTAAGCTTCCTTCTGTATTTTGTTCAATGGTTTTCTTCCCATCATTGCTTACATGTAAGTTATAGCCATTTGTAATCAGGGTAATCATTTTGAAACACCCTGTATTAATAATGATGGTTTAAAAATTACTTTATTAAAACATTAAATACCTGGCAAAATAATGTAAATTTTCACTTTGACGTGTAGCTTAGTGTGGCAAAATTATATCAACTTATTGCACTTGTATTCGGATCAACTTATTTTACAGAGTGCGATGTGGCAATGGTTGTGTGAAGGGAATGATATAAAGTGCTTGTGTTTGGGGTCTCATATTCTATAATGTAAAAGCGCTTCATAATGAATTAGAGATATTTTTTACAGCAGATATTACACAAAGAAGACACACATTTGTTCTAAAAATAACAGCATCATTCTTAGATATGGTTTTCCTCTGTTGTGAAAAGTATAAAAATATATATAGTTAACTATGAGGAAATAAACTATAGCCATTTTAAAAAATAAAATTAATCGGGCGAGCTTTACTCGCGCTTCTCGGTTCTCTCGATACACAAAATAAGTTAACTTTTAAAAAAGTTAAGAGAACTTTAGAGTCTCTCTTGATTTTCAAAGACTGGAATGCCACAGTGAGAAAACAGCAAAATACTCACAACTTGCTGTTAACGAAGAAGTTAAAAAATTTACTCTAAGAGTATTGAATGAATTTAGTGCAAAAAACTAACATCTAATATTCAATTTAGTACTATAAATTGACATTCGACAATAAATTGAGCATTTCCATTGATTATTACATATTACGTGAAACTAACTAATTCTAAAGTGACCAGACGTTCCGGATTGTCTCTTTTTTTACTTGTAATAAGGTAAATAAAATTAAAAATTAAAAAAATATTAAATATATTTAATTTAAAAAAATCAGCTTGAGAGGAACATTCATCCTTAACTTTAATTACCCTTAGGGAATGATCACTCCAATATAACTGCTGTCGATGAATACATCTGAAGAAAATTTAAAAAAAATAATAGAAAAAATATTCCAGATTTTTAGTAAGTTATTTAATAATTTATTTTCCCTCTGTTCTTGGATTTATTTTTATTTGATCTAAAATTTTTTGGAGGGGTATGTACAATCTCACACGCTGTACCCTTCCCACCTTCCAGTACTTAGAGCATCTCAGATTGAAATTCAGAAAATCTGGTCACTTAACTAATATCCTTAATAATCAAACAATTAAAAGAAAAGTGATTACTAATCTGAAATTTAGTGCATAAAGTTCATTTTTAACACATCTGAAAATTGGCAGAAACAAGTAAAAAAACGAGGTTGAAAGTAACAAAAACAGTTTTTCAGTCTCAACAATAGTTCAGTGGAAACGTGTCGTTACATGCCTCATTCATAAATACATGCAGTATGGCATCACAACATTGACATGAACACTCATTAGAGATGAGATACATTGTGTGAACAACGTTTAATACTATTAACTCCCGGAGAAAAAGGGGGTTTGGCACAACATTTTCACTGAGTGATATTTCGAAAATACACTTTTGATGGAGCCACAGTAGGTAAAACAAAAGACAGTCTGGGGATTGATCTTTAAACATAAACTAAAAACCATTTCATGCGAATTTCATTTCATAGAATATCAATTAGTCTTCAAAGCTAATTAACAAAGAAGATTCAATAGTTTACTGGGAAACATAACAGAAAAGGTAAATGTCTCATAAATATTAGCTCATCTCACATATTCATCAAATAAACTTCTTCAGGTATGCCCAAGAAACTGCGGTATTTCAACAATTCTTTATTCTCTAAGTAGCACAGGATATTCTACAGTATTTTTGGGACATAATATAATTTTGTACAATATTGTAAATATTAAGCAATATCGTAATAATCCTGTACAGTGATTTTTAAGCATTTTTAATGATGTTTCAAGAACAGCTTGAGTTATTCCGAAAGAACCCAAGTAGCACAAGATTTTGTGTGATATTGCACAATATACTTCGATATAGCTCGATATTATATAGATGGAAGGATATCGTGAATACTGTACAATACGTTTCTGGCGCTAGAGTGAGAAGCATTTATTTTCTTTGAGAGATGTATTTATATGTATTTAGAAGACATGCTTATGAGTAATTTCAATAATATTGCTTTTATCTTATTCATATATGCAAAATATTAAAAATCTTGTTATACCTAAAATCGATTCAAAATCGATCAAAATTCTAGTATTTTGCATCTTGTCAAAACAATACTGAAATAATTTTGAAGATCATCTCGAATATTTAAAACTAAATAGCTGATGTATTATCGATATAATACGATATCTTTTATACTGTACAATAGCTTTGAATAAAGCAAAACTGAAGTAATTTGGAAAATTATCCAGAATATGCAAAAACAAAATAGATGATGCACGATAGTTTACAATATTGTAGGATATTGTGCGAACTGCATCTTTGAGTACAAGGGAAATGGCAGCTTGTTGGGTAAATGAAGTAGGATAAACGATCCAACCCGTCAGAAGACACTTTCGTTTCACATTCGTTGCAAAATTTTTCATTGCCTTTCGTATTTCGTCACCTGTTATTATGGGCGGACATTAGAAGGACGTCCTATAATTTGTTGGCATGTTCTCAAAGGTAATTTGTATATCTTACATAAATACACGAATATCTGCAATGGAAGAAAATACTGGGTATTATTCTGCAGAATAATAGATAGGAGGCAATATCTCCTGCATTAATGTTTATATTAAATACTTCATAAACTTTCGTCTTGATGTAACAATAATGAAGTAGTTACATCCTTACTTTTCTGGACTACTTATATTACAACATTAATAAAAGGGCGTTAATTTTTTAATAATTTCATAATAAATTTTTTTAAAGTAGCAATATTCTGTTAGAATGGGATTTATTTATAAATTTCGAGCAAAACCAAAATTTACTCACGAAACGAATTGGTACTGGAATGATAACTCCTAAATTTTTTTCAGAAACAGAACCTTATTTACCTTATTCTTTATACTTAAAATATTTTTTTTCTTGTTTGGATGTGTAACATATTAAGCAAAACTGATGCATTTAGTAAATATATCATTTCTTAACAATTAAAAACCTACTCCATACAAGTTTTAGCGAAAAAAATTAATAAATAAATTGAACCATTTGGGAACTTTTCGTAAAGGAAAAAGAAATACCAAAGCATTTTAATAATATTTCTACGAATTAAAAAAGTGTTGCAAAAGAACAGAAATGCCTGAAGAAAACCAATCACAATTAGTTTACAGTTAATATTTGAAACCTTTAAATATATATAAATGGGAATTCCGTCCAGCCTAAGTAGGTGGATTACCTTCTCACATACATGCACTTAAAATTTACTCTGTAAGTTTCAATGCAATTATTTTAAGTTCATTTGCAGTGCAAATTAAACGACAAGTTGCATTTCAGAATTGCAAGACGTTATATTAGAATTGTATGCATAATATTTCTCTTAAATAGAATTTTTATTTTTTATAATTATTTTAGGAAAATTTTTATTTGTGATTATTTTTTCTAAAATTTATTTTAGACTTCATTATGTCAAACTCTTTTATCTTTTACATTCTTTATTTAAATAGCTAACGCAGAAATTACATATCAATAAAATATTTATGCTGTTTTATGACTTTAAAAAGTTTATTTAATTTTGTCTCTGTTAGCACAATTCATTCAGCAGGAAATAGAGTCTTGACTAAATATTTTATTTAAAATCTTTCTAAATATACATTTAACAGCTTAAGAATTTTTGATTATACACTCATTCGATAGAGCAATTAACTCTTTTAAGCAAGTGCATAGAAATTTTATGCAATATTATGCTGATAATTTAAGAAATAACATGAAGAACAAAATCCTAATTTAGCATATTTACAGTGCGTAAAAATAAATATTGCGTTCTGAATCCATAACTTTTAAAGATAATCTGCCATTTTAGAAATATAGCACAGTATTCCCGCAACAAGTGAAATATATACAAAAATAAATTCCAATACAAATAACTTTACAATATCTCTCAACGATTAATATATTATATTTTTTCATATAGTAATAAGTTTTTTAATACAGATTGCACTTCATGAAATTCTAAATAAAACACGTAAGAAAGAGATTAATAACATTTTTATCCTCTTATGTTAAAATCTTATATCTTAAAAATTTCTGCAATATATAAATTTATATTGAATTTAAATAACTAATTATATTTCATTTCATATAAAAGCCTTCGATTCATAACATTTCACTTCATATTGCCAAGAATTAAAAAATTTAATTGAAGAAACTGTACATTGAAAAAAGAAATTATCGAGATGTGCAGGTGCGTAAAATGAGTGAAAGTTTTGTACTAAGGTAGGATATAATGAACGACTGAATTTTTTGCAAATTGATCAATCCCCAGAAAGCAATCCAATGACACTTAACAAATGATACGATGTATATAGATATCATATATAAAACAGATTAATGTACACAGACTAGATTAAATATAGAGTATTTGACATTATGGGAATATCTGACAAGGAACAAAGAATCATTTCGGATCTCCTTCCTTGCTGTGTGAAGCCGATGAATTGTGCCCGCACAATCCAGGCTGTGGATAAAAAACATTATAGATTCATTAATTTTGCTTCATAAAATCAATATCAATAATAATTCAAATTTCCATCAGCAACGTTAGGAATATTTTTTATGAAAATGGCTTTTTTCCCCATAAGTAACAGTGAATTTTAACAACAGTTCTTGGAATCATGACACTAAAAATAATTGGCACCCAATTCACACCTCACTGAAATCGATGGAATGACTGAATTTGGTATTTTTGTAGAATTCCATGCGGCTCTAGAAAGCTCAATCCATTATGTCCAGTGGTCAACATCGATCCCGGAATCTGGTGTTGTGTGAGTAGGAGAGATGAAGTGTAAGGTTTGGCAGTGGCAAGGACTAGCTTGACACGTGCAGTGACATGGGCCGAGGTTCAATTGTCGTTCAAAGTCCATAAGTTGGCCCATAAAGTTGAAGTTTGGCGAAATGTTGGCCTTGCGTTGACGAACGAAATCATAGGCATCATTCAATGGCATGCTCAGCTTCTGCATCAGGTAAGCCAGCGTGATTGTTACGGAGCGGCTGATGCCTGCCAAGCAGTGCACCAAAATGCATTCTTTCTTTTGGCGGGCTTCATCTGAAAAAGAAATGCCAAGAATCAATGAGAAAATCTTTTCATTCATTTCACAGAAGTTATTGATAGTTAGAGATAAATTAGTGATATCAAAAGTGGGAAAGAAATCGTACATCTGGGTTGATTCTGTTAAAGTGGAACCGTATCAGTTTGGCACATTAAACGATTGGCAGAAGTCTTACCAGTACTTCAGATAATGCATCCAAAATCTGAAATGTCCACGCTTTAATCAGACTTCTGTGCTTGATAAATACGGGAAAATTTGGGAAATGCAAGATTTAAAAAAGGCTTTGGTTAGAATAGTTAAACTGGCATGATTACGACTGTCAAATTGAGATTCTGACAAACTAAACATATCATACAAAACATGTTTGGAGAAGGGACTAAAGAAATTATCCATATATCATAGTTTTTACTTTAGACCCGTTTCCTGCCTAATTTATGATACATACTTTATAAACCTTTCTGGCAACTTCTGCCGTTTCAAGTTTAAAAGTGAGAAAATACTTTGCTTCTTTGAAAATTGTTAAATTTGTAAGCAGAACAATGTAGGGTTAAAACTCTGTGTGATACATTACTTTATGTTTAAAATATGCAAATGGTATCCTTTCAGGTAAAAATATATTAACAAAAGCTTGATTTTATAATTTTTACTGATAAACTAATACTATAAATTAAATATTGACTAAAAATAAAATGGCAAAAAGGTATTTTGATATAATAAATGTGAAATCTTTCATTACATTAAAACAGTATTCATTTAAATTAGCCCCAAGAAACATGAAAAAAAAAGTTTAAAAATACATTTCCTCCCAAATATCATTTTTATCGACTTGCTTAAAGTATTCCACCGTATACAAGTTGTACGGTTGATGGCTCGTTACGACAATTGTATTAGACCCGAAAGTTAATGTCACATTAGGGATTCACTCCTCATTAACTTGGACAATGGAATGGGAAAGGATAAATTAACACAGTTAAGAGAACATAAAATTACAAAACCGAATAAAATACGACAGTCGTAACGTAGTCTCTCAATTTATGAACGCCGAAAGAATCCATAATCTCTTCCCCTTAGCTGTCAAGTTAAAAGAAGCTCAAATTATTTCTTCTTCCTTAACAGTACATTCATACTTCTTCTCAAGAAACTCAGAATTTTCAGTTGATATTTCATTACCTCGGCATATTATCCACCAAGTTGCTCACATTATCCTAAAGATGATGAGCCAACGCGATAAAACGCTACTTTGTCTTGCCCTGACTATTTAATGAGGTATTGTTTGTGAAGGGTACCCATCATCCTTTCTTGGCAGCAAAATAGAAACACGGCGTAAGAATTAAACAACAAAAATGGTGTGGCTGTTTCGACATTGTTGACGGTCAATATCTGATCGGTCGAAGATGTGAGGTGCGGGGACTTGACCTCTAGGGACGCATGCAACGACAGTGAAACCGGAAGCAGCCTCAAGTGTTTCTCAAGGATGTGTGGAACGTATTACAGGAGAAGATAGCGACACGCGATTTTAAATAAAAATGTGACCCGCGGGTTGGAAATTCGGAGTCACATAACAATGTTGTAAACAGGCGTCGAAAGGCCAGAAAAATAAAAATTAAATTCAAATATACTTCTAAACTGATTAGGATCTACGAAGCACAATCGGATTCAACCTTCTCGGGTTCTTCAAAGAAAAGGTCAAATATATTAAATAATTCTAAAAATTTTGTCATTAATCTTTTAAATATAAACCTTTTAGAAAGTTTCATTAAGGATCTCTTACAAACAATACAGATACGAAATGAAAGATTTTATCAAATATATACGACATACAGATATATCGTCACTTAACAAGCAACACAGCCTATCTAAATTTCTTGAAATTTCAAAGAGGAAGAAAAAAGTGAACTTTTCGAAACGAAAAATGAATATTTCAAAATTTTTTTAACATCTGATGTAAGCATGAGACCAAATGTTCTTACCAGATGTAGAAAAAACCTCAGAAATATTCGTTACTGGTTGCGAAAAATTAAGTTTTTTTCTGAAATTTCAAAAAATTGGGATATGAGGTGTTGTTTGTTAAGCGACGATATACGAGATCAATATTCTTCTAACCGAGACCAGATCTGAACCCAGAATTATAAAGATTCTGCCTATATAAAGGCGTGGCGTACACTTGTGAATAGTTAGCAGAACGACAGACTGTCAACCTGTAGAAGAATTTGGTCTAAAATTTGATACAGATCTACAAGTCTGATGATTAAACAATATATTAAATTTCATCCATCTAGCATTTTTCGTTATCGGATTTTCGTGTATACGGACGGACCACAGAACGATTTCGTCCAAAATTTGATAGAAATTGGGTGGAACATTGGTGTCAAAGCCACAAACGAGGTTTTATCTTTCTAGCTCGTTGTCCACAAACATAAAGACCGCGCGACAGACGACTTTCCAAAAATGATTTTTTCGGGCCCAGGGATGTCTGAACCGTGGTATTCATCAAAATCCCGAGATAGAATTTTTGGACGATTACAATATTTCCTCGATGCACACTTCGCATATGAGAGAGTAAAAAAAGCATGCAATGTGGAACATCGTGAATTAACCCAGTTGCTTTACGGTTTTGCCCGATCTTCACTCGTGCGTCGAATTCATAAATGTTAGAGCTCGATACAAAAATTATCGGTAATCCATTAACATTTCAAGTGTTCTATGGACATGCACTTGAATCAATACGACAAAGCATCCCCGAAACAGAGGGATGACATCTAATTAGACAATACAGAAAACTACATTGTAAAGGGACAACTCCCACAGGAACCAAGGGGGAGTGGTCTCCCAAACACTTTCTCGTATCCACCCTAACGCGGGTGGGGAAAAAATACACAGAACGGCAGTAACATGGACTATTCTCTAACACTCAGGTGGGGAAAACACGCGAATAGTTCGTGCCGTGTTTTTTTTTCTTCCGTCGTACAAGGGCGAAGAAACCCAAAACGCAATTTGAACACCTTTTTCTCAATCGATTAAAACGAAAATTGGGCGCGGATCTAAAATTAATGTTAGCAGACCTCATACCAATTTTTAGTTGTCTAAGTCATAGGGTTTAGTAGTTATCGTGTTAACAAGCATGCGATTATACAGATCTACAGACAGTCAACCCTTGGACAGATTTGGTCCAAACTTTGATACGGACCTACATTCTTGATGATAAAACTGTGTACTAAATTTTATCTATCTAGTTATTTAAGTTTGTGAGTTATCGTGTTCACATGAACATGGACAGACAGACTTCCCGTGGATGGATTTTGTTCAAAATTTGATAGATCCCTACAAATTATGTGCAAAGATCACATACCAAATTTCATTCCTGCAGCTCTAATAGTTTTTGAGTTATCGTGTTCTCAGACACACAGACAGACATAATTCCAAAATTGTGTTTTTCGGACTCAGGGAGGTCTAAAACGTGGAGATTCGTCAAAATCTCGAGTTCGAATTTTTTGACGATTACAGCACTTTCTCTTCGTATACGAGAAAATAAAAAGGATAGACTCGAATAAACCTTTTACCAAACGTATATGAATTATCTCAATGCATGTTACCAATCTATGCAATTTATGTAACTCATTTTTCCTCCGCTTTGAAACCAAAACAAATGGCAGATACTGTAGGATTCATATTTCTCCCTATTACACTTTCTCAATCCATCCGTTTTATGACAGTAAACTACGTTTGCAGTTTTTATCAGGGAAATATTTCAACTTTCAATCTCCACTTATTAGCTGCTATAAAGCGTTGAGACGATAAATGGGTTCTGTAAACAAACAGCAGCTCAGCTAAATCGTTAGCTTCGTGTAATAATTAACAATAGAGCTGCCATGGGCGACGTTCTGTCTCTATTTGCGACCTTCCGAGTGAATTTGCCGCCAGTTGGCCACTCATCAAAGACTGCTAAAAAACACATCGTGAGATGATGCGTTTGTAATGCCGAATGACTCCATCTTTCGAACATGCCGACTTGACATTTTTTTCAGGGCTTGAAAGATTATTTCGAACTTTCGAAATTATTTTCAGGCACTTTACTACACGGTTGAAAATGCTACACCATGTTTTTTGTTAGGTTGAGAATTAAATTGTTGTTTTTGAACTTAAGTGCAGATAAAGATTCACTAGAGGAACGGTTTTAAAAACAAAATGATATTTAGACCAATGTAGGGAATGGGGGCATTATAAAGGTATAACATTTTTTTAATAAAATGATGGATTACTGAAGCGGAAAAATATCATTTTCAGCATCAGAAGTTCTGAAGAAATGGAGATTAAAATTTTAGCGACAGAGAAAATAAAGTGTTAACTAAGAACTAAGTACAGATAAGATTCATTACACGAACGGTTTTAAATACAAGATGACATTTGAACCAATGTAGTCGTAGTAAACTGAGGTGGGGGCACTATAAAAATATAACCAACTTATTTTTAAAATCTGATGAGTTCATCATGAGAAGAGAATATGATTTTCAACATCAATAGTTCTGAAGAAATGGAGATTAAAATTTTAGCGACAGAGAAAGTAAAGTGTTAACTAAGAAACGATGAATTAAATATATTTTTTAAACACTTTTATTTAACTTGACTTGTTTCATGCTCGCAACGATAGAATTTTGTAGTCGATTTTCCGGTTCATTCGAGATATGTTAGAGTTTTGAAAATTGATTTTTCCAAATTTTTGGTGTCAAGACTGCGTGCCAAATTTCATCCTTACAGCTTGCTTGCAGTTTCGAGTTATCTTGTTCCCAAACAGACATAAGTATAAAAAATGGTATTTTCAGACTGGGGGAGGGGGTCTATACCGCGGAGATTCATCAAAAACCTCGAGGTCGAATTTTGTGACGATTACAATGCTTTCTCTTTCTATACTTTGTATTGGAGAAAGCAGTGGCGAATCGAGGATTCGGGTCTGGCGGGGGCTGAGGTCATAAAAATTTTGTATCGTAGTGACGAATGTCAAACCTCATGGCTTATATAAACCAAAACACTTTAACTTTACAGGCTTTCCTCTCCTGACAATAAGAACAATAAGGAACACTACAATAGTTTCGATAATTTAATAAAAAATACAATGAAATAACTGGCCAAAAAATATTTCTGACCGCGCCAACGCTACAAGTGCAAATGGAATGACTAGAAAAGTAGGACAATTTTCGATCCTGTCAAGTCAGAAAGCAATGTTGTCACGATTTTATTACTATTTTTTTAAATGAAAATTAAGATCAAACAGTTGTAGTGATTTTAAATTAAATCAAGAATTTCGGTTTAGCTCTGGGGGGAGGGCTGTAGCCCGATAGCCCCTCCCCTGGATTCGCCACTGGGAGAAAGTAAAAAGACTACCGAGAATTTAAAATACGTGACACAAATTTTGATTTTTTTCGTTTTATTAACGTCCCGTTTTGAAGCAACACGAGGGCTATTTTGGGACGAACTTCGTAACTTTGAACCGCGGTCAGAAGAAGAGAACGACACATGAGCTGGCACCCCCTCTCCAAACTTCCGCATCGCGTCAACGGGAGGACGTTTCACCCACGATGTCAGATTTAACGTGCACTGGACCTGCATACACCGTGGAATCCACGTGGCCGCCACCATCGCGGGCCCCAAAAGTTCCGGAGTTTAGTTTCGTTATATTAACTCCCCGATTCGAAGCAACACGCGGACTAATTTGGGACGCGCTTCGTAATTCTGAATCGCGGTCAGATAACGAGGATGACACCTGAGCTGGCACCCTCCTCTCCATTCTTCCGCACCACACCTTCACATTTTTCCTAATTATATATTTAATTTGTAAGAGATTCTTTGACAAGCATAAAATCTCTTGGTAGCTCTAATTATAATCTAATTTACTTGTTAAACTCATTTCATAGCTCTTCTCACATACAACTAAAATTAATAAATGATATATAGATTTTACAACGGAGGCATCGTTCGAATTATTTACAACGCATGTGAGCGACTGATAATCCATGTAGCCTCCAACAAATCACGCATGGATCAGGAAATGAAATTGTAGGCACGCTATCACAGAGATCCATAGATATGTCACGGCAATCAAAAGAAAATACGAAAGATCAAGCGACTGAGCTTTCTTTTTATTCTCGGGTCAAAAGAAAAACATATCTTTCAAAGCGGAAGTTCTGCACCACTTTGATTTTTATAGATCACAGATGTAGTTTCGGTGACATCTCTTTGGCAAGAATGATGAAAGACTTCTCATTCACCCCAAAAGAATAAAGTAACAATCAAGTAACATCAACACCTAACTGTACTAAACTTAAATGACATGACAGAATTCATTCAGTACAGGTACACATTAGTCTTCAATATGTGACTGAATCGAATTTGTCAGGGCAAAGAAAGAAATCAATTGCATCTACACCGCGCAAGTTTTTCATTTCTAAATAGCCGTTATTCAATTCTTGTACATCTGTGAAAAATATTTTGAAACTTATATTCTTTAATTAAAACTATTTAGTTAAAAAATTTTAAAAATTACATATTGAAAATCTTTTCCGTTTCTGGTTAAAAATTTAATATGTAATTTATCCAATTATTAAATAAAAAAGTTTAAAAAATTCAGCTTTATAAGGCAATGCTAATTTGCATCACTGCGCAGAGCATTATAAACTGTAGGCAGAAAAAAATTGAGCATCGTAATGAAAATTACTAAAAAGGATTTATTATGGGTCAACATTTTTCAGATGTCTTTGTTTTAGCAGTTTCTAGCTAATTTTAAGTTCTCCAACGTACTGTCCAACGTTTCCATAAAGGAAATTACAGTATTTAAATTTGAGATAATTGCCTGTATACTTACAGATGAGAATAGATTTCAGATTTTAAAAATCAAAGCAAAGCAAAATACAGTGAAATCTTAATATTTTTTCATAACTACTGATGGCAGAAAGATCTTGAATTTATAAGAAGAGTGGTAGCTTATTAAAATTTACGCACCAAATTCTAATGATATTTAGTTAACACTGTTAAAATTGTTAAGACCTCTTAGACACTGACAAGAAAGCATAACGTCATCTTTTATGATAACTTATTGCAGCATTTGTTTTTCACAATACAATAGACATGCAAGTCTTTTTGCAATTACTCTTTTATTTAGGGATTTAACTCAAACAGTAAAGATGCATCAGAAAAAACCATAAATTTTCCAATATATTTTATGGAAAGCGAAAAATCGAAAAATGCAATTGATCCCTTGGTCATTGTAAACAATTCAAATTGTTTCAAAGCGAATTCATTTTATACTAACATTTTTTAAAAAATGTAAGCTTATTTAATTTATAGTTTCATGGAGAGCCAAAAAAACCCGTAGAAATAAATTTTAAATTCATCGGTTTCTGAACTGGAGAGGATTAGATATAACGCATTTTACATCGATTACTTCCTAAAAATCAGACACTACAACATTTTCAAAGTATGATAATAAGATGATTATATCTTTTCAAATCACATAAGCACCGAAAAAAGCCATGTCGAGTTTATATCTAAAAATTTGAATAAATTAGGGTTTTCTTACACTTTTATTTAACGTGTTTCATACATATTTGAAAAGATGTAAATTTATAATCAATTTTTCATTTATTCGATGTGCTAGAGCAGAAATTTTGTGTACTTAAGTACTTTTGATGATATAAACTATTTTAATGTGTTCAGAACTTAATCATCAGTTAATAAATTAATGTAATTAAATTTTGATTCCACAGTAGGAGCACCAACTGGTAAGAATTTCGTTGCAAGATTACATAATATTTATAATAATGAATTATAACTTAATGACTAAAAAGTAGAAAACAATTCAAGAAAAACAGTGTATTTTCAAAAATTATTTCAATTAAATTAATTTTTACCTGCATCTAACTACACTGTTAATTAATAAACACAAAATAAAAGAATACCTGAATCTGGATACAGACAACGAACCCAAACTATTTGCTAGAATATTTTCATATGATAATGGGATAATTGCATATTTTCAAAGTTAAAAGCGGAGAAAAATATTGTAATACATAAACGTCTTAAAGAATCATAAGAAATTAAAAAAATTACCAGCATTTAAGCACAATAGCAATAAATGATCACAAGAGAAAAGAATAATCACATCATCTTGAAACGATAAAATAAAAAAAGGAACAAATCTTAAATACTTTCCATCAAACAATAAGAATGTGACAAAATTATGAAAGAAACCTCATTCATTTGATATGATGATTGAATCTTTTCAAAGAAAATATGTACAGAAAGAAACTAAAAAATATGTCCATAAAAATTCGACAAAATCAAAGTTTTTTATATAAATATTTAACGACACCACTAATCATTAAACCCCTCAAAATTACTAATGTTGTTTAATACCATAAAAAAATCTTCTAAGCGATAGGAATGTGTCAAAGGTCTAAAAAATCATATCCATACATGTTTAAAAAATTTAACTAATTAAGAACATTTTTTACCAACATTTAACCACACTTCTATTCAATAAACTCAAAAGAAAAATATTACCAAATCTTGTTATATATGACAAAAAAAATCTTAATTCAGTTTCATCAAACAATAGGAATGTGTCGAAAGAAAGCACCACCATCCATTTAAATCCACGAAATGATTGTAAAAAAGCGGCCTTGTTTTAAGAATAAAACTGAGTCGGTTAATGTTCATGACAGCATAACCCCCAATCCTTTTAATTAGTAAATGCAATCGTCTTCATTTCCCGGAATTGTGGAAATATTTTTTGACGTGGGCACATGGACGAAAGAGAACATAAATATGAACAAAGAACAGTAAGAGACGATCCGAAAATAGCAACCGCATCGCCAAAAGAAAAATCGATCTCTACTGCCGCGACGTCTCTACGAATTGAGAGAAAATCTTACGCAGAGCTGGGAATAAACACATTAATAATGTAAAACTCTTACAACGGAGAGAACCCTTTTTATTTTGCTCTTTACACCCACTTCATGGATTTTAGAGATATTTATAGCAAAAATTTCTTTTTACAAGCGCCCGTCCGATTCCACCTACAGACCTATAAATTACTCAAACCTGCAGAAAAGATTGCGAATATTTTAGCTAATAAGGAGCTTCAGTTTTCGCCTTTTTGAGATCTTTTTTACTCCGATGTGACAAACAGAATCGTAAATTAATTAACAAAGCGTGAAATTTAAATTCTAGATCTCATTTTCTTTTTTTTATGTTTTCTGTTATTTGACTGAAAATTTTTTCTGTTGTTTGAAATTACAAAAATCGATATACAGAAATATAAATAATTAAACTCAGCAGGGAAAATTTCATATTAAGGTGGAACACCGTTATAATTAATTTTGGAAGACGCTTTCACTAACTCTAAATTCATCAAAATATTATTCCATTCTTTCCATATAGAAGCAGGTTTTCAGGAAATTGAACTTTTTCTCTTTTTCTTCATATTAAGGTAGAACACC
>BGPR01000011.1:1618333-1637695 GCA_013235015.1 Araneus ventricosus | reverse complement strand
AGGAAATTGAACTTTTTCTCTTTTTCTTCATATTAAGGTAGAACACCGCTATAATCAATTTTGGAAGACGTGTTCGCTAACTCTAAATTCATCAAAATATTCCATTCTTTCTATATAGAAGCAGGTTTTTGAGAAATTGAACCTTTTCTCTTTTTCTTCATATTAAGGTAGTAACACCGTTACAATCAATTATGGAAGCCGTGTTCACTAACTCTAAATTCATCAAATTATCATTCCATTCTACCTTATAGAAAAAGATTAAGTTTAATAAATTAACTCTTTCTGTTGAAAAATCTAATATCCTTCATTTTATATATCAAATATAGGTTTTTTTTAATCATTTTCTACTAGGGATCCTCTTTTCACCATAAAGTTATTTCTAGGCCCAATTTATGATTACACAAAAAAAAAAGAATTCCCACCCCAAAAATACAAAGGAAAATGAAACAGAACATTAAAACATTAATTAATCATAAACAAGAGAAATTTAATTAATACGTTTGGTTTTAGTTAAACACGGCTTCGAATGCTTATGGATTTCCGAACTATCGTTTATTTTTAATACTGAAGATCTTGACAGCATCACTTAAAGTGGATATTCCCGCGACCTCTTTTGCGGTCGGGACCCGCAGACCCGAGATTATGAAACCCTATTCTAATATTCTTAAATGCATTTTTTTTAATAAAAGCCTTTTTTCATACTTTGACGAGAAAGTTTTAGTCATTTCATAAAATACCTGTGTATTAATGTACCAGGAATGCTTTCACACGGCTTTATTTCAGGCTCTTTAAAATTTGTAATTAAAAATAGAAATTTTCCGAATTGAAAAAAATTTCTTATATGAATTTCGTTTTACTTATCATCACTTAAAATTCCATTTTTTATTTGTTTAGGTATTTGGGGTCGAGAGGAAATAAATGTAGGCGAAACATGGGGTCACGAAG
The DNA here is from genome assembly GCA_013235015.1 of Araneus ventricosus. Lineage (NCBI taxonomy): Eukaryota > Metazoa > Arthropoda > Arachnida > Araneae > Araneidae > Araneus > Araneus ventricosus. The sequence continues at coordinate 1,636,750 of BGPR01000011.1, read as the reverse complement.
GTGTTTTTCGAAAGAAAAATAGCAGTGAAAGGAAAACTTTTAAGCAGCTCTGATTTCATAGACTTTGGGACATTACGTAAAATAATGGCATATATTTCGTACTACAGAATTCTACAGAATGCTTGAATTTCATATACTGCAAGTAACAGGAGCAATATTTTGAAAAAAATGCGAAGATTTTTATTTCGATAGGGATCCAGGCGAAATTTCCACATAAAACATTGCTTAGTTCCCCAGAAAAACAGTATCTTTTTCCTCAATAATCTGAATTCAGAAATGGTTAAAATCTGTATTTTTTTTCTTTGTCAACGCAATTCATCATTGACGATTAGATTAAAAGTAGTTTTTGAAAGCGAAAAAAGAAGGCCGTACTTTGACTTCTTGTGTTTTCGATTTTAAGTCTGCTCAAAATGTTTCGATATTTGAACCCACTCCTTTCAAACGACAATTACAAACAATTCAAACTTTCAATAAAATTACAAACAGAACACCACTGAAAGACCAGAATTTCTCACGCAAGCATAGAGACTCCTATATCCATGCAAGGAAGGATGAATTCTTCATCAAGAACGTAATTCTTTGCCCCACTTCAGTTCTACATTGATTTACGTGATTCAGTAAAACTGTTTAAATAAAGTAATTCTGTTTTATTTAGGAAGTTAAAGTTTCGATAGAACATCATCATTCTAAATATAGCAATAACTTTATTTTAGAAGATTCTAGATTTGAAGTTAAGTTACTTAATTTTAATTCCTAGAACTTATTGCTAAGTTCATTCATACGATTTCAGCAACCATTTTTTTTTTATTTTAGTAACAAGAAAGCGAAAAATATTATTTACAGTACTTTGATATCTCATTTAATAACGTAACAGTTGCATAATCAGTTTTAGAATAAACTTGTTATTTATAAAACGAATAGCTTCAACACTTGAGAACTAAAAAAGCGTTAATGGGGAACCATCTGAAAAATACCTTTTGAGATAGCTGCTTTTACAAAACATTGCCAAAAAATTCTAATGCTGTATTTTTTTCCAAAATTAATTATTTCAGTATTTTTTTGCACAACAGATTGCAGTGGGTTCGGTTTTGTATTGCAAACTACAAAAGCTTAGGTGAATTTGCAATAATGAACCCGAAATCCATAAAATGGTGGTGGGGGGGCATTCATGCATTCAATTTTTTAGAGACCTAAAGGGATTCGTTTTCTATTTTTTAACTCTTTCAAAAAAGATGATTAATATCTATCTCATGCCTGAGAATTTAAGAAATGTTAAGCTTCTTCGAATGGGCTGCACACCGAATTGTTTTTTATTAAATGAAAACAGATATCTTCACTTTTATATCAAAATGTCGAAAGTAAAAAATCATACACGCCAAAACATACGAAATTTTGATGTAACAGCTAGAACCCCTAGCGACATACGACATTTTGTGACAACATACAACAATCACATATCACAGACAATTTGAGAGCAGATGCAGCTGACCTGCACAAGTGTTTTGCGTCAACAGAATGCTTTAGAAAATTTGACATACGACATTTTGATATAACAGTGACGATATGCTCAGTTCAAATGATGCTTGTTGCGGTAGAAAAACGAGCTGATTAACTTTTCTATTTCATTTAAATATAAATTTATCGGTTCTGAATATATATTTCCTTACTTATATGAACTGAGAATAAGAGCTTATATACTGCAATCGCACTATAAAGAACGGTAGTTCCGAAATAGCATGAAAATCAGTCTTATATTCGTATTTTCAATGCTTTACTTGAATCATAGTAAGGAAATTTTAGAATATGAGTGACACAAAAACGATACGAAAATTTCATGTTAAATGAAGATTTTCTGTGGAAAAAGCATTTTCCATCTGTGAATTTAAATTCATTAATTTATTTGAGTATTTTTTTACAGTTTTTAATTTAGCAAACAAGTGCTTTAATTTTCACTAAGGAAATGTAAAACCGAATAATGATAATTTGCACATTTATCCGCTAATCGATTATATGTGAAAAACAGACAATATGCAAAACATTCCAAAATTCGCAATTTCAGAGCATGCATCTTACGCAACCTCCTTACAACATTGCGAAATATTTAAATCATGTTTAATAAAGACTTTCTATGAAAAAGTATTGCCTATCCATGAATTTAAATTCCTTGATGTAATTTGACTATTTGTTGCCGTTTTTAATTTAGCACACAAGTGCTTTGATCTTCACCATGGAAATGTAAAACCGAATCATTTAATCCAGAGGTTCCCAACTATGGTACGCATACCCCTGGGGGTACGCGAGGGACTGTCTGGGGGTACGCGAAATCAATTTTGTTAATGGCGGAAGCAATAAAACATAAGGGATTACAAAAGTTATTGAATTTTGTTTCCCCAAGTGAATACTTGCTATTTAATAACTATACCACTTGAATAGCTTAATTATTACAATTATTACAAAATGTAATGTTTAGCTATCTTTTTAAGTTAAAACAAAATAATTACAGTACTGGTTTCATTTACTTTGGCGTCGAACTAATACTATTGTAAAAATGGAATAAAATGTCAAATCAAAAATAAGTTCTGCAAATCCTATTAATTCGAGTCATTTCACTTTCAAACTAACCTCAACATTATTGATAAAAACTTCTTTGCATAGACAGACGATTGGGATCGGGGAGTTGGATGTGATATTAGGGAGTACGTGAAACAAAAAGAATAATCAAAGGGTAAGCGAGAGAAAAAGAGTTTGGGAACTCCTGATCTAATCGATTGCATATGAAAAAGGCAATATGCAAAACATTCCAAAATTCGCATTTCAAAGCACGCATTCTTACGCAACCTCCCTAGAGCATTGTGTAATATTTAATCAGTAACTATTGCTATAATTTAAAAGAGATATAAACACGAGACATATTTATTGTACATTTTCCTGCTCAATATCATGAATAAATTAGTAGAGACAGGAAGGGATGAATAGAAACGAAACTGAAATCAACTAAACCATCCTAGTTTAAGGAATAATCGTTTAAATCCAATAAAATGCTTCCGAACCTTCAGCCGAAGATCGAATGAATTCCAGTCTGCAAAACTAAGGCAATGGAATCAAATATTTTGAGAAGAACTCAAACAAACTGCATCTAGAAGAGTCCTAAAAAAGAATCCAGACGGATTCATTGCATCCGAAAGTCACTTTCCATCGAATTAACTAATTTAATTTTATATCCTAATCTCCCCAGTAGAAGGATATTTCGTCCATAGAAAACGATAATTAACAAAATTACCCCCATTACATTCCAACGGCAATTAGCATAATTACTCTTCCTTTGGTATGTCACGCCACAGACTTTCTCAAGCGTTTTTGTTAAAAGATTTACCATCGAAACTACTTTAGTGATTACTCTATTAAATAATTCCTCTGAAGAAGGCGCTAATAACCATCATTTCCTAAATAAAAGCTTGAAAAGTTATGTTTATTCACTAATATCATCAGATAATCTGAATAGTTTCAGTTTTGGTGGCACCATTGCGAAGTCGTGTTGTGCCACCAAAATAAACGTATTCAATTTAAAATCATTTTTTTTCATATATTTCTCAAAATTTGTATACCTATAACTGAAAGGAGACTGAAACCTTCAAACCAATTTTGGTGGCAGGATTGCGAAGTGGTAACGTGCCGCCAAAATAAATGTATTCGATTAAATGTAATTTTTTCATATTTTTCTCAAATTTTTATACCTATAGTTAAAGGGAAATTGAAACCTTCAAGCCAGTATTTAAGACAATAAACTTTATATCTTTCGATATCCACTACAACAAATGTTTTTCTCCAAATTGGTGTACATATGGTTGAGTGCAGATTAAAAAATCAGAATTGATATTCATGCAGTTCATAATTTAAGTTGCCAGGACGTGACAAATAAGTATTTTTCTAACAATTTGCATACGTATGATTGAAGAAGACTAAAACTTCAAACCAGTATTAATTCCATTACACTTTATAATTTTAGGTCTCTTTTGCAATCTCTCATGCATTTAGGAGCCCAGCCAAACAAATACATGTCAAATAATTAGTTTTTAAAACAAGAAGTACGGAAAAATGAATTTTCACAGAATACTGCCCAAATTAAAAAATAAACTGCAGAGTGTTCTCCCCCTACACTTTCCTAGAATAGTGCAGCCACTAGTGTCCCTTCCCTTTTACAGATTGTATCCAACATTTAATACTCATTTATGATTCGGTGTTTAGATCACATACCGAATTTCATTTATGTAGCAAGCTGCGTTTTTGAGTTATAATGTTCACGTACACGCGAATAGAGAGACATACAGTCAACTCTTTGACGGATTTGGTCCAAAATTTGATACAGACCAGCAACTTTGGTGATAACACGATATGCCGAATTTCACTTATTTAGCTCGCTGAGTTTTTGAGTTATTCTGTTCACTTCACACGGACGAATTTGGTCCAAAATTTGATACAGACCAGCAACTTTGGTGATAACACGATATGCCGACTTTCACTTATTTAGCTCACTGGGATTTTGAGTTATTCTGTTCACTTCACGCGGACGGATTTCGTCCGAAATTTGTTAAATCTACAATATTGGTGTAAAGACTGCTTACCAAATTACATACATCTAATTTGTTACGTTTTTGTGTTATCGTGGTCATAGACAGACAACTATGATTCACAAAAAAGGAATTTTTTGCGCTCCGGGGAGGTCCAAAACGTGGAGGTTCATCAAAATCTCAAGGTCGAATTTTTGACGATTAGGTACTACGCATGCATTTTCTATAGTTCTTACACCAAAAATTATGTTTAAAAATTAAAAATAAATTTTCCTCCAGGTGTCATGTTTTGTTTTAAAAATACAGCAACAAAAATTTAGATTAAGTGCATCTGAAACACCACCACTGTCGAAAAATGGAGCCAATACATGGTCACATGAAACGCGTCAAATGTGCTGCTCTAATTTAATTCTGGAAACCACTGAGCATCATGCAGGAGGAAAAGTGCAAGACAACGTGCAGTCAGATGTTAGATGGCATGCGTAGCCACATTTGTCATGTAACACATGAAATGCGCTGCGGCGATTTAATTCTGGAAACTACTGAGCATCTTGCAGGAGGAAAAGTGCAAGACAAGTGCAGTCAGATGTTAGATGATATGCGTAGTTACATTTGTCATGTGTCTCTGGCATCACATAAACAGACTCCATTCAAGTTTTCAGAATGAAAATTAAAATAAAATAAACTACTAATACTGAGCTCAAACAATTCGATCCGAAACAGAATTTCAGATTTGATGGTCGATTCAATTTCATTTTTAATCAGATTAATAAATTAAAAACAGAGGAAAAGGCTAACATTTTGAACCTGTTGGCAAAATCACCGAAGTCAAACAATTCACTTTTTGATCCAGATCTTGCATCTCGATGAAAACATTATTTGTAAAAAAATCAATAACTTCCAATGATATTATTTCTATCCAGAAAAAATGAGCAGAAAAATAGTATAAAGAAGCTCAACAGTAAATGCAAAATAAACAGGAAAACGGAGTTAGGAAAAAGAGCAAAATTTAACAAACTGGAGCCTCTACTATAATAACTAAAAACCGTAACCCGAAACCCAGCCGGAACGAAAAGAAAACCAATATTCTAGGTGTAGGGATTAAGAAATTCAACTACGGCGAAGATTCCAGAGATTGTTCGATGGAGTTAGGATAAAACTTAATTGAAGTATCCCAATATTTCAGAAAATTATTTTTCCTTTCTCTATCTATCCTTATCCTTTCCTGTTTTCTTTAGGTGATAGCTTTTGGTTTAAGTAAGAAAGGCTGTCTTTTCCGGATAAAACAGAAAATGATGACACAGATAGAATCTCAGCGAATGGTTCATCATTTCATTGAAATGAAAAAATAAATTGTTCATTATTTTAGTTCAGAATTTATACAAAATAGTAGGAACTTCGAATTTTTAGAAAAAAAATAAATTGAATCAAAATTAAGATTTTGGCTAGATATACCGTCAAATTGATTCGTTTTCTTTCTCAGAGCCAATATGACGCAGTACAAAAAGGCTATTAACAAACACTGACAACTTCGGAATCTTTCAAGTATAAGATCTTCATTAAAAAATGCTTCTTCAAAACTTGTGCTTCATTTAAACTTGATTCTTGAGAGTGTTAGCCTTATCTTCACAGTGGCCGAGCGGAATGTGTGGTTGAATCTTACACTGAAAGGAGTTGCGTATTTCTATTAGTAAACACACGGATACTTAGTATGGTGAATAGGTATGTGTTCATACAGTAACCGGTCAAACGTCCTGATTTTAGATCAAACATTTTATCTGATTGAAGGCATGAAGTACTGATTATATTGAAGGCGTATTAAATATAGTAGTGGTGAATCTAGGATTTGGGTTTCGGGGGGGGGGCTGAGGTCATAAAAGTTTTGTATCGTCGTGACGAATCTCAAACCTTATGACTTATGTAAACCAAAACTTTACAGTCTTTACTCACCTAACAGGAAGAATCATAAAAAACACTACAATACTTTCGATAATTTAAGAAAAAATGCGATGAAGTTTCTAGCCAAAAAATGTCTTCGATCGCTTCAACGCTACTAGCAAGTGGAATGACTAGAAAAGTAGGAAAATTTTCGAGCCTGTCAAGACAGAAAGCAATGTTGTCCGGTTTTTATTATTTTTTTAAAAAGGGAAGACAAGAACAAACAGTTGAAGTTATTTTAAATAAAATCAAGATTTCTGGCTTAGCTCTGGTGTGGCTGCAGCCCGATAGCCCCCCTGGATTCGCCACCGATAGTTAGTCAACAGAAATTTATTTTGTCTATATTGATAAAAAAACAAAAAAGTCAATAATCAGTAAATACACTTAAAAGAAAACTTTTTTAAATTTTTCATACCTCACTATTTATAGATGCCAGTTTGCCTCGACTGTATATTTTCACATATTCTTCTCATCAAAAACATATGTTTGAATTTTAATTTTCTTTGCAACACCTTTTCAGCGCCTTTCTGGTTTTTTTTACTTAACATTTTTTTATAAATTTTTCAGTGCGGCAATTATCAACGAAAATATCAGCGTTCTTTAGCCTTCGTAAAATTCTTTTTGACTTTTTCAATGCTTTAAGGTTCAGTATTTAAAATATTTTAGTCTTAATATGTTATTAATTTTTTAAAAAGACTGTACACACCTTTTAAATTCCAAATACGTTTTGAAATGTTTTTAAGTTTCACTGATTGCAGCTTATATTCCTTTTTGGGTTTGATATTCATTTTACACTATGTAACTGGAGTTTTTTTCTGTAGTGTGCATTTTCATTTAAATAAATATTAAGTTCCTCTTTCCTATTTTTACACCAGTCAGTAACAGTCATTGCATTATAAATGCAAATTTTGTAATCAAAAGTTCACAACCGGTCGTTTGACCGGTCATGGTTCCTTTAAAGCTTTGGCGTTTTAAAATTAGTTTTGAATAATTAATTAATAAATAATTAACTCATTAGATTTTGGTCTTGGAGTAGGTTCTGCTGTCCAACTGACATGGAACATCAATGACTCTGAGTTCGAGAGTAAATGGTGGTATTTTAGTTTTAGAGGTGGAAGGTTTGCTAGTAAAGAAATTTCAATTAAACAATCAAAAAATTTAATTAATTAATTTTGATTGATGAAGTAATTTTTTTGTTCTGTTCGTTACATTCATTAATGATGTTAAAAAATAAAAAAAATCATGCATTTTAGGTAAACATCAAGTTTTACGTCTATAAACTATTGCACTATGCGTGAAAATACCTCATTCAAAAATATTATATTATAGGATGGTTGTTTGGCTTTTTGTTACTGACGCCATAAAAGAACGACGGAATCAGTAAAAATAATTGTAAAGCTACGATTTTTAATTTTTTTTAATCACTAGCATTTAAAAATAAGCGCTAAAAATATAAAACAATTCTTAAAATTAATAACAAAATTTTATGAAAATGTTGATTTGGTTAGCCCCAACGCTTACAATGATTTGTCTGCCTCGTTCATCGAATTGCGGAATTTTTCATGTTTAAATCTTAAAAGATTTATTTAAAACTTTGACTTAATTAAATTAAGTCAACGTAGCAACTAAGTTAAAAAAGAAAAACGCTTAACAATCTCAGGTGTCTTTTACGTTCTTAGATGATTGAGATAAACAATAAATGTCCCAAATAGGGTGTGTCATCTGATTAAGATGTTAAATAAATTCGTATAATGGGGTTAAGGAAAGATTCGAGAAAACAATGATACAATCTGAAAATCGAAAGAAAAGATGGTTTCACTGCAGAATATCAAATGTTTTTTTGGAGAAATCTCATATCTTGAAGGTTCCATCTGTCATTTATCCATTTCTGAGAAAAACATTCAAGTAGAATAAAAGAGAAAGACAAAAACTGCATGGATTTACATATAAAAAGAATGTTTCGGAAACATGGTTTATCTTTACCAAACAATATTCTTACGCAAAGCAAAATATAGAAAAAACATGCATTTTTTCAAATAGGAAAACATAAGCTTATCAAATAAAGGTGTCTCTTCCATTTCTATGTAGATTTTCCACCTGAGAGTAGTTTTTAAATTTATTAAAAAGACTACAAAACAAATCTGTCTCTCGGCCAAAAAGAGCAGAAAGATATTGCTGAAATATTTTTACAATATATGACATTCCCTATATATGTAAAAAATTACTGAAATTTAATTACATCTTCGATCGTGACATGAAAGAAGATTGCTTTGGAATAAAATATAAAAAATTCGATTCGATGGAAAGTATTTTTCTACTAACCAAACGATTTTCTAGAGAAAGAACAAACCTTTCGCTAAATTTTAGAATATGCTATTAAAAATTTAAGCCAAAAAGTTGTAAGAAAATATTTTTTCTCGCGACATACTTCATGCAGCGACTATTTGCATACTTTTTATTGAGAGGGAGGTATCAGCTTTGGTAAGCCCATAAAAAGTAGTAAAAAACTGAAGAAAATAATAATTTTTTTTTTTCATATGACTTTGAGATTGAAACAAAGCGTTTGTTAATGCAAAAAAAGCTATCCCTCAATGACAATTTTTTTTCAAATGAATTAAATTTTTTACCCTCATTTTTTCGCGATTTTTCGCTTCTTCTTTGTAAAATTAGAGGCTATTTCTAATCCCCATATACTTCTAAAGCTTCAGAATAATTCCAAATATTTTAACATAAAGTGAATAGTTATTTATATGCAACGCTATGATAGAAAAACGCTAGTGGTGATGTCGCCAGCAAAACTGTATGGAATAAATGAGAGGCAATTTCAATATCATTCAAATCAAAGTGGTTAAAAAATATATATATTATTATGAAACACTTAAATTCTTTTTAAAAAATGATTTGATTACATTATTTGTATAACGTTCCATTACGACATTACACGAGAACTACATGAAAAAAAACTTGCAATATCGAATCATTGTCAGATAACTAAGACAGCATCTGAGATAGCTCCTTATTATCCACAACAAATGACAAGGGACATTTTCTTAATTAAATGTTTATTGTGCCAGGTTGGGAAATTATTGAAGTCTTAGTTTTCAATAAAATATCGAAGTGGTAAGTTGACAAAAAAAAAACCTACATGGCAAGATAATAGTAGGGGAAAACGTTTTTATTCCAGTATTTAGATAAATCATATTGCTTCTGAGACCAAAAGATCAAGTCTAATGCGGTTGATCGTTTGTGTTAACATAGGCCTAGATATCTAGTTTGTTGGTTTTATAACTTCTCCCTTTATCTTAAAATGAAGTCTATCATAAAATTCATTGTTTAATACATGGTGCAGGGTATTTTGCATAAAAAGTATATCCTCTTCTTCCTTCCCTGTTATCCGATATTCTCACTGTTCCAACATGACTTTTATGACCCCTTTTATGACGTTCAAGCCAGGCTGTGCTGTATTAAAACTGAGAACACCAAATGAAGCTCTTAATCCTCCTAGCGGCACAAACGTCTTTTCCGTTTTTCACATGTAGTTCAAAAGCTCGTATTTATATGTATATTTTCTTAAACAATCATGGATAAAGTATTCTTAAGATTTCAGAGATATAATAAAATACAAAAAATATCGATTCACATTTACTTTAAAAGCTAAGTTTTCTAACCTGACAGCTAAAAGTTCAAAATAATTGGGCGCTTGGAGGGTTGAATTTGCTATGATTTTAGAACTCAGCAGCATTTATTTGCAGTAAAAACGTATTTCGCAATTTTCTATAATTTCAAAAACAATTTACTTCAAGATATCGTCAATGTATTGATAAGTTAGTTTTTTTTTCCCCTTGTTAAAAAACTGAATTTGGATGAGAACATTTGCCACATTTAAGCATAATGCTGAAAATCTACGCTTCTGTAGTCGCTGTGAATAAATTTAATAAAAATAGTTTTTTAAACACAATTTTACTAGTGCACTAAAAAGTAGATATTTTTGTATTTTAATTTTTTGCACTCTTCAATCTATGATTTATAATTCGTTTTCGTGAATATTATGGGCCTTTGAAGTTAATTTTTCTCAAATTCACTACCAGGTGTCGCCACGAATAGGGAATCAAACTTTAATTACATAATCGATTAACTGATATTAAATTCTGTAAGTATTAAAATAGTGTGTTGTAATCGAGAATACATAAGTGCAGATTATTCCAAAACTTGAGCACATCAGGAAGTGAGAATGATGGATAAAATGTATTGATAAAAATTATTATCTGTAATGCGTAGTTCATTAGTTGGCATACTTTGTCGCATTTTGCTTTTATAGTTTCCTTTGTATGTACATGTGATTTGACTACAAAATTTCTCATTCACGTATATACTTTATGGAGTCATATGAGAGGCCACAGTGGCTTAATGGTAACTTCCGGGTCAGAGGGCTCCAGGTTCGGATCTCGATTCTACTGAAGATCCCCCGTGTATGTGGGCCTGGAGCAAGTTAAATCTGTGTCGTGGGCGCAACGCCCTTCGCTGGTGTGGAAGTTTTGATAGGGGCTGTCAGCTCAGGTGCCATCCTTGTCCTCTGACCGCGGTTCAAAATTACGAGGCCCGTACCAAAATATCCCTCGCGTTGCTTCAAAACGGGATGTTAATATAACTAAACTAAACATAAGGAGTGGGACAGGGTATTTTACACCAATACCTTGTATCTTGGTATGGATTATTATTTCTATAGAATTATTAAAAATATCATTTTTAAATATTAAATTACTGCTAATTAAAAGTTAGACATCTTCACGATATTGTACGGCATTCAGAATACCGGACAACGTCGTAGAGATATCGCACAATATCTTGTGCTAATAGGGTATTCTTAATATTTCATTGATCGCATTTGGGATTTGGACTAAAGTTAAAGAAGCCTCTTTAGAACCACCTACAAGTAGTTAAACTTTCGGAAGGCTTAAAACTTATCTAGGATTTTAAATCACAAGGTTAAGGATGGTCACAAGAAAATAATGCAATTTCCAGGATTTTTTCGGAATGGTTTTTAATTATTGAAGTCTGCAGAAGGATCTGTTTATGAATTACAAAAGTTCGAAAAAAGGGTTAATTTGATTCCATGTGATGTACAGTAAAAGCTCTCAACACCGGCCACCCTGTGTTCCAAGGCAAACTGGCCGCTCAGAGGAGTGACCGCTCTAAAGGGTTCTTTGGTTGGAAGTACAAAATATGTATTTAATCAAGTCCTAACTCTTTATTTAAAAGAATTTTAAGAATCATCTAAAGGAAAAGTACTTTATTAGAAAATTTCTAATTTAAAAAAAGGATTAAATTTGCGTTTGTTTGCATCTTTCGGCTTTTTCGGAGGTAACTTTTGTTCAATTTTATTTATATTTTTGATTATTAAATTAAATCTGTAATCTTTTCGTCGGTAGTTGATGAGGAATGTGCAATAATATCATATATTTTTCCTAAAGTCTATTGAGCTGAAAGTTTCCTTTGCTAACAGACGAAACCCTACGAAACATAACCTTTAAGGCACAAATGAACTCCTGAATGCCCAATTCTGGTGAAGGCCGAAGTTGACTTTTCTCTTCGCATTGGGAAAGGAATAATTAATTTCCATCTTATTTCCCGTGTTGTTTTTGAGTGTATGAATTTTCTGTTCTTTCTTTCCTACTCTTTCTCTTAATAAAAAGTCCAACGTCAGACATTGTATTTTGTTGAAGTTGAAAGAGGGACAAACCTGGCCGCTCATAGGAGTTGGAGTGATTGTTCCTAGAGGTTAACATTGCATTTTGTTGAAGTTGAAAGAGGGACAAACCGGGCCGCTCATAGGAGTTGGAGTGATTGTTCCTAGAGCTTGTTTAACATTATGTCTATGTGCAAAAAATTCCGTGGCAAACAAAAGTGGCAGTTGAGTAGGCTAGCCTCTTAGAGAAGTTTTACTGTACTTTCTTTAATTCTGAGGTAGACAGCTTTTCTTGCACCACGTCACCTCGTTTAAAAAGGTTTTTAAGTTGCGAATCATGACTCAAGCTATCTCAAACCGGAATGATGAATAGGGAATGTAATTTTAACCAGTAATTATTCTAATGAGAATTAAAGTTGCATATCTTATTCGAAAAAAGCGAAATCTGAAATTTCAAAAACTACCTTATTTTACTTTGAAAGATTAAAATTCACATACTTACGATTTACAACAAGTCCATGCTTTAACGTGACGCATCCTCTAACCAAAATGGTTATGTAAGACTGAAGTTAGCGGATATTCATTTAGATTTGAACAAAGCTTAGCAAATTTATAAAAATCATATCGCTTCTTACCTTGTTTGGATCACCTCAGTTACTTCAGGGAAAATTATTAGACACACAGCACAGAATAGGTAAAAGCAAGTTTAAGGTTGGCAAGGATTATGAGAACCGGAAAAAAGGCCTTCATTTTTTAATAAAAAAATATTTATTAAAATCGCACAGAGACGACTCTAAAAACAATGGCTTCTTCCTGACATTTAGCAGTTCGGTGGTAATCTTGTATGCAGCGATTACTTTTTGAGCTGATCAAAGCTGAATTTCATTAATATATGAGACTTCTTTCCTTCCGCAGTTGTAAATAACTCATTTCATTTATCAGTATTGTAAGATACGAAATCATGGAAATAACTTTTTATGCTTAAATCTTTAAAAGTATTTTCAAACATCCCTCACAAAAAAATTCAGGTTTCATTGAATATTAAGTTAAGATTATAAAGTCACTGCATCGCGATTGCATATGAATAGGTATTGATTCGATTTTTAATAGAGAAAATCGGAATTAAAAAAGAAACGAATGTCGGTGGTAACGTCACTACACAGAGGGAAAACAAATAATCGGTCATTGTTGAAGCTGGAGGATCCCTATTATTAATAATTATGCAGAATTATAATGCTTAAAAATTATGAGTAAGCTAAGTAGTTTTCATTTAAGCTCTTTTATCTATTACTAAACATTATTATATTGATTGGACTACAAAAATGTTTTACTGTTCGTGAATTTGACATACTTGATGTATATTATTAAATTTTACATAGTAAATGGTTTTTGCGTTTTCAGAATAGTAGTCAAAGAAATTTGAAGAGCTATTTTTTGTCTTATTTGTGGCTGCTTCTTTCATGCTGGATTAAATTTCTATCCACAAGGACAAAAATTTTGCATTAAAATTTTTAAAAATTGAAATTAAATGGCAACATCAAATATTTAAGCGTATGATTGATAGTTGTATTAACACAATTTCACAACTTACCACAAACATCCCATGATGATTCTTCAAATTTACTAGTACATACTATAGCGTTAACTATATTGAACTAATAAAATTCAAAGTTTAGTTACAATGCATTTCATCTATATCAACGTCTAAAATAATTTTTTTAGAATTTCTGTGCATTGCAAAATTACCAGCCTTTAAAATAATCCATGTTAGATATTGGAACATAGAATAACAGCCGCAATAGATTTTGTTACTTTGTATCTTTTAGGCATAAAATGGCCATTTAGAATATCAATTGAGAGGTGCGTTTCGATGGAAAAAGGCAGAAAGGTGGTGTTCTTTGAATTGATTTTTTTCCAACTGACGTATGATGAAACTGACATTAAATGATTTGTAAAGCTGTTATCAACATACAGTGAAGCACCGTTTCTTTCAAGGGACTGATATAAAACGACGTATAATTGAAATTTTAATAAAAAACGTTGATTATTACAAATTTAATGCTACTAATGCAAATTCATTTAAAAGTAATATTTTAAAGTTTTAAGTTGGTATTAGTATATTACTATTACATGGTATTGAAAACAATAATAAAATTATAAAATTAAATATTTATCATAAAAGCGGGAAAAATCGTATCTTTATTGTATATCTTGAGTACTAATTACTCATTTCTTATTTTACACGTTTATATGCATGCAGATAGATGTTTAATTAAAGAATCGTTAATTAAAAAATCTTTAAAAAATAGGAACGGAGATACTGAGGCAGAAAATATACGAATTTTAGAAAGGAGGAAAACGAAGCTATATATAACCAAAGCTTAGCGTCGTGTAGACGAATTACTTTATCATTGCAATGGTTACGAATAAGTCGGACTGTGATGAAACGACGTATAAATGAAGAACGTATAAACGGCGCTTTATTATATATAAGAATCATCGTTAATAATTTCAATATGAGGATTCTTTCTTTAGAAATACAAATTAGTATTCAGATTCCTTGGAAAAGGTGTAAATGTTAATCAGGTGCATACTTTTCTCTGAGAAGAAATCCATTTATCAGACTGAGTCAGGTAAAATTAAAATGTGTATAAAGAGGTTTGACTGAATATTTTTCTTCAGAATAACACTATGGAGCTGACTAAAACTTTAAAATATTTTGTACTAGCATAATATTTCCTGTGCAGTTAAAATTAGCAAACTTTTTCATAAAAGTAAGAAAAGTGAAATCATACTAACATTTATCAAAACTGTGTATCAAAATTTAGACAATTTTCCCTCGAATATCACAAGCGCCATTTATACAAGTTGTTACAGAAAATTAACACTTCACATAACACAAATGGTCTTAAAAGAAATTATATTCTTTATATCGAATCGTTTTATTTGCTTATCGTAACAAAACTACCCGTTTCACTCAGACGATAAATAAACCTACAAAAAAGATTTAAATTAAAAGAAATTTTACAAGATTTGCATCCTAACATTTTCCACGCTACGAACCCACCTCCAGAAAGTGCTCTCAAATTCACAAACACGATTTACCTCCCCTCCTAAATAAAAAGAGTAAAAAGCATATTTATTTTCTAACGCCCAGACTTATTTTCAACTCGAATTTAATAAGAGAAAATAATTCAGTGCGCTTGCAACTTTCAGGTTCTCGCTTTCTCAAGTGAGGAAAAAAAGAAAGAAGAGGAAAAGAGATGAGAAGAAAAAAGAAGAGGGGAATTAAGGAAGCAAAGAGGAAAAGCAAGATGAGATGAGATAACTGGGAAAACGAGGCATTAAATGACATGAGTTTATTTTTTATGTCAATTCGTTCCTTAGGTCTTCTATCAGCGAGACATAATTTCTTTTTCAAAAGAGCAACGGAACTCGCTTCAAGAACTCCGACTGTAATTTAACCGGGGCAGAACTTTCACTTCTCTTAGGTCCTCTCAATAAATTGCTCCTTAGTTGAGACCATTCGTCGCATTCTAGCTAGATCACTAATCAGACTTCAACTAAACATCGAATCCTGTTCATTTATTTTTCCAAAAGTATTATGCCTTTATTATTTAATTTCAGTTTTCATTTTGTAATTTAAAAATTATTAAACCTTTATTATTTAATTTATCAGCGAAATTATTATTTAATTCTATCAGAGAGATTATTATTTAATTTATCAGCGCGATTATTATTTAATTCTATCAGGAAAACATAATTTCTTTTTTTCAAAAGACGCAACGGAACTCGCTTCAAGAACTCCGACTGTAATTTAACCGGGGCAGAACTTTCACTTCTCTTAGGCCCTCTCAATAAATTGCTCCTTAGTTGAGAACATTCGTCGTATTCTAGCTAGATCACTAATCAGACTTCAACTAAACATCGAATCCTGTTCATTTCAGCTTTCTAAAAGTATTGCGCCTTTATTATTTAATTTCAGTTTTCATTTTTGTTTTTTTAAAATTATTAAACCTTTATTATTTAATTTATCAGCGAAATTATTATTTAATTCTATCAGAGAGATTATTATTTGATTTATCAGCGCGATTATTATTCAATTCTATCAGGGAAACATAATTTCTTTTTTCAAAAGACGCAACGGAACTCGCTTCAAGAATTCCGATTGTAATTTAACCGGGGCAAAACTTTCACTTCTCTTAGGTTCTTTCAATAAATTGCTCCTTAGTTGAGAACATTTGTTGCGTTCTAGCTAGATCACTAATCAAACTTCAACTAAACATCGAATACTGTTCATCTGTTCATTTCACTTTTCTAAAATCGTTATGCCTTTGTTATTTAATTTCAGTTCTCATTTCATTTTTTAACTATTAAGCCTTTACTATTTATTTTCATTTTTTAAAAATTATAATGCCTTTATTTTTTTAGAATTATTATGCCTTCATTTTTAAAAAAATTATTATGCCTTTATTTTTTTAAAATTATTATGTCTTCATTAAATATTGATAAAAATATTAATTTTTTTAAAACACGCTTCTATTAGTGTACTAAAAATCAGAAGCTAATAAAAAGGCAGTTTTATTATTTAATTACTAATATTTTATGCTTTATAGATTTTAAATTTAATTCATTATTATTATACATATTAAGAAGTCTTGCACTCATTTTTTTCTCAAATTGACCACCAGATGACGCCACTCGTATAGAATCAAAATTCAGTTAAAATCAGTCAATGAAATATAAATATATTAAAATAGTGTATTGTCATCGAAAGAAGTCAAAATACGCTTTGCAAACTTAATGACAACCACAATATTTGGCATTTATATTTGGAAGATACATTTTTGTTCGATATTTTATATTACTTTATACTTTACTTGAAAACTCGCTGTTTGTCTTATAAACGTCTCACTCTACTACTCTTTTGCTGCTTCTTCAAATAAAGGAAGCTCGACAGCTATGAGTAAAGAAAGGAGTATCAGATTTAAATTTCAACAAAGATGAATTTTTTTTGTCAGAAAAAAGTAAGAAAAAGTCGTTATATTATTCTGCTTATAACTGAAACATTCCAAGGAAATAGGAGGGACAATTAAATTATTTTCCCAAATGGGCAGCCAGGATGATAAAAGAGAATTATTTCAGGAGTTTCATCCTGGTGAACAACGGTCACATTAACGATATTTACTAAAATATTTTCACTCTAGTAAAATTAGGATCGTAGATATTCAAGAAAAACAGTTCTAATTTTAAAAGAAAATCTGTAAGCAAATACATTTTCACGTGAAATACAAAAAAGTGCAAATAAAATATGTGTTAGTAAAAAATGAAAGCATATTATTCGCAGTCATACACTTGAGAGTACGACATTCTCACAATTTTATTAAGAGTATGAACTTCAACTTTGATATTTCCATTGTTTGATGAATCAAATACGCCCGATGAATGGGGAAACTGATTTTTACTGCAAACTAAACACGATTCACAAAGAAGGATGACATTTTAATTAGAATCAACTCGAAATGATGATAAATTTCGTTGTATAGACCTGAGGAAAATTATGAGTATCTCACGGATACGCTTAACTTCATTTACTAAGGTTTTATTTGCATTAATTATTTACGAATACATTTCAGTTACATTCAAAATAAATATTTGCGTCTCTTTTAGCATCAATTTATATTAAGGAATCCAAACTTTTCTTCTATTCAGTATTAAATCCAGTAAGTCTTTATGTTTTAGCTTTACAAAATCTTATTAAACTATCTGTATTTCTCTGGCATTCCATTTAAGCAATAAATGTGTTATAATGTTATATTTTTAATCTCAGAAGAAAAAAAAGTAGACAACAGCTATCATAAGCAGCAAAAAATGAACATTTCGTCTCTCAACAAGCAACACCACCTATCTCAATGTTTCGAAATTTCAAAGAGGAAGAAAATACTCAGTTTTTAGCAGACAATAACGAATATTTTTGAACTTTTTTTCGCATGCGGTAGGAACATGTGGTCTCATGTTTATATCAGACGTTAAAAAATTCAAAAATATTCGTCATTGGTAGCGAAAAATTGAGCATTTTCTTCCTCTCTGAAATTTCAAAACATTGAGATAGGTGGTTTTGCTTGTTTAAGAGACGATTTATTGAATAAATACTATCCAAGTTGATTAATTTCGCATTTTTTTTTACTTTTCCTACCAGAAGAACACTAATTTTGATAGTTATTG
>BGPR01000011.1:1605967-1618186 GCA_013235015.1 Araneus ventricosus | reverse complement strand
TCTTTTTACACAAAAAAGAAACGTTTTTCTTCTATTCAATATTAAATCTAATAAATCTTTATATTTTAGTTTTACAAAATCATATTACTCCATCTGTGTTTCGTTAGCATTTAAGCAATAAATATGTTACAATGTTATATATATTCTTTTGTCTTGGTAATAAAAAGGTAGACGACAGTTATCATAAGCAGCAAAGAAATGAATATTTACTGAATAAAATTTATCCAAGTTGATTAATTTCGTATTTTTTCACTTTTCTTACAAGATCATTCGTTTTGATAGTTATTGCGACTTAGATCTTAACTCGTATCTCTTTTTTTAAAACGGCATTTTTAACTTTTCTTTTTACAGAAAAAGGAAATCTTGGTTTTTGAAGATTAACTAGAACTTTTGCAGCAGCATACATAGATACGAATAATCATTAATAAACTAATTAGAAAGTATCAAAGAATGCTGAAAACGAAAAATCAAAGAAAAGGTGAGATTAATAATATATCTAAGACCAGAATCAGGGAAAAATACATTTAATTATTTTTCAAATCTGCAACATTTTAATTTTTATGTATTCTCTTTAATCGGCTTAATTAAAATGTGACGTGGCTTTATTCAAATCCTTTATTATGTTAAAATAGAAAAAAAGGCATTAATTATATTAAACAAAAAAAATTATTTAAATGCTGCCTTGATTTTTTTTCAACATTAGACAAATTACATCCAAAACATGAAATATTCATTAATTAAAATAACACTTCATTAGACTTTCTTATTTAAACTTTAGGTAAGGAGACGCAATGACAGTCTTTATTTTTAAAATATAAAATGGATAAAAAATGGATAAAAATATAAAAACGAATTTAAAGTCCTTTTATTATACATGCTAAAAACCTCAGTGTCAGAATAAAGCAGAGATGAAGAATTACAAGAGAGAAATTACAATATTAAACCTGATTTTAGCTCTCCGTCATCGGAAAATGGACATTGTCTTTCTGCGCATATTCGGTCACTGAGATGACCTGTTGTAAAATCGGATGATCGCGGGTTGGAGGTTGGTTCCATTAAAGGTAAAGCATGTGACTGGGCCTGCTACTTGTCCAATCTATCGTCCGGAGTTAAATGTCTTCTCCATAGTGTGGTGCGGAAGTTGAGAGAGTGGGTGGTAGTTCAGGTGTTTTAGTTATCAAACAAAGTTCAAAGCTGTAAGACCTGTTTCCAGTTACCTTTGCATAGTTTTAGAGTAAATCAATCCCTTGTAGCTTGTCAAGGCGTTTCCGTATAGCAGTGTAGATATACTATGGGAAAACCTTCGGACTTGGGAACAAAGGGAACCATAAATATAAACTCCCGCTCTGCCTTGACATACAACTGAATGACCGAGTCTCTACGATAATAACACGAGTTTTATGGCCAGTTACAAAATGACCATCACCAGCCCATGCACTAACCAATCCCGAAAGAGTACGCCCCAACATCGGAAATGTGGCCAACACAACCACATGTTTGTACCACCACCATTATTGTACCCAGATTTGAGTGTCCCCCTGGATTGAAGGAACAAGGGGGAAACTATAAACAAACCAAAACAGTGCTTCTTTATACAAGAACTATATATTACTGCCAATGTGATAAATCGGTTATTATTTATACTAACCGCGGTCATTATTAATAATAACCTCATAAAAATTCCGGTTATTATTAAAGCTACAAGGCCTGTTTCCATACACCTTTGTATAGTTTTATAATAAATCAATCCCTTGTAACTTGTCAAGGCTTTTCTGTATCGCATCATACATATAGTATGGGAAAATCTTTTGACTTCCGAATAAAGGCAACCATAAAGATAAACCCCCGTCCTGCCTTGGCATACAAGACCCTGAATGACCGAGTCACCACGATAATAACACGAGTGTTATAGCCGGTTACAAAATGCCATTATCACCCAACTATATTATTAGTAATAACCGCTTAAAAATCCTGCTTATTAATAATAACCGATTAATCACATTGACCGTAACATATACATCAGCAATCAGTTTTGAGAGCTGCAATTGTTACGACAACATCCATTTTGCAACAAGGAGAAAATATACCTTCATTTTATTTTTATTTTATTTATTTATTTAATTAAAACTATTTTATTTTATTTATTTATTTATTTAATTAAAACTATTTTATTTTATTTAATTAAAATTATTTAATTTTATTTATTTAATTAAAACTTTTATTTTATTTAATTAAAATTAATTTATTTTATTTTATTTATTTAATTAATTAAAACTATTTTATTTTATTTAATTAAAATTATTTAAGTTAATTTTATTTTATTTATTTAATTAATTAAAACTGTTTTATTCTATTTAATTAAAATTATTTTATTTTATTTAATTAAAACTATGTTATTTTATTTAATTAAAACTATTTTATTGAATTTTATTTTATTTAAAAAAAGTCGAGTATTCTACTATTTCACACATGCACAACGCTTCCCAATTCATTTGCGATCATTTATGGACCTTCGTTCAAAAGCTCTTGCAGAATATGTTGGTAATTGGGTGCCGCATCTAGCGTGCGTGCATAAATATATAAAATCGGCATTTTTTCAAAAAATTATAATTATTTAATTTTTAATGTAATTATTTTAATTAATACTCTTATTTGTTAAACATAATAATTAATTTAATGTAATAATGATCAGTTTTCGAATGTGACCAAGCCCTGCTATTAAATATTCGTAAAATTCAAGAATCCCAAATTTACAATCGATTTTGCATTCGATTTTTTTTTCATTCACGTAAGATTATATACCTGACAGGCAATGTATATAGCTGATAAGCAATAATTAACTTATTAATTTTTAAAATTATTGGTTAGGTAAAAATAATTATTAAAATTTTGAAGTTATTTAACGTAGCTTTAATTATAAAAATCGTGAAAGATATACAATTCAGCTAAGTATGACCGTCCTAAAAGACAATCCGGCTAGATTTACTACCAACTAGCTATACGGACATGATAGCTAAATGTCCTGTCGCTTAAGTGCCTGCGACTGGCCCACACAATCCCTATGACAAGTTCTACTCTTTGAAACTTGCTACCGAATGTGAACTAAAGACGTTCAGTTTTAGCGAGTGCGTCTTACAAGGACCTACTTTTCATGGGACGCATTCATAATATCTCCTAGTACAACGATTATAAAAGGAAACTTCAATTTTCAGACCTTGCACCAATAGGTGCGCAATTGTTCTAAGAACATCTAAAAACTAAAAACGTTCAATTTTAGTGAATGCCTCTTCCATTGAAGCATGCATCGAGCACGTTACATGGGTTGCATTCATAATACCTCCTAGTACATTGATTATAGGATCAAACTTCAATTTTCAGGCCTTGCAAGCAATCGGTGCGCAATTGTTCTAAGAAGATTATTTAAAAACGTTCAATTTTCGCGAGTGCTTCTGTCAAGGATGCATGCATTGGGTACTTTACACGGGACGCATTCATAATGCCCCCTAGTACAACTGAAGTTGATTATTAAATCAAGCTACAATTCTCAGGCCTTGCAGCAATCGGTACGCAATAGTTCTAACAAGAACTGCCCTTCAAAACATCTAAAAACTAAAAGTGTTCCATCTTTGCACGTGCCTCTTCCAAGTATCAGTTGGCAAGGTCCCATCCGAAAGACGCACACTCGAATTTTAGCATTATTGAACAGTGAGTCCCGGGTAATACGTGGGTTGAGCAACGATGTCCCGGTGATAGCAACGCCTCTGTGTTTTTTGGAGGGTTCAATAAATAATGGGGGTGATATGTGCAGAGAATGCTGATTTACTTAATTAAAATAAGAAAGCAAAGCACTTAGCTATAATTAGTGATCTACCAATGAACATTGCAAAGCTGCACAAATGCAGTGCATAAACCTTTAAGTTAATTTATTGTAAATAAACTTTAAAAAAACTAGCATCTCCTTCAAAAACAACGCAGCCGTCTCGTATGCATAAAAATTCTTGTAATGCCTCTAGTAGTTGAAAAAGTAGAAAAAAATTTTCACAGCATTCTGATTATGCATAAGCATTTATGTTTCGCTAAAATATAAACAAACGATTAATCGGATATATGACAAATAATAATGAATAGCAAACCAATTTGCCTGATTAATATTTACATTACTTTAGATAATTAAGTATGCATGGAAGTGAAAGCAATTGTTTAAATATCAATGAGATGAATTATTTATATTTCTATAATACATGCAAATTTACACATTTCTGGCAAATACATGCAAAGCGAAAATTTTTTATTCTGTATTATCAATTTGCAAATATTTGCCACTGTTTGCTGGGTGTAATTAAAATGATTAAGCACGTTTATGAATTTATAATGATAAACAATGTGCAACCAATTTAAAAGATTTCTGTTTACGCATTGCTTTTATTTCTTCATTTGTATCCGAAATCTACAAACATCACACCACACTTTTTATATAATTCCCTAAGTGTAGATGGATCGCATTGCATTAAATTCGATCTCTCTCCTTTTCTTGTCAGGTAATGCCGTCGCAAGGAAAAAATACGACTAAAGCAAAATGCACTCTTTCTAACAAAAGTACTAGAATAAAATAGCGAGGAGAATATTGCAAACAACATAGCAATGTCATGACTGTGAATATAAATAAAGAGTATTTTCTTTTCATGAACCTAAGACTCCAAAATAATAATTGTCAAATACGACCAAAAGATTTTAGAAATTATAATGAATTATCAATGCACATGATCGTGTAGATGCTTTTTGCCGAATTCTATAACAGATTCGAAGTATAAATATTTTTAAAAAATCAATGCATTCGATTCTGCCATACTGAAACGGGATCATTGATTGCAGTAACTTGAACAGCGGAGAAAATAAATTATCTCAATAAACTCAATTTCCCCAAAACATTTTATAACCATGATTCAACTACCAGTACTGTAATAGGTAAAATGATATTCAAGATCCTGAGGATAAATACGCTTCAGCATAAAATGGAAAAGATAATACTTTTGACAGCTGCAAGCTGTCATTTAGTTCCACAGTCAGAGAAAATGCAGTCTAGAAATCGATTTTCGAAGATACCCAGTTGAAAATCTACTGTTCTAGACATTGCGGATGCTGTTTGGCGGTATTCCTTCTTTATTACAGCGTCACTCTTGTACAGTGATTGCTATCCTAAGGATATTCACATGTCGATGAAGCTAAATTTCTAAGCGTTTCCTCACTTTTTTGAAAAAATATCTTTACGCGTCCCCTCAGGACAACAAATTAAACAATTAACCCCTTTTCATAAAACGACGTGTCTGACTTTGTCTGAGTATATATATAACAGAATTTTTGATATTTAAATGTGTAATTAAGTCAAAGTGCCAATTAATGTAAAAGGACAAAATCACTTGGGGACGCTTAAGCACCTGAAGTATCCTTTAAGCTCATATATGTATTGGAATAACAATAAATATCTCAAATAGGATGTGTCATCTAATCAGGAGATTAAATAAATTCGTTGTTCATGGGGTAACTACATTAATATATAGTCACTGTTATATCAAAATGTCGTATGTCAAATTTTCCAAAACATTTTATTGACGCAAAACCAGTTGTATAAGTTAGCTACATCTGCTCTCACATTGTTGCATGTGATATGTGGTTGTTGCAGGTTATAGTAAAATCATACAACATTCATATATCGCTCACATGTCGTTAGTAGTTCAAGCTGTTACATTAAAATATCGTATGTCTTTCTGTGTGTGGCTATGACATGCGACATTTTCATATAACACCGACTATAAGATCGGGAAACTTAATTTTTAAAAAAATTAATTTCCAGAATAAATTTTATTTGTGTGATGACATTGGGGAACCGAGTACAGTGATGGGGAAAAACCTCTTGTATTTTTTGAACGCTAGTGAAGCAAATACATCTGAAATAAAAAGTCTAGTGAGACTACCAGTCTAAATTTTCATAAACGGCAACAGTGGCGGGTTTCATTTAAAAGGGGAGTTGGAACCCTAAGTCCGTTAACCCTAACCCTGTTACTTCGATGTACCTTTTCTCAAAATCTGTTATAGATTCATGTTTGAAATTTTTTATGCAAGTAAAGTACACCTTTCTCATTATACTAAATTTTTTTTAATTTAAAAATTTATATTTTACAAATTTTTTTGTGTCAACATAAAAAATGTTAAATTGGCCACTTCGTTGTACCTTTTTTTCAAAATCTGTTATAGATACATGTTTGACATTTTTTATAGAAGTAAAGTACACCTTTCTCCTTATACTAAAATGAGCTTTTGGTTAATTTTTAATTTTTTATAAATTTAGAAAATAATTAATAAGACATAGTGAAATTTTACCCTATTTTGACACAAAAAAATTGTAAAAAATAAAGTTTTGAGTTTTTAAAAAAAAACGCTTATTTTAGTATAATGAGAAATTTCCGAAGAACAAGTTCTGCTCTAAATTGTAAACTTCCTGGCAGACCTCGCAGCGTATGGACATCACAGCAAGTCGAAACAGTGAGACAAGCCGTTCTCCGATCTCTGCAGCATTCAGCCCGTAGACATGCTACTGGTATGGGGATTTCTGTTCGGAGTGTAAGAAGAATTTTACACTTAGACCTGAAGTTCCATCCTTACAAAACGATGGTTGTGCAGGAAATTAAGGACCATGATTGGGCTAACCGCAGAGCATCTTCTGAGGCTATTCTGCAAAATGTTCCACGTGACGTTATTTTTCTCTCAGGAGATGAAGCTCACTTTCATTTGCCAGGGTTTGTGAACAAACAGAACTTTCGCTACTGGGCTCCGAACAATCCCATACAAATCCATGAGCGACCTCTCCATAGTGAACGAGTTGCTGTTTGGTGTGCTGTTGCAGATTTTGGGATCATAGGCCTATACTTTTTTTGAGAAAAACAGCAAAGCAGTTACAGTAACTTCTGCCCGTTATGTGGATATGTTACGTAACTTCCCACAGTCAAAACTGTACGAGCATGGGAATTTGGCTGTGTAGTTTCAACAACATGGAGCCACAACCCACACAGCCGTAATATCGATGGACTTGCTGAAAGAAATGTTTCCGAAGCGTCTGATCTCACTACGAGGTGACATTTCATGGCCACCACGTTCCCCAGATCTATTTCCTTGCGACTACTTTCTCTAGGGGTATCTGAAGTCAAAAGTCTACAAGAATAGGCCACGAACAACCGAGGAACTGACGGCTGCTATCCGCCAAGAAATTGCGGCAATACCGCAAGCAATGACTGGGAGGGTAATGAAGAACTTCTGGGTGAGACTTCAGAAATGCATAGACAGTATCATTTTCAAAACGAAGTGAAGGTGAATGTGAAAAACAAAATGGTAAATATTGTTCTTTAAAACTGTGAAATAAAATTTTGAATAATACCTATTATTGCTTTATTATTTATGTTTGAAATCGGGGAGTTATTTCTGCCGCACCCTGTATAATTCAATATCTTTTATTTCGGCTGACGGAGGAAAACCAGCGGGAGTGTTCTCCTCTCAACTTTCTCGTATGCTCTCTGTTTTTAGATTCGGAAACCCTCAGCGTTTTTGCTCCAATCGGCTTTGATTTAATCAAAATAGGGGTGGGATGAAAAATGGAGGAGGAGAATTTTACTTTTTACTAAGCAATGTATACAGACATTACACAAATTTTGAATTAAAACAAAATAGTATGAACCAAAAAGAAAATATCAAAGCTGGTAAAGAATATCTAAAAGAAAAATGCGCCTAACAAAGAACTCCGGAAAATCGCTCTTTTTGCTTACCGCCTGTCACCCCTCTGAGGAAGAAAATCTTCCAAAAGCGACAGGCCCGGGTTTCTGAAACGAAAAGTTCTTATACAATATGGCGTGTTTTGTGTTTGGCCCCTCGTATACATTTCCTAGCACACAAAAGAGAATCTAGTATACATTTCCCCTCGACCTATTTAGTCCAAAACATGACACTGATCTACAATTCAAATTACTTTCGTCCATCTTGCTTTGCTGTGTTTCTCACTAACTGAGTTCACAGCCCCACAAATAGTCAACCATTTGACGAATTTAAACTAAAATTTGATACGCATAATAGAATTCTGGCGATAAAACTATATGATAAATTTCATCCATCAAGATTTTTGTGTTGTCACTTTCACATCGACATAGACAGACGAACTGTCAGACTTCCGTAGACAGATTTCGTCCAAAATTTGACGGTAATCTACAATTTTAGTGTAAAGACCACACACCAAATTCCATCCTTCTAGCTCTTCCCGATTTTTGAGATGATAGACATAATTCCAAGAATGTTTTTTTTTAAGTCTAGGGCGTCTAAAACGTAGAGATTCATCAAAATTACGAGTTCAGATTTTTTTTACAGTTAAAATACTGTCTATACTTCGTATAAGAGAAATTGAAAATAAAGAAAAGAAAAATGATGGTAGTAGACATAATTTAATATTTTTACTCTATCTACATCAGCTATTTTTATCAGCTAGAGAGCTTCCTTCAAAGCTTCCAATGAGATCATGTATAACATGAAGAATAAACAAAAGAAAAAGGAGCGGGTTAAAGACTTTATATCAAACACGGAAAACGTAAAAACGTCGAAAAATGTAATTAAATTAACGTCGAAAATTAATTCTGATATGTATTATAATTATTAATAAATAATAATAATTAATTATTATATAATTTTTATTAATTACTAAATAAAATATTATTAATTAATAAAAAATAATAATTTTTAATAATTATTAATATTATGTGTCTTAATAACTAATAAGAGTTATATAATTAATTATACAAAAATTAAATTAATTAATTAAACATAACTCCAAAAATTTCATTGCACTTCGTTTCACATTAGAGTTTAAAAGAAATATGAGCATTTTATGTGTGTCTATGCGGTTTTGCTTGTTAAATTAAGTATTATCACTTAATCACAGATTTCAGTATCAATTATTGTCCCTGTCAAACTCTGCATTTTAATTATCTTATTTTTAGTTACTACGCTCATAATTTTTGCTATGTAACTTATCGTTAGAAAAACAGTAACGATGCCAAATTTGTACTTGTAGCAAAAGTTACAACTCTGAAAAATAAATAAATTCAGTATCAAATATTCTATAATTGGATACACGTGTCAGATATGTTATTGTGCACGAATAGGTTAAAATAAAATGTCCAGATCCTGAACTTCAATTCGGGAGGCTCTAGATAATTGGAAGGGGGGAGGAGAGTTCAGGTAGGTACAAAAAGTAGGCGAAAAAACGGACAAATCCGCATTTTTTCAAGAAAGATACAAGATTTTAAAAAAAGCAGCTGCCCTAAGACCTGTAGTAACTTAATGCGTGATTCATCCTCAAAAAATTGGCACTTCTGAAAGGAAACGTTATTGAAAAGCGAAGATTTGAGGAATTCTTCTTCACCACACTTTAATTTTAATCTTTGCATGTGTACATCGAAATACTTTTTTCATTGAATCCCCCCCCCAAAAAAAAAAAAAATTAATTTTGATCAAGGGGAGAGGGATTTCCCTTTACTTCTCCTGCCAAACATAAGTGGGCATACTCTGGGTAAAAAATGAAAAGAAGAATCATGCAGAAGTTAACTGCAAAATTAAATCTAGTTCGTCTATTTTTATAAGGACGAATTACTTATTTATAAGTGTAAAACCGGACAATCGGGATCAATTTTTCAATCCGAAGCAAAAGTCAAAATTCTGGACTGCAATGGTTAATCCGGGATGCCTGGTCATTTCAGTTAAAACGATTCTAAAGCAAAAATATACTGTTTTGCGCATTGTTCGTGTGTTGAGCTTAAAATATTAGTTCCCAAGAACTGTTAAAAAAAACTCATCGCATTAGCCATGAACTGTAATTCAGTATCTTTTACACTTGTCTTTAAAAATAGCTTCTTCCTATTGATCTTCCAGATCGAATACGCCATTTTATCTTTAGTACTCTTCCTAATCTTCCATGATACATAGTGGCGGGTGCAATTTTACCAGTAGGGTTCTCCCGTCCTCCCTGGAGAAACACTGAACACAAACAACCCTAATGAAGACGGTTACGCTTTTCCTTCCATATCCTCTGGAGGCCAATCAGAGACACTTCACGGCTTCCAACCCTATTTTGCGATCATTGCTCTTCCTTCGACTCATAAAAGAAATCCTTCTAGGTTTTCTCGCAAATACAGAAAAGAATGGTAGGATTTGGTCTCGCTAGAGTTGGGGGAGATAATATTGAAACAAATACTTTTTCAACTGAATGAGGCATCTCCCAAGAGAACTGTTAGGGTGCGCATTCATTTCACAAGTATGGGTTGGAAAATCCTTGTTGCAGTCATTGATGGATAGGTTAGATTGGTCTGAAACAGCACTAAAGGGACAATAGATATTGGAAGCACTAACTGAGCCACGGCGAGACGACGTGGAGTATACCCGAGCAAGCTATACAAATCCAACTTGACGCAGCAACTATATCTGTCATTAATGTTTGGTTGTCATCGATAATTGGACTCTGTCATTATAGTCACTGAATGATTGGGTGGATTAGTTTGAAACTCCCTTAAAGGACTATACAAAGTGACTTGGCTTTGACTGAGTCATGACAAAGCGACATGGGTTATACGCAAGTCAGATATACAAATCCAATATGAAGTAGCAAATGCCTATTGCTGTTAAGTAGTTCAAATATTAAGTACCTCCTTACCAAAATCAGGCCAATTTTATCTATATAATTTGAATTTTACATAGCAACCTCATTAATATAGTCCACTTCACCTTTCATTTTAAATGAACGAATCAAATATGATTAGCAAAAAACTTAAGTTTGCTATTTTTAAAACTGTAATTACACAGATATTTGGGGAATATATTTATACTTCGTCGCTTAAGAAGCAACAACACTTAACTCAATTTTTCTGAAATTTCAAAGAGGAAGGAAATACTCAATTTTTCGCAACCAACAATGGTTGTATCTGAATTTTTTTCACATATGATCAGAACATAAGACCTTAAGTTGCAACCAGACGTGAAACAAATTTCAGAAATAATTATTGGAAAAAATTGAAAATTTCCTTCCTCTTTGACATTTCAAAAAAAATTGAGATATTGTTTAGCAACGTATTCGGAAACCCTCAGCGCTTTTGCGCATGCGCCGGGAGGAGTTATTTTCATCAAAATAGGGGGAAAGTGAAGAATGGAAGGGTGATGTTTACATTTTACTGAGTTTGATCTAACAAAGAACTCCGGAAATGCGCTCATATGACTCACTGCCCGACACCCCTTTCCGGTGTAAAATCGTCCGAAAGTAGTAGTCTCGTAATCCGTTGCTGAACAGTAGGTGGTGTTGCTTGTTACGCGAAGATTTACAGCATTAATGTTGTATATATTATAAAAATAATGTGTCGAGTGTTTGCGGGGGGGTTATACTTATTACAAGTAAAAGTTTAAAAACATTTCAAATAACTCCGTCAGTTTTGTCATCTCAGGTGAAATTTATATTAATCAAAGATATCGAATGCTCCTTTCATTTAAATTCCTTTAACCATGATAAGCCATACAGTATCATTTTGATAATTTAAATACTATTGCAAACTATAAAAAGTAACTAAATGGTTTGCTTCAGAAAACTTCTTTTTCATTCACTTCGGAATAAACTATTTTCCGTCCACTACCCCATCGGGGGGACACCGTGAGTCCGCGGAGGAGAGGCTGCCGTATAAGTAAGCAGGCTCTCGTCCACCCGATGGCACAATAATTGTGGTGTGGCTCATTGGGCCCACTTCCGATGACGGGTCGTACCCAGGTAAAACGGGGGGTTGCTGCATGAGCCGCTCGTAATGGGGGCTATTATGCAGGAACCACAGTGCCTGTGCGGTGTTGCGGCGGCCGGTCTTTCAGTTGTTTACCCGGATGCTTAGGCAGGGCGGGGTGATGTCCCTTTGGTCTAACTGCTGTACTGTTTGGATAAGAAGGTGGGGCAACTATGCCAGCACATGCTTAACGAGTGTGTATGATGGTAATCATGTCCTTCCATGGTGACAATTCTCGAGATGAAATTTTGCGCTTTATTCTGCGAATTTCTTTACATTGTTGAATATGGGAATACAACAATAGCTAATTTAAAGGAGCCGAATGAGACCAAATTCCACATGCAAACATGAAATATTTTGGTGCTTTATTCTA
>BGPR01000011.1:1491574-1605957 GCA_013235015.1 Araneus ventricosus | reverse complement strand
GACCAAATTCCACATGCAAACATGAAATATTTTGGTGCTTTATTCTACGAATTTCTTTACATTGTTGGATGTAGGAATAAAACAATAGCTAATTTAAAGGATCCGAATGAGTCCAAATTCCACATGCAAACATGAAATATTTTGGAAAATTTTAACCAGAAACAAATATTTATCGAGAATTATATCAAACGAAATTTAGTAGATAATTTGACGAACGCTGACTACCTTTCTATTCCTAATTTCACTCGAGAAAGTCATCTGGTGATCCTAACTATAAACAAGAAACTTCTATATTGGTGAAATATAAATTAAAAAATGCAGCAGTCATTTCATGCTCACATGA
Source organism: Araneus ventricosus (assembly GCA_013235015.1). Taxonomy (NCBI): domain Eukaryota; kingdom Metazoa; phylum Arthropoda; class Arachnida; order Araneae; family Araneidae; genus Araneus; species Araneus ventricosus. The sequence continues at coordinate 1,605,614 of BGPR01000011.1, read as the reverse complement.
TTCATTTCAATGCGTCGTGCCAGTTTCATTTTGGAATCTAATGTGCATTTCGTAGGAGGTTATGACGTCACAGCACAGCATAAGACTATGTGCAATGGATGTTACATGCCATGCGCATTTAAGTTTTTCAAGTGACTGTAATATCACGTGAATTGATTTTGCTATAATTTATTAAAACTTTGAGGACGACTGTCAGACTGGTGTGCCAGGTACTCGTAGCGTTCAGCGTGTGGTCGTCCTCAAAGGGTTAACATTATCAGTAAATTTCAAAGAGGTTTCTTTTTTAAATAAAGATTTCTTCAATATTTTGCTTACAAGCATTGAAAAATCTGACAAAAACAATTCCAGAGCTTTAAGGATCTCATTGTTTTCCAACGTGATTCCATGGTTTAAGATCCATTGGTCTATAAAATTAAAAATACTATGCAGAATAAAAGTGCTGCATAATTAAATTAGTAAAATATCTTGTTACTAAATCAGTAAAAAGTAAATTACTCAGTAAGTAACATCGCAATTTACAACGACAAATAAAAGAAGCCTCATTCTTCTTCTAAAACAGACATCGTTCTAAATAACGATCAATATATATATAACATCCCGTTCGGTTAGATATAACGAGTTGGAGCAGATAATTTACTATGTAGCTATAACCATTTACTATCTGCACTCATTTTTAAGTTTTATAGTTTCATGGGTAACAAGCATACTATATAGACTTTAGAAACTAAATGAAACCAACTGGAGAAAAACTCTTCGAAAATCTTTCGCGGTTTTTGGACATTTGCCATTTTTTAAGAACATAAAAATAAATGGAAGATTCAGAGATCAAGCACCGATGACAATCGAGGAAAAAATCGGATTCTTTCTAAAAGTGGCAGTTCTTTTTTCTTTTCACATTGTTTACTCCTTGTAGAGGAGGCTTTGTGGTTAGCTGCAGGGAGAACCGAGTCAAAAATCAGATACTTACTAAAAGTGACAAGCCATTGTTATTTGCATTATTTCAAATGTACCAAGAATGATAAAGCCCGCGGAATTGGAAACGTTTGAGATCAATCGAACACGCAAGACCACAAAAAGAGTCCAAAGGTAATAACTTCGAACGCATCTCCCAGCAGCTAACCACAAAGCGATAACAACCCGCCCAAGGAGTCAAGAAAGCTAAACGAAAAAAGAAAGCGAATTACCTCAGCGCACAGGCAAAAAGAAAAGCATTTCCGTTGCTGGCAAATAATCGTCAGTCATGCAAGGAAATTTCGTGGGAATTCCATCGCGTTTCGCCGTGCCACCGCCTCGTCTGACAGACCAGCGTCTTCAAAACCGCCCATTATCAATGGAATATCGCGTTTGACTTGGACTCGCTCATTAGCAAGAGCTTTCTTTATTGTATAATTATGTGCTTGTAAATTAGCGATGGAAAGAAGTATGTATCAATTTCGGTTGTTCATCTCCTTGGGGCGATTGCTATTAACGACTGTCGGGATTCAAGGAATTGTTAAATAATATTTAAATCAATTACAGAAAAGCATATAAATTATCTGTTTAGTTATGAAACACCCGATCGAATACTAAATAACGTAATTTTAAAATTTAAATCATAATGTGTTATATAATTCTTGAAAGTAGGTATTTATAAGACATTTTAACTTTTAACATCAACTCTTTAACAACCTGTGCAATTAAATGCTCGTAAATTAGTGATGGAAAAAAAGTATGTATCAATTTCGGTTGTTCATCTTTTAGGGGTGATTGCTGTTAACGACTGGAATATTTAAATCAATTACACAGAGCACATAAATTATCTATTTTCCCCGATCGAATACTAAATAACATAATTTTAAAAGTTAAATCATAATGCGTTATATAATTCTTGAAAGTAGGTATTTGTAAGAAATTTTAATATGAACTCTTAACAATCTGTGTAATTAAATGCTCGTAAATTAGCGATGGAAAATAAATATATATCAATTTCGATTGTGCATCTTCTTGTTGCTGTTAACGACTGCCGAGATACAAGGAATTGTTCAATAATATTTAAATCAACTACAGAGAAGCACATAAATTATCAATTTAGTTATAAAAAAACCCGAATACTAAATAGCGTATTTTTAAAAGTTAAATGATAATGTAAGTGTTATTTAATTCTTGAAAGCATATACTATAATTTATAAGAAATTTTAACTCTCAACGTCATTGCTTCGTTTAATATACAGGAAAGAAGCTCTTTTAATACATATAGTGAGCAAAATATCACTCGTAGCCATCGAAATTTAGTTTTATCAAAGATATAACAAATATATGTCAAATAAAAAATCTTTTAAAGATAGAAATAAAAAGAAAATGTTCAGTTTATTTCAAAAATACTAAGTAAAATCGTTGTTGATTAAATTATCAATAAATTTTCTCAAAAATTTCATTTTACCAAATATCGTCACAACTGGTCCCATCAATAAACATAAAATGTATTTTTAATTTACAGGCAATTATGGACATGGATGAGGCGTAATTTCTTACCAAATGGGTGGACAATATCTTATAATGCCTTTTCGGAAAGATTCCTTCTATAAAATGACCTAAACTAAGTTTCAAATTAAGGCATGTAAGTTTATTTGTATATTGGTTTAATATAAACCTATATCAACCTTACAGAACCTTTTGGTTTACCTTTAAAAACAAAAGCAAAATTCGCTCCATTATTAAAATGCATTATCCAAATAAAAAAAATCATATATTGCGAAAACAGAACAAAACTTACGTTTTCCAACGAGAGTTTTTTTTTATAGTCGATACAGCAGGATAAAACTGGAAGGAAGTTTTATAGAAGAAAGTTATTTCATACCTTTGTTTCAAAATTTCTTTTCAATACTTAAAAATAATTTTAAAAAATCAAAAGTGTCCTATAAAACAACTATATATGGAAACATTTTGATACAACTTATTTGAAACTAAGTTCATAATATAAAATTATTTTATTCATAAGGTTTTAAGTTACCTCAAAATTACTATCAGTATTCTAAGTTTTCGCTTTATTTTCAAAATGGGTCAAGTCCCGAAAGAAATTAAATTTAATAAGAATATTCTTATAATTGTTGCCTTCTTATATTTAATTTATTTAATATTCTTATTATGTTGATTAAGTTAACAAATATTTTTTTGATGTTTAATAAACATGATATTTAAAAAGTTCAAAACTGAAAAACTTCAGTTTTCGCTTAATTAGAAAATGGAATGATAAAGAATGAAAAATTCATTATTGAAAACTTCATATTCGAATTTTTGATTGATAGTGATAATCCAAAGTGACCAGATTTTCTTATCTTTAATTCAGGACTCTCCAGAACTTGGACGTGTAACCGGAATGCTTGGTGGGAAGAGGGGTTGGAAATAGGGGTTAAAGGGTAAAACCCAAAATAAATAAATAATCGGACAGTTTAATTTTTTTTAAAGGAAGGGAAAAAATAACATATTTTCTGTTTTACTATTTTTTTTCAGGCTGAATCTTTCATGTTGATTATCATATTCATGCATAGCAAACCATGTAGTATAAGTTAGATGGGGAATTCTTCAGGAGCTTACCTTTTTCTTAAGTCAAGTATGGTTAATACTTTTTAATATGAAATATTTACCAATAAGTAAAAAAATGAACATTTAAATGAAATTTGGGACATATCAGGGACACTTTTTCGATCCGAGACAAAGAATCGAAAACCGGGTCTGTCCCGTCTGATTGGTGGCTTCTGGTCCCTTCAGATAAGTTCAAAATACTAAATGTTAGAACAGACAAAGTTTGGTAGATAAAAAACACAGATAGTAACAAGCAAAGACCTTTAACACCATGAAAAAAGTGTTTCCTTTCCAGAGATTTTAAGCGCGATGTAAATAAAAACGCAATTTAAAAGCGAAGTCCGGACATATCGGATGTTATGACATAGTAAAAAACTTTCCTTTCTGAAAGGTCAATGGAACCATCTGTTTGTCCTTGTTGAGGCCTTCAATTAACAAAGTGATATCGTCGTTATCGGGTTACTAAAATGTGGATATCAAATTCATTGGTTATTAATGTTAGTAATCACTCAAACCGAAGTTTTTTTATTGAAAAAGACCGCCGAAATTATCTCATTCATAGTGATCTTCAGCTGATTCGTGAAAAAAGAAAGCTTTAGAGAGTTCTTTCCACACGCGGAAGTACGATCATAGATGTATTTACGAATGACATGTCCTATTTTACGAATATCTTTGTCATCTGCACACTTTTTAAAGCTCTTTAACACACTGTCAACCGGTTGGGTAAAATTACGCTTAATTCAGACTGGTGTTATTCAGCGGTATTGTAAAATTATACTTTATCCATATCTACATTTGTTAGCCTGTTGGTTAAAATTATGATTTATATTTATTGACGGGATTGATTGTGGTGATATCTACCGAAATAAAATGTCTCAGATAATTCATTACCATTTGAATGAATAACTTTTGTTTTCTTTTCATTTTTTGAAATAAAGTTAACATTTACATATAATTTCCATTTATAAATATATATCATCAAATTCTACTTGAAATCTTTAATTCTAATAAAACCGTACTGTAGATTTTGTTCCATTCAACACATTTAAAAAACAATTTTTTCATACACTATATCTTTGTTACATTCTTTGATAAAACTAAATTTCAAAAGCTGCACATGATATGTTATACATATCAGCACAAACTCATAATTTATTAAATGGAAATACAATTTATAAATTGTAAAAAGAGAAGACATTTGCATAGTATATGGAGACAAGCACAATTTTAAAAAATACAGTTACCTGCAATATATTTCAGAGAGCAAATTAATTTCAGAAAATTAAAATAAGTAATTTATAAAATTGCAAATAATGCTGTTTTAAGCAGGTAGAAAAAACTTTGGATCAAGTTGTTTTCTTTATATCCAGTCAGGAAAATGTTTCACTAACAACTGCAAAAAGCTTTACGTCTGGAAAAAAATATAATGATATTCGCATTTCAAAAAAAAGGTAGCGTTTTTAATTGTGTTAACTATAGAACTTATTTATCTTTGTGTTAAAACAAAGACATCCCTTTTTTCATCAAAACATTTGAAAATTAGAAAGCTAAACGAAACAAAACAAATATTGTTTGATTGTGTTTTTTCACAATTTTAAAACGGGTATTTTTAATATTTAAGAAATTAACTCATGAAAATAGTTATAATTTAACTATTATTATATAATAACTAGTTTTATATAATAACTAGTATTATATAATTTAAGTATTATAAAAACTAGTAATAATTTAATTTTATTTGTTTAAAATTAAAGGGATGAAATAATGCGCTAATACAGCAGCCTTCAGAAATATTCTTATTTTGCAAAATTCCTTCAATGTAAGCACACATACTATATCAGAAAGGCTTCAATTTTGTAACTAAATATTTGATGCACATAAAAGCCTTTAAAAATATGGTTGACTCCATTATTGTTTTTTCTGTGAGAAAATGTTATAAATATACTTACAAAATCTGTATTGCACAGAAGAAGATATTAAAATGTTCAGATTTGTTGAGAATTTTTAAACTAGATTTCATTTAAGACGACTGCTACCACTCTGTTGTTAAAAACACATTCCAATTTCGCAATTTCAGTTATTTCTTACGTCCATTGTTCCAAAAAGAGCTTCGAAAATAATTTATCAATTAGAGAGCGACTGAAAAATTGAGAGAGACTGAGAAACTGAGCCGAAAAAAATCAATCAATCTCGAAAATAAATAATATGGAAGACGTTCATCCTTACATCTATAAGAGTTTTGATGAAGTCTTATTTGCTTTCAATTCAGTTGTACTACGTTTCGAGTTTTCGTTTTCTACTTTTCCTACGTTTCGGAATCATAATCATTTGATTGAAATCTATGGATCAATCAAGAGAACATGATTTGATTCCAGAAAATTTGAAGAAAAAAACACATCGTAAATAAGAATAATAAATGAAAAGCTCCGTATTTTCTTTGCAAACACAAGTTCACAAAGGATTGCGAGAAGACAGTAGCCAGAATGTTTGCTTTGAAATCTATGAATGAAAGCAAATACATTCACTGTTCCATTTGTAGCACAATCGAAATGGCCTCATTCGGTCCGAAATCAATGGCTCCTCGCTTCGCCAGGCGATCGATATATAATGAGATCTTCTGTCCGGATGAAAATTATCTACTACAATGAATTGCATTCGAAACAGCGTGAATGAAGGCTTTGGTTTTTGCAATTTCGGATCAGTTATTATGCGATTTGGAGTATGTGATTCCGAATTTTTCGGGGGTGTTATTACGACGAAATTTTTATTGACATAAAACCAAAATCTGAGCCATATTGGGGGTGAAATTTCAAAATATTAATTGTGAATGAGAGAAATGCGGAATGGATGGGATGATATGGAAGGATAATGCTTTACTGTGCATGATGGTGCTTTACTGTATCATTCAAATTAAAAATAAAGAGATGCAAAAGAAAACAATATTGCATTTCGTAAATGACTGAATTTCCTGCAAAAGCAAAATTTAAACAGAGCATCAAGTTATATTTACGTATCTAATGTGATTTGCAAGCGATTCAGTTATCGCAAACAAGCATTTCCGAATAGATGCAGATATACATTAGAATCACTGCGATATATACACATATTCAGCGCCATCCTATCTGAACTAAATTATTCAGAGAAAAGAATGCGAGCAAATGAAGTCAATGTAGGAAATGTAGAAACATTTGATTTCAAAGGCAAATAATTATACAGCACATATGTATAATAAGCATTTATACTATAAAATTCCAAATGTCGGAGGAAATTTTACTAACAATGAATTAAAGCTAGGAATTGTACTAAAGATAATTCATGCAAATATAGGTTAATACTTTTCAGTGATATGCTGTTCTAATATAGATAAGTTTTGTATAGTTATAGTAGTAAAAATAGATAAATGAAAATGAAATCCTATGCCTTTACTTTACACTAGCAGCAACAAAATAAAAAATTGCTCTATGATCATTATTTCTCATGGATCGGCCAAAAACGTGCGAAAAATCATCCTAAACGACACAAAACATTAAATAAAAGATTTTCGAGATTAAATTGTTAAATTCAGGCTTCAAGGTGCATTGAGTCACCAATACGATTACCTGCGTGCCAAATTTCAAGGTTGTAAGTGCAATATTCGTAGTCTAAACATCGCACGCGCGCACGCACAAATATTACCTTTTACATAAGTATAGATTAATACAGTAATATCTCAGAGAGCTTGGTTTACAGATTGCACAAACTTTTGGTGAAATAAAATATGAAAGCAAAATGTATTAGGATATTAACTCAGCATTCAACAATGAAAGAGAAACACGCAATTAAATATTTGTTTAAACAATGAAAACGGTTTGAATAGCGTTGCAACAAGAAAAAGTATTGTTGTAAATTATACCAAAAAAATATTTTTAAAAATTTATTAAAAATAGAGAAAATATTGTATAGCAACTTTTTCGTTTAAAACAAACTTTTAGATGTTAAAATAAACTTCATTAGAAAGGAAATTGTTTGTTCTTTGTTATGGTGTATAGATTTTCTTGATTCGATTATTAGAAAAAATACAATGGAATTGAAATTCTTCAAATTTTGCTCATGAATACTATGAAGAGTAAAGAAGGTTATAGTGAAGGTTTCATGACAATTAATTAAATAGTTAATTTTCAGTTGATTAAAAACTATGGTTCCACTGCGCATGCGAGTTCAACCTCTTCTGTTCTAAAAATTATAAATAATTTATGAGGAATTTTAGCTTCCAGCAGTTTTTAAAAATCGTTTGGTTCGACTGATATTCTCATTTTAATTTTTTTTAAAGTTTCAGGTGATAAGATTATTTTGAGTTTAATGATAATTCATATAAAAGTATTTTTTTATTAAAATACTAGACATGAAAGTGTTTTCATCCTGAGAAACGCCAGGTACATCAGCTAGTAAGAGAATAAATCGAAAAACATAGAGAACTGCTATCCATCAAACATATTATACTTTTGCAAATCAGTAGGTTTATACACGTGCCATTTTGTGCGTTTCAAAAATTTCAAATTTTTGAAATCCAACACAGCTGAATAAATATATTCGAAATATTTTAGAAAAGTGAAAAGAAATAGTCTCAGACCTACATAAAACAAAAAGATACATAAATAGCAAACTTTTTAAAAATTATTTGGCATCCTACTGTAATTTGCGTCTGGCTTCCTCGTCGTCAGAATTCCTCGAAAGAATTTTTTCGATTGAAACCAATCACAAGATTCAACATCAATTGAAACTAATTATCTAAATGAAACGGTCTGATATGCAGAAAGGAAGAAAAGCAGAAAGGAAGAAAAGCAGAAAGAATGTTTAAGCAAACGTAAAATTTTTTTAATAAAAATGCTTACTTCGGTAAAGATTTTAAAAAGCATTCTTCCCACAAGAAAACGTTTTAAAAATTCATATACCCATTAACTATAATTGTCAAGACGTACTGCACCGAGGTAAATCTTCTTTGACATTTGGTTTTCAGTTTTATTTCTACAGTTTAATATAGTCTGACTTGCAAAACGCAGACATAAGCATTTTCCACGCGTAGGAGTAACATATTCAGGAATATTATACCTGAATATATAAAAATATGGTTATAAATGAATAACTGAAGCTAAAAACCAGGCAAGAAGCATGTCATAAGTAATTTGTTTTTAAGTAAACCAAAGTACATCTGAAACAAGCTAAGTTACCGATGAATTTTGTTGAAATGTTTTTTACACGATAAGTATGATATAATAAAATTGTGAAAATTTCAAAGCAATAGCTCAAAAATTGAAAAATTGTTTTGAATCGCCTTTGTACCTTTAAATAAAGGAGATCGTCTCTTAACAAGTAACACCACATATCTCAGTTTTTTGAAATTTCAAAGAGGAAGAAAATATTCAATTTTTAGCAGCCAATAACGAATATTTCTGAATTTTTTTAACGTCTTATATAAACATGAGACCATGTTCCTACAGCATGTGAAAAAAGATAAAAAAACTAAAAATTGAATATTTTCTTCTAAATTGAATATTTGCTGCTAAAAATTGAATATTTTCTTCCACTTTGAAATTTCAAAAAATTGAGATAGGTGGTGTTAGTTGTTAAGAAACGATCTCCTTTATTTAAAGATACAAAGGCGATTCAAGACAATTTTTCAATTTTTGAGCTATTGCTTTGAAATTTTCACAATTTTATTATATCATACTTATCGTGTAAAAACATTTCAACAAAATTCATCGGCAATTCTTTAATTTTTTGCAAGAAACAAACAAAATATATTAAAATATTATGAAATTTGACATTGTTTCATGCGCATTAAAATGTAACATAAAAATATTTTTTCCAGATTTTTTTTAAATCGATATTTTAGTTCTACACGATATTTTGCATGTTTAACTAAACTGAAACTACAATTTTTGCTTCATATCTATAATTACTTAATTTTTCTTTAATAATTTTCAAAAATTATTCCAATAATAATGCACGAGGTTCTCAATACAAAAAATATTCATAAACAATTTATTTATGCAAAATTATTTTAATATATGCTCAAACAACATAGGAGAACATTTTCTGAGTTGCAGCTAAATTTATAATGCGCATGGGTTATTTTAGTTATATTTAAGTCCCGCTTTGAAGCAGTATGAAGGCTATTTGGGAACAGACTTCGCAATTTTAAACCGCGGTCAGATGACGAGGACACTTGAGCTGGCACTTCCCCTCGTCTCAAAGCTTCCACACCACACCAGTATCGGGGAGTTTGACCCTCGACATTAGATTTTACGTACAGCAGGCCCATATAAACGGTCGATCTTCCATGGAATCGGGTTTCGAACCTGGAACCATCAGGACCCGAGACCTTACCACTAGGCCACTGCGGCCCTATTTCATTTAGCAAAATCAGGCACATAAATAAAGCATTAATTGAAAAAAACATTAAATACAGTTGTTTGATAATTTTAAATGAAAACTACATAGATTCTTTTAAAAACCCTGGAACCCTACGGCCCCGAAGCCGAAACCTTATCACTAGGCCACGGCGGCCCTATGATGCGCATGGAATGTTTTAAAATGTAGATACCGTCATTAATCTTTATTTTGAAAAGATGCTAAAAATATACTTAAAACACAATATCAATCAAAAATTTTTATATTGAGCAAACAAATAAAGATATCAAAAATCTTTTAACAGACGATTGCTGGTAATCTGTTTGCTAATAATTATTAAAATAAAAAAATTCACAATTTTGACCAATTTTTAACATTTTCAGTTTTCATTGTATCCTTAAGTTATATCTTATGCTAACTATATACGTGACATACGACCTTTTGCATTTTGAGTGGCGATTTTTTTAAATAAGCAGCGGACTAAAGCATAATCTATAAATCCTGATCCCTAAATCGAGAGGCGTGCTAAGGATTCAGCAAATATATAGCAATTATTTAGTGAAGTTAAATGGAAAATCATCACCTATCCTGGTGTGAAGGTACATGTTTGATTTAAATTCACAAAATAAAAACTTTTATCTTAGTAAAGGAAGTTTATTTACACAGCTTCTCAAGTCTTATTTTCATAATGCCTTAATGTATGAGAATAAACAAATAATGCTTTTAAATAACAAAATTGTCGGTCAATTCAGAAATTTAGAAAGAATTACACGATAACTTAATGATTTTGTGGCATACAATTTTTCTTTAATGGGTTCTCATTAAAAGTTATAATTTCTTTTACATCTTAATTATAAACTTTTAACATTATTAAGACCGTCCTACTTCTAACAAATCAAATTTTCTCCACAATTAGACGTTTACATTATGGATACAATTTATGTGCACATCAATATCAATGCACTAAGATGAAAATAATCGCCAGAATTTTTAGGATGAAGATCCTGTAAATATCCAGTAGTTAGAAATTTAAGACTATTAAGTTTGAAATCAATACTTAAAATATAGAATCCTTCAAAATTAGAGGCACAGAAAGAGTTTCTAGAACTCTGGACAACAAGAAGCGTTATTTAACTTTAAATATATTACAGAAAACTCACTACTATCTACAGGACTATCCAGTGGCGACTCGTCCATAAGAGCTGCAGTCTCCCTTGAAGTTATTTTAAAAGATTGTATTTTCGTTTTATTCTAATTGGCTTACTTTTCCACTTTGAGAATTCAGTGATCGACGAAAATCGCGAAAAAAATAAAAAAAAAATGTAAAAAGAAGACGGAAAATCAGTTAAAAATTAAGAGAGAGAGAAACAGATTAGAGCTGCATCAAGTTTTGCCCCTCCTACGGATCCGATATTAACGCAAAGAGCAACGCGAAGTGGGAGAAAAGCAACCCTTTCTCCGCTTGAAATTGCATTCAGTTAAGATGCATTTTTTTTCAGCTCTCATTTGGCACGACTTCCTTTTTCCACTTGTTCTTTTTCGCTTTTTCTCAGTAGTTCAGTCGTTAAGTCGTTTTTTAAATCCAATTCTGGAGGAGTTGTAAGTTCTTGCTTCTTTAAGTTTTTTCGGGTGCTGATTACGATTCTGAAGTTTGCCACCAATATTTTTTGTTGGAAATTTAGTTATAGCCAAAAAACATTAAAAAATTTCTCAAATTTTTTGCTTATAACTCAAAAACTATCAATTTTTAGTATATCATCATTATATACCAAAATAATCAGCACAAAATTTCCTACAACTTAGGTCTATAAAACTTTTGCAGCACTGATTGGGACTACGATTATATGGAGAAGATTCTTGGTTTAGCGGAAATGCCATGAAGAAAATGCTTTGAAGTTTGTTTTAAAAAGAATTTTTGTCCAATTCAAAACTGTTTCACCGAATGGGAGCTGCATAAAAAAGAATGCAGTTTTCTTTCGGTAAGAATTTTTACTAAAGCAAACTTTCCTTTTCAATTCGTTATATCTTGAAATACCAGAAAAAAAACCCAGAAATATAAAATATTTATATCTCTTAATTTTCTTAAAGCCGTTCATTCTTTCTTGGTACATCAAACAAAAAAATAATTAAAAGGGAAATTTTGTTACAAGAAATTAAATGAACCTTGAAAATAGAAGTTCTTAAGCCATTGGAGTAATTTCAAAAATGGATCTCTGATCGAAGTATTAGGATTTTCGTCACTGGCTGATTTTGATAATTAATAAGAAAATGTTAAATTACTTATTGGTATACTTAAAGCAATTTTTTATTTTAATTAATTTCTACTTTTATATATTTAATTTATAATTTATTATTATAATTATTATCCAACCTTGAATTAATTTCAAAAAATCTATTTTTTAGCACACTAATAAAAGTGTGTTTTTTAAAAAATTGTCCCAAAAATTACTAATTTCAACATTGTATAGAAAAGATAAAGATTAAAATACAATTAATAATAACTAATTATCTATATTAGTTATAGGACATTATTTCCAAAAATAATTTTACGGTAACAATAGTGTTCCCATTTTATTTTGTCTAATTAGAAAGATTTTTTTTCCGAAATTCGAAGTTTACGAGGTATCAACCTCATTTAAGAACAAAATTCCTCAAATTTTTTCTTCAAACGATTAAACGAGTAGTTTAGAATTAAAATAGCAGCGAACGAAGTTACGAAAATTAATCACAGAGTTAAATAATTCACGCATTTTAATTTTAGTTAGTGGCATCTGTTTTCAAATTAAAGAAACTTAAGTTTTAGTTTACGATTCGTTAAATTCGGCATCCAGTGAAAAAATCCCTAAGAATATTCTTAGATATAAAAATTATTTACTTCAAACATATAAGTATTTCCTGAATTCGCTAATGAGTATTTCAAATGACTCTGACGAGAAAAAGAACACTTGCCATAAAAAGTTTGGGGATAAATTGCAGTTATATATCCCTAAAACTCTGTTTACGTCTTGGGAGTTCTATTCCCCTAGTAGAAATTTAGTTAACGATAATTACCCGTGCAAGTTAAAGAACTGTATTTAGCTCCTTACTTTTGCATTAGGCGCAATAATTTGAGTAAAGCCATTTAGCTAGAGCTATAACTTAATATTGATAACTTTTCAGTGAGTAAAAATTTGGTTGCAGAACATTTGCATCTTCTCTAGCGCGTTTAGAGCATTAGCTGAATTTTGGGCTTCTCCAAATATCTCAATCCTAAAATCCAATACGATCAAATGAATTATTAAATGATTTTGCTAGTCAACTATTACAGGAAATGTAATCTAAAACGTAATACGAAATGATAATCTGAGCATGAATTATTATTAAAGTGACCAGATTTTTCAAATTTCAATCCTGGACGTTTTAGGGCCTCATTTTCAATATCCGTTTATAAACGGGTTTTCCATCATCCGTTTTAGATATTAAGGATACTGATATTTACAACGAAGCTGAATTTGGTTGGAGACAATTTGCACCTTCTCTAGCGGGTTTAGAGCATTAGCTGAATTTTGGGCTTCTCCAAATATCTCAAACCTGAAATTCAGTACGATAAGATGAATTGCCATTGAGTTATTAAACGATTTTGTAAATCAACTGCTACAGGATGTGCAATCTAAAACGTAATACGAAATGATAAACTAAGCATGGGTGATTATTACAGTGACCAGATTTTCCAAATTTCAATTCTGGACGTTTTAGGGCTTTATTTTCAATATCCGTTTATAAACGGGTTTCTCCATCATCCGTTTTAGATATTAAGGATGCCGATATTTCAAACGGAGCTGAATGAAACCAGGACGAAGAGTCAATGGGACGAAGGACGGAGGAAGGGAAGGGACGAACAGTCCTGCACTGTGTAATCCAGGACGACTGACTACTTTACCATCTATCCTATTAAAATTCGAAGGTAAACAAACGTATGTATGTATGTCCGGCTATCTTCTCACGAACCGCTGAACGGAGAAGCACGCGGAAAGTACCAAAAGATGGGGAATAATCCAAGGAATCCATTTAGGCCAATTAAATTCCGAAATTACAATTAGTTAAAAAGATATTAATTAAAAACGTCAAAATGAATGAATTGGCGTGCTGCCATCTATTGGCAGAATGGTGAATTCATTCACGACGGATTCTTTTTTCTCCCTACTATTATTTTTCGCATCCGGTGTTGTATTTTTTTATTTATTTAACGGAAGTTGGTATTTTTTTTTTTTGAGCGAGCTTCTGTGTTATTTTGTGTTTGGATTAATTAACAATTGAAAAAAAATCGTTTTCCTGCATTTTTCTTTCTTTTTTTTGTCGTACGGTGGAAAATATTTATTCATTTTTATCCGTTTTTTTCATTATTATTCGTTTTATTTTTTCTTTTGCAAAACAAATATCATGCTAATCTGTTTTAATTTATAAGCATAAGAATTCTCGCGTTTTCATTCAAACCAAACTGCTTTAAGGTAGTAAAAAGGCTAGAACTGAAAGTTTTAATCCAACAAGAGAGGATTCCAAACAGATTTACGTTTGTTGGGGAAGCTTAGTGACAATATTTGTAGGGAAAAAAAACAGAGGCGGGAATATGAAAAAATGTGGATTCCGAGAAATGCTGGGCTATAAGATAATTAAAAGGTTGGATTTAAAAATTTTAATTAAACAATATAGGATTCAAAGGATTTTTTACGTTTTGGGGGAAACGTAACGTTTATGTTAGCGACAATATGTGTAAAAAAATAAACCGGAGGCGGGCATATGAAAATTAGAAATAAAAAGACTAGATTTGAAAGAATATTTACATTTGTTGGGGAAAGTAAGTTACAATATTTGTTGAAAAAAAAAACGGAGCCGGGCATATGAAAATATGGATCCCAAGGCCTCACATGATCTCACTTCTCTCCGCCCGGGAATATCCTATTATTCAAGATTGCCCGTGCAACGCCGGGCCATGCACCTAGTTGACATATGAAAGTGCAAATCAACACGCAATAGAAATTACTATTATTCAAAAGAATTACGATGCTGAACAGACATTTTTCACTAAAATAAGTGGGTATATTCTATGTTACAGTAAAAATTAGGAGAATTGTTATCAAAAACATTTTTTTTAAAATTAACACTTGTTGAATTTTCAAAAGAATTTTATATGAAAAATTTACTTAAGTTCAGGCAAGGTGGCTTTTAGTCACTTTAACATTGATATTAATGGCAGCAGTCTTAAACCCGGCAATTTTTATTCAAAGGGATTCCGATATGGAACTTGTATTATACACTAAAATAGGGTGACTATATTCTAATCATAGTAAAAATGGGGAATTCTTCAGAGACAAGTTTTTAAAAATTAAATGAAATTAATCTTTTCATAAAATGAATATAAGGTATTTATTTAAAAGTATAAAAACGGTAGAATTCAGGACATTGCTTTCTTCAAAAGCGGGACAAATACAGAACTTTTTTTTGAATCTGGCACTGAGACTGACTCTTAAATAAGGACATTCCTGACTAATCCGGGACGTCTGGTCACTTTATGCGAACGCATGAAACAAAAAATGTCAACCAGAAAAGCAAAATACTATTACGAATTGCAAGATCGCAATATCAACTAGAATTTACACTATAAATCTGCTTTAATAAAGAATTTTTTTTACTGTTATAGAGCATTACAGTACAAAACCTACCTACTGAAAAATATACTAAAGAAAATTTTCTTAAATTCAGGGTCCAAACCAATAGTGAAACCACGAAAACGATTTTTAGCGTCGCAAGAAGATTCACAAAGCGTGTGCATCTGGCACATTTTTCGACATTAGTTAACAAAGAAAATCCAGAGCCTCATGTGGATTTAAAACAAAAATATCTATAAATTATTTGAAAAAAATTCGAATTAGGACGACTAACAATTATTTTTAATATTTATTTCTATATAACATTAACTCTTTGCGGTCGATGCCGCCACGGTGGCGGCATCGGTTAATTTATGCTTCATTGGTCTATGGCGGCATCGGTTAATTTATGCTTCATTGGTCTACTTTTCAGCATTTTTTTTACTCTAGGAGTTGCGAAAGGTCCTAAGTAAAGGGATTTTTTCCGCGACCGATAGGGAATCAGCAAGAGAAAATTTAAAGAAACTATCTTCAAAATTAGACCTTTCACACAGATTTTCAATCAATACTAGTTATCAAAATGACATAAGCCTGAAATGACCATCCCCAAACCGAATCAAATGGCATAACTTTGTACCTCATAAGTAAACTATCATAAGTCCAATTTTGCTGATTTTGATGTTTTTTACCGTTTTTGTATTATGCCGGCCGCATTTTCCGATGGGGAAACTGTCGTAGCTGTAGATCTAAAAAATAAATAAATAAAATACAGCCCGCAATACATAGGACTCTGAACTTCGTTGGAATCTCTTGTAAAATGTTTAAATTGTATTATTACCAAGCAACAAACCGCTGTGTTTTGTTTGGTTCTCCGAATTCGTCAAGAACTCGCCATTCCGTTCGATAACGGACCACGCAATAGAAAGTAACTGCAAGAAGACAAAATATATAAGATGGAAGTAAGCAACAATAATAGTAAAAAAATCCATCTGTGAGTAGTAATGTGAGAGGAGGGAATGACAAGGCGAGCAAAAACAAAGTGGAACGGAAACCTAACTAATTAATACATCCTCCCTTCCTAGAAAGTTTGATTCATCCATCTTTAAGCTCTCTCTTCCTGCATTTTGGTCGCCTGTTTGACAGCCAGGGTGGTGGGCTGTGCACAGCTTTGAAAACCTTGGCAGTTGGACTGTGCTTGGCACAGGGCCAGCAATCCAGATAAACAAAACTTCACCAAAGGATGCTTGTCGAGAACGATGATTAAGATAAAGCGGCACTTAAAAATCATGCTGTGGGTGGATACAGATGGTTTACAGATGAGGCGTTGCATGTTCTTGTACTTGATACCTAGATAAAATAGGATTTTATGAAATTGGTGAAGTCATCTGAAAAATCATTAACACTGAGACTTATTGCAATCGACGGCTTCTCAAATCACTCCCTTTGAAGCGTCAAACTTTTTCGATCCCGTTCACCCCCGAGAAATTGATTTCGATGTGATGCCACACATGTTAGGAAAATAAGCTCGACAAATAAAGTATAATTTATTGATGTTTTAAGTGCATTTATTAAATAAATTTCGATGTTTTAAATGAAATGATTTTTTAAAATTAAATTTGCTAGCTAGCATTGAAGACTGAGTAAAATTCAGGGGCTGTCGAAAATTTCCTTTGAGATGGTAACTTGTAGTTTAAAATATTATGGTTCAATATAATATTCCTAAATCAGTAGACAATGCGATGGAGCAAGGGAGATTGTTAGTCCCGGCCGCTAATCTTGAAGGGGTTTGGGCGTTGAAGAGTGTTGACAAGACAAAATATTAAAGCATATAATTTACTTTTTAAAGTCAAACATGACGAAAACAATAATATTTTGTCTTGTGACGCTATTTATCCTCGCTACGCCACTGGATATGACTGTTACGTAATTTATTTTTGCAAAAATTTAGCTTCTGGTTTTATTAGCTTTTAAAGTATGGACGATTTTTATTTGGATAGTTGCTAATAGTTTCTGATCCTTTTTGCTGATCTTAAGTATTTTAATTTTGCCTGGAAAAACATCAGTTCTCTCAATGAAACAACATTTGGATTAAAGGAAACCTACTAAAATCCATTTGGTATCGCCTTTCTATTAAAAATAAAATATTAGTTTGTTATTTTATTTTTTTAAAAATATGTACTATTCTTGCTGTACAGTGTTTTTACTGAAAAATAAACATTCCTTTTTGCTTTATTATGAAAAAATCGGCTTACTTTTTGTGATGAAATATAGTTTATGCATTTTTCTCAGATTCCACATTTTGATAAGAACGAATTTTATATTCAGAGCTTCGTTGGAGAAACAGCAAAAAAAAATGTTTTTAAAAAAGAACTAAAAATGGAGAGGGAAATAGCTCGAAAACAATTCTTATAATCATTTAAAAAGCAGAATTATTTAAGAAAAATTTTAATTAAAACGCATTCTTTAAGAAAACATATATCAGTTTTTGTATAACGTTCGTTTCCTAAAAAAACTTCTATTTATTTTTCCTTTGGAAACATTGTTGTCGAAATTCTACTCCAGAATGCTTACATCTTTCTTACTTTTCACATTACTGAATTCCTCAACCGAAAATAAATTTTCATTTAAGACATCAAAGTATTTGGCTCTCATGTAAACTGATGCTTTTTCATTAACAGATGGATGTTTCTTGGAAAAATAAATCATCCTCTCAAATTATTTTGATTTTTATCCAAAACAAGCATTAAATGCTTCGGATAATATCGAATAAACAAATACCGATGTTTCAAAACACAAATTATAACATTGTTTACAAACTTTACTGCATTTTAAACATTTTATGTCACCGATCTTCATCTGGAGTTTTGGCGAGAATTTTCCAATCCGTTTCTCTTCCGTGTTTTATGTTTGCTAACCCTATTTTAAAGGGATTCGCTAAGTTGACCCGATTTTCTGAATTTATCGTCCTATTATTAACCTTATAGATGAGTTTTCTGTTTTGTTTATTTACTTTAAAGTAGGACTTCGCCGTAACCACCGACTTTTAGTGGTAATGCTAAGTCAATAGGAATCTTCAAAATTTCAACATTCTGTTTGAAGATGTTAATTAATGTTCAAAGTAGAGTTTTCTAATGTTATGGTTTAAGGATTCTTTGAAAATTTAAATTTTATGTTCCTATTGCTTTAGCTCTCAACGTTTACTTAAAATAAGAGTCTAATTTTGAGAAAAGGCTGCCATAATCACTCCTTTTGTGACTTTTGAGGCTTCTTTGGCGGTTAAATTTTTAACCATACAATTTAGATCATCACTGGCGGTTTTTAACCAAACGGTTTAGCTAATTACAATCGTTCCATTTACAGTTTATCCGTTTTAAGAGTTTTTTAAACAGATTTAAATAAAAAGGATTACACGAACTCGAAGAACACAGAATTCAAAGCTTTCTGTACTAAAGAAAGAACTTATTCGAACCTGGCGCTTGATACAGTATCCAA
The DNA here is from genome assembly GCA_013235015.1 of Araneus ventricosus. Taxonomy (NCBI): domain Eukaryota; kingdom Metazoa; phylum Arthropoda; class Arachnida; order Araneae; family Araneidae; genus Araneus; species Araneus ventricosus. The sequence continues at coordinate 1,586,547 of BGPR01000011.1, read as the reverse complement.
ATGGATTTGGCGATTGCTTAAATCGGAGGGTTACCGGAAAACGGTCTGTGAATCCCAAATAAACAAACCAGAAAACTCGTCCATAGGAATTATTTAGTCCAGGACGCTCTAGAACAAGGGATGGGGAGCCAGGATGCTAAATGGGGGAGGGTGTTGGATAAAATATAATGAATAAATAAATTAGAAAAAAAATTCAGAAAATATGAAGAATTATTAGATAAGGAAAAGCGAACAGATTTTCGCATTTCAATCATAAACGCTCTAGAACGCTGGTGAACAACCCGGAAAAGGGGGGGGGGGGGTTGTTGAGACAATACAAAAAGCAATTCAATTTTTTTTTAAATCTGCAACAATAAAGATTAATTTTTCAAATCTGCAACAATAGATTCTTCTAAAAAAATTTTCAGAAAAAATGTAGTAAAATATAAAAAAACTCATAAAAAACAAATATTAATGCTATTAATTTAACTATTTTTCCATTCGCCTGATTCTTAATGGAAAAATAGTAAAAGGAAAACTATTATAAAAATAGTAAACATGCTCGTTGTAGAAGAACTTTCTTCTATGTAAATAGTAAAAGTTGGGAAGAAGAATTCTTCCAAATAAAACTTTTTTAAAGATCAAATCTAATTAATTTTTTTGTTCATATGAGCATGTTAAAAATAAGTGAAAAACGGGACGACATGGGAGACTTAATTGAAATTGGGGGACCAAGAGTGAAAAGTCAGGATTATACCAGCTAAACTGAGACGTCTGGTCACTTAATGTTCGCATATTAAGAATGAAATGTCTTTTTTATAATTTCATTCCATTTTACATTTTCTTTAACATTACAATAACTTTTGCAGATATGATAAAGCTTTTAGATTAAAACATCAGAAAATATCATACTCTAACATTATAAACAAAGAAAATTCAAATATGACCTGAAATATACCAAATATCACCTGAATATTATATAAGGGTGTTAATATTCCAATGCCTGTATAGGTGTGAATTTTGAAAAGTACGCAAAAGTCATTAAACGAAAATATCATTAAATTCGCATTTTTTTGTTAAAGCATATACGAATTACACATACTTTGAATGTTTGTATGTAAATACCTTAAGAGAAATGTATAAATTCTGTCACTTTACAATAAACTTCAGGGTTACTATACGTCCGGATTTCGAACTGATGTCCGGACTAGGGTCCGAATATTAAAAATATCCGGATTTACGTCAATGAATGTGGTTTCAATAGAGAAAATCTGACGTATTTGAAAAAGGTGACGTCATTCCTCCAATGAAAGAAATTCATTGTTTACACTTTTGCATCCATTGTTCATGAGAAAGTCGATGAATGGTAGTCGAAATTATGGTAACCCTAGGTATGATGAAATTTTCAGTCAGTAATGGAGTCAATGCATAATATAACAGCAACATGACAAACATAACTGTGCATGTCGTCTGATATTTAACTGAATTTTTATCTTAAATTGTGTTGTGACGTCACATCATTTTTCCTTCCGCAAGATGCGGATCGTGTTCCAGAATTAAATAGTCTTTGAGCATTTAATGTGTATCATGTGAACATGAATTTAAGAGCCGCGGTGGCTTAGTGGTAAGGGCTTGGCTTTGGGGCCGGAAGGTTCCAGATTCGAAACCCGATTCCACTGTAGATCCGCCGTGTGTGCCTGTTGCATGTTAAATCTAACGCAATGGCGAAACGTCCTCCCGCTGGTGTGATTCGGAAGCTTAGAGCGGGGTGCCAGCTCAGGTGTCGTCCTCGTCATCTGACCACGGTTCAAAATTACGAGGTCCATCCCAAAATATCCCCAGTGTTGCTTCAAAATGGGACGTTAATATAACTAAACTAAACTGAACTTGAATTTACTTCATATCAACAAACATCATTGTACTATTCATCATTACTATACATCATTGTATTGAACAGGAAATTCAAATGCATCTATCTAAATATTGTATAACGATACTTATAAAAGCTTTGCAAAATACTAAAACAAAGATCATTCTTTTTTGTTACAATTTATGAAAATTGCATCCAATTCGCATTTTTTTTCAATATTGTCTGCGAAAACACACGAATAACAAATATCTTGAACTTTCTTAAGTGCTTTAAGTGAGAGCAAATATCTTAAGAGAAATCTGAAAAAATTAATGACAGTAATAAGAGTTCAACCGCTAATGGAATTGCGTAATGCCAATAATAAATACGACCTTTAAATTCCTTTAAAAATTTATGTTTTTAGCATAAACATGCCATTTTTGTTTAAGGAGAAGCATTTCAGGAGCGAGTTAATACTTCTAACTATGAACACTATGGCGAAAATATGTGTAATACATCAAAACGAGATTTATTATTCGTATTTTATCATTACGTTTTCAATGTCACTTATTTTATTCACAAATTAAAAGAAAATCTGTAACAATTTGTTATAAGCTGATTCATTTATGAAATTTTCAAAAATGATGATGAATAAAAACTTTTTCCGATTTAAGCTGTCGCCGATTAAAAAGAGCGCTAATATTCACTTTATTCAAGTATATTCAAAAACGGCAGAAATGCTGCTTTTTATACTTTTATGCTACTTACTCTAGCAGCTCTCGAAGAAAAAAAACTGGCCTAGAAGTATGAAAAAATATTTGCTATGATGGGAAAGGATATCAAATTCTACAGCAAATAGAAAAAAACATTAGACGTACATTCTATGAAGTTTAATGAAGGATATAAACAATTAAACATCAGTAAAAAGTATTTGAAAAGATAGCATTTCATTTCTTGAAAGGCATTTTAAAAATATATTGAATTTCTAGCTAGATAGACACAAAAATAACTCACAAATATATAAAAGAACATGTAATATGTTTTTTTTTCATTATTATTACGCTAAAATATTATTTTACAGAATTCAATCAACGGATATAAATTAAATAGAACAAAGTACATGATTTAACTTTTAATTGAATTTCATCTCAACGAATTAACATCTTTCGCAAATAAAATAAATTATAAAAGTAATTCCACTACAAAATTATTTTATTTCGAGAAATTACAGTATACTCAACCGAATTAAAACAAAATTACAATAAAAAGGGAAAATAGAAGGAAAAGTAACCAGTAGAAAAAGACTAAGAAAATGAAGAATAAAATAAAAATATTCATGAAGACATGAAAGCATTATAAATCCTTACATTTTAAATATAATCATATCATAGGCATGATATTTGCACGCTACATTATATATCATGGAAGGATGCATTTCTATCTAAAGTATAGTGATAATAACCTAGATAGAGAAATTATCCAGATATCTATTCATATCTATGTCAAAAAGTGCAATAAAGAAATTCCGCTGTCAGCATAAAAAAAAAGTCGCAGCAGATTATGACAAGTATATATTTTTCAAAATGGAGGGCATGCGTAGCATTTCAATGAAAAACAATTCAGTCACTGCAATATAATATAGTTATTCTTGCAGAAAGAAAACATTTCGGAATATTATAAAGATGTTGGTGCATCTTAACAAAATCACACAATTGAAACATAGGATTATTTTAACTTTTTTTTATCTTAATTTAAAAATTGAGAGTTTGTCCAAAACGCTTAAATAATAGATTTAGTACTCCTGCTTTATTAGTTAATGGTACCAAAATCGCTTTCAAAAATCTTCATTTCATATAACCAGTGAAGGTTTAACTACAAGAGCAGTAAAAAGACAAAGGGTTCCCATTCAGGTTGAAATCTCCGTTGGTTTGGATTGGCCAAACCGAAAGATAAGTTGTCAGGCTCTCTGCCGGTCATATAAAATCAAAATTGCGCTGGATTGAGCGTAGGGGCGGAATATGTTAACAGGAGCGCCTGTAAAAAACACTTTCATTCTTTTCGACAAAATATAAATTAATTGCACATATTCCAAAAGCTGTCGTGGAGATAGTGGTACTCATATTACCCAGCAGTACTTCCAAAAAGATACGTTCGTTGTCCATAACTCAAGATGATAGCACACAAAAAGTTGCGAGTGGTTGCATGGCTTGTAAATGAATGACTGATACGTGTTTCCACTCACCTTCACGTTGCTTTGTTTAGTTTCACGCATAGAAGCAAATAAACTACAAGGTGTCCGAATAAAATGTCCCTAATTTGAACAGTCGATTAAAGTAAATCTATTAGATATACGTTGGCGATATTAGACAAACTTGGCTGTTGAATTCTTAGATTTTGGCGACAATTTTTATTTTTCGCGTATATATGGAAACTAAGGCTGTTCGCGTACAAAATGCAAAAGATTGTACAGAAATTGCCGCAGCGTGTTGCATTTGCTGTGGATCTCGCATCGAAAATGAATACGATTTTCTAAACTCCATCATTTTTTCAGATGAAGCAACATTTCATGTGAGTAACAAAGTGAATATAAGTACAACTGCAGAATTTGGGGCTCAGAAAATCCCCATGCAGTCCAGGAAGTGGAAAGAAACAGTCCAAAAATCAATGTGTGGTGCGTTCTTTTGCATGATACAGTCATAAGATCATTTTTCTTTGCTGAGACTTCTGCGACGGCAAACATTTACCTAGACATGTTGCAAACTTACTACCCCAAATGCAGCATTTACAACCCACTGACATCTTCCAACAAGATGCTGAGGCACAGATGTTCGAGCATTTTGCTGGAACTGGACTCCTCAGGATTACTAAGGGAGCCCACTTGGAAGTGCACTGATTTTTTAATAAAAACTTTGTGAGTACTGTTTTCTAATTTCACATTTTTCTTATGCTTTTTAACTTTCTATTAAGTATAGCGACCTCTCCAAATTAGGGACATTTGATTCGGACACTCTGTATAATAAAGAGTTTAATTACACAGACAATTGAATATTGCTGCTTATAAGTTAATTTCTCTTTGTATACAGGGTGATTCACAACAATTTTTTAATAATTTGCAAAGAGATCAGGAATACAAAAGGGGTCTCTATGAAGAGCCGCTGTGACAGAAAAGCAACAGGCCTTAGGGTAACCAGACTAAGATCATCCCCGTCCTGCAACAAGGCATTCGGAACAAATACAAATGACCGGTCCAGCGACAGCCCAGCCGAAAAAGAAACCAGTCGGACAGGGTGGAGCCACCCCCTAAGGACCACAACCCCACCTCCGTGTACAACCCCGTCACCACAACAAACCAGCTACAGACCTGTCCGATGGAAACCTGGTGAGAAATTTCACAAAATGAACGGTTTGGACAACTATAACAAATAAAAGAACGTGTCGTGCAGAAAAACCAAAAGGTACCTATCCAGGGTCAGAAGTTCAAGCAACCACAACCCGAAGGAACCACGGAGACCCAAGCACCACCAGAAGCCAGTCAGTCGCACACCGGCACTTCTTTATTCAATAAAACACAAAATACATTTTACAAAAAACGCAAAATACATTTTACAAAATAAACAAACGAAGAACAATAACACAAGATGAAACAGTTTAACATTCAAGTGAAACTTGCAGGACACATTTAACAATTTCAATTAATCCTTTTCTTGAACGACCATTCTGGACAAGATCCAGAATGCCCAAAGTAGCAAAATTTGCAGGCCTTAGGGTAACCATCAGTCAACAGCCACCCGACCTGCCTAGGCATACGGGAAAATCTAAATGACAGAGGCCTTAGGGTAAGCTGATTTTCCCAACAAGAGTTTTTTTTTCACGGACGAAATTACCTTTTCAGAGGTTTAATGGCACCTGCGGACGTTTGCAACATGGCAAAACGGAGCACAACACTTCAGCATAGAAATTTGGATAGGCATTGTCAGAGATTGGTTGATAAGTACATACCTGCTGCCAACACGGCTAGAACCTATAGGATATTCCTTGAGGAGGTATTCCCAGAGTTACTTTCCGGAAGATATTCGCCGTAACATGGTATCGTCCTGTTCTTTTCATTACTTCATTGTCACAACGATCGTTGTGGCTGTCATTCGCTACGTTTGCGACCACCTGCTCCTGTGCTACTATTGCTTGGTTTTGTATAACTGATCTCCTCGCTAAGTACTGAGTATTTGTTTTGAATCACCCTGTATATATTTGTTTAAATACATCTAGATTACATTTGGTACTATTTAACTGGGAGTAATGATACACCTCTTATGCTCATCCCGTATTGTACATTAGCAGTGTCTGTAACAAATGCTTTTAATCATATGCATAGGATAATCTTTCGAGAACGGTATTATCAAGTATAGTATTACCATCTCTTTAATAGTATTAAAATACTTTTTTAATTTTGAGAAAATCAAAAATTAGGACCGAAGCTTTTGAAAAAAAATGGAAAGATTTTCTTAAAAGAAATATTAATTTCATAAGAAACATATTTTCAGATTAATTAATAAAAATATACACTTATCAAATAGTATAATGAAAAATATAATGAAAAACCGAGGTAGTAAAATAAGTATATGTAGCCAACATGAAACATATATAGAACACTGGACAAGAACACTCCCCATATATCAAAATAAAGCAAGATACTATACATCAAAATAAAGCAAGATATTAACATCAAAATAAAGCAAGACACTTGATAAGAACATTTTTGATTTCTTTAAAAATTCACCGAAAACATAAAAACGTTAAGATTACTTTTTTTAATGCTTAGTAAGATATATTTTCGAAAAAATACTTTGTGATGGGTATATTTCTTAAATTTAAATTTTAATTAGCTTTCATTTTTATAGTCAACAAGAGAAAAACGCTATGAAATTAATTACATTAATTATTAATGTATCTACATGTAGTTTATATAATGTGTATTGATTTTCTGTATGTTTCATAACAGTTAATTATTTCTGAAAAGACTAAATGTATTCTGTCGTTTTTTGCAGAAAAGAGAAAGCTCGGCAAAAACATAAACAAATGAGAATCGAAGGTAGATATTAAAACATTAACTTTGTATTAATTAAGAGTGAATACGTCCAGTATTTTTAAAGTATTAAAGAAACCTTCAATAGTTAATCAAAACAAAGTTTCACTGAATAAGAAAACGTTTCGGTACTTCAATTAATTGTCAAAAAAAAAAAAAAAAAAACATTTACAGATTGATTCTACAAAACGAAAATAATGCTCGCCATTTTTGGAAACGAAAATGATACACGCATTTCTTCAAATGAGAACAACAAAAAGTAATATTTTAACCAGTTTTTTCAAAGTGTTTTCATTTAAATTGTAAGTTATTACTGGATGGGTATGTTCTGCGAATTTCTATTTTCTCCCCTTTTTCTAAGATTTTGTTCATCTCTTAAGTTTCTCGGTATAAATATAGATCGGATGTGAAAATCGGAGAAAATCAAAGTTAAAAGAATGGAATTCATACTGTCAAATAAGAACACAATGATTCAATGGGGCCTGAAATCTTCAAAAAAATCCTTGTCTTTGTAAAATCTAAAGCGATTATGTGGAATCAGGGATTACAGTCTCCTGTGTTTCTTAGTATGATTCTAGATCGCAGGGATCAAAGTGTGGATAAATGAAGTTCAAACATACCATCCATACCGACAAATATGGGCAGGGATCACTGAAAGAATGCATCAATATTCTCTTCTTCCTAGTATGACGGCCGTGGTGGCCTAGTGTTAAGGTCTCGGGTCCGGAGGTTTCCAGGTTCGAAAACCGATTACACTGAACATCCGGCGTGTATGGGGCATGTTGCACGTTAAATATATGTATTGGCTAAACGTCCTTCCGCTGGTTTGGCGCGGAAGTTTGGAGCAGGGGGCGCCAGCTCAGATGCCGGCCTTGTCATCTGACCGCGGATCAAAATTACGAGGTCCGTCTAAAAGTATAGCCCCCATGTTGCTTCAAAACGGGACGTTAAAATAACGTAAGTTCTTCCTGGTATTCCAGGGTTTCGTTCAATTCCCATTTTGAAGCAACACAAGGGCTGTTTTGAGATGGGCCTCGTAATTTTCAATCATGGTCAGACAAGAACATCTTAACCGGCACTGCTTCTCCAAACTTCCACGCCACACTTAGGAAATTAGGCTTCCAATAAAACTTGCTACAAAAATGCACAAACTGCAGAAAAATCTAAATTTTTAAACTTTTTTTTTATATAGACGGAATTAAATTATTTCTGAATTCCGGGTTTGATCTGAAAACGCTTCATTTGGAATCTTTTGTTTCATTTCAAAATGGATAAATAGCAATTATCATCAAAAACAGTTGATAGGTTTTTTTTAATGGATTAACCCTCCGAGTGTTCAATTATTTTGATCTTTAGCTTTCAGGTGAGATAACTAAGCTTTTAAAGTGAATCAACATATCTTTTTTGTGTTTAATTACATCACTTTAATCTTAAAAATATTTTTTTTTCTATGGATGTTTGAGAAAATGTACAGTTAAATACGAATTGTCTGCTTTCGAACAGAACCTGAAAAACGGAAAAAGACGTCTCCGCCGCTAGAAGGATTAAAGACGATTACTTTTAAACGACGAAATTTTATGTAAAGACTTATGTTGACCTTATAGGAAGACCTGTTTAAAACTGTGAAAGACCATAAATCACAGAAAATGTTAAAATGGTTGAAATAAAAATATAAATTATTGCAGAAACTACTGATTTCTCTTCATTACATTTCTAACAGTAGGAATGGATAGCGTCCTGATTAATTAAGTTGTTGAGAACTGTTTATCGAACTCCGATATATGTGTAATGAAAATATCAGCTAATAATCTTCAATTTTCAATGTTTATCTTAATGTTTATATTCTTTCTTTACACTGTTGATTCAGCGTCCAATCAGAAATAACGAAATGGCCTGCATTGTACAAAGAAAGCAAGAGTAGATTCATTATTACAGAACCAATGATGACCAAAAGGAGTAAAACTGGCTTTAGAAAAAATTTTTAAAGTGATTCGTGTGATTATATGAAATATGACAGCGCTAACGGTTCGTGTTAAGTTGCGAGTTTACCAGGCTTTTAACCGTCCAAGCGGCCTTACAGGTCTTTTCCGTTCTTCATGTTAAGCTCCAAAGCAGTTAATTCATATTTTTGATACACTCTCTCTAAAATTTGTAGGTTCGAAATCATAATGTTTTGACTACAGGTTTAAAACTACGGTTTCTCCACAATAAAATCTCAGTGCTCAGTGCAAAATAACTGACCACTTGGAGGGGAAAAACGTATAATTAATAAAAGTAAGTAATATTTCTAACTTCCAATCAATTATAAATACAGCTTCATTTATTCAAATTCAAAAAGAAAGGATGAAGCGAGCGTGAGAAAGATAAAACAGTGAAAAGGCTAAAAAATAATGAAAATATATTTTTTAAGTTGCGGTTATAGTGATAATAATAACCAATTTTAATGTAACCAAACGCTGATCAAAATCTAGAATAAATTTCGAATTTTATAAACCAAAAAAGTTTCATACTATTCAAAAAGTTGGACTAAAAGTATAAATTAGTTCATTAAAATTACAATATAAAGAAAAGTTTCAAATATTGCCTTGCATCTCATCAGAACGTTTCATTAAGTAGATTAAAACAAAAATATAAATTTAAAATTTCATTAATTCCACAGAGTAAAAGGTTTGCTTCCGTTTCAATTGCCATTGTACTTTACCCAAAAGAAATACTTTATTTAGCGATAAACTCAAAGATCAACTGCAATTTGATTGAATCTCTAAGGCTTCTACTTATTCACCGTTATAATCCAATAACAAATATTTTATTTCCTGTTTAAAATTTTAAAAGAGATTCGCGTGAATAATAACAATAAAAAAGGAAATGCAACTCAGTGTAAATAGAATTTTTAGGAAAACCTAAGTTTTAGAATTAAATCATCTCACACATTTATTAGAGATTTAATTTAATCGTTGAATTGTGAATAATGTTAAATATTTATCTAATGAGGTATTTCAAAAATGCTACAAATGAAAGCTTCTTCTTTAATAACCTTCTTAATGATAATTAGAAATTTACAACATATATTTGTAAATTAGTTTTATTGTCTGCTTTAAGTTCGTTCAGAATCAAATTTAGGGTAAAGAAAATGCCTTTAAAGAAACGGAATCATTTTGATGTTTGGTAAATTGTTTGAATTCAAGTTCATTACCATTCTTATTAACAAATGTTTAAATGTAATTCTTATGTGCAGATCTTTTAATTCGAGCAAATAAATTTTCCTGTGTTCGATCAATTTTAAAACTACCGAAAACAGGATCTATTTAATTTTCACTTTAAGCGGTTGTTGCAAGTTATCCTTATACAGACTTAATCAAAGAAATGAAGTGTACAACGAAAAGAATATAATTTTCAAAGCATTTGTAAGAAACGATTCAGATACTTCATTTCATACCACTCCGTTTCTTCATTAAGAAAATTAAAATTTCACCAAAATTACACGTGATTATTAGCAATGAAAGCTGGTAAGCAACGATAGAATTAACACTCTAATTCCTTTTTATTGTTATTACAATCAAGACAGTTTATTTGCTGATGATGGCTTTTTGCTAAGTAGTCATAGAAATCTTCGTTTTCCAAAAACTATCGGTTCCATGTGATTTCAAGGGGCAATAGGCTTCAGTTACGAACGAACGCTTTTCAAACGCCTTTGTTAATTTTTTCCAAAAAAGAAATTTATTTACATAGCTGAGTTCGTATTGAAATAGCATTTGACAAAATAGAGTGTGGAAAACATCTCCCATGTGGTGTCCGTTATCACTGATGCAATTCTGAAGGCGCTTTTGGAGAATGGCGTGCACTCTTTCAAACATCGCACTTTTGATTTGCTCGTCGCTCTGTGTAGCAGTCTTTCGTGTAATTCTCTCAGATTTTCAGAAGCCCAATAACGGCAGTTCTGTTGATTCACCATGACATTGAGAAGAAAACGAGCTTCATCACTCATGGGCGAAATGAGGCTGACATTTTGCCCAAAAATTGCTTCCATCTCGTGTGCAAAATTCAGTCGCTGGGCGTAATCCCCGGGCTAAACTTTTGCACAACGACCATTTTGTAGGGGTGGAATTGCAGATCTTAATGTAAAATACGCCTTACCGAACGATTACTGAGGTCAAGTTCAGAAGAATGCTACCAAGCAGATCGATTCGGACTGCGCAGCACGGCTTGCATGATGCTTTCAACATATTCAGGGGTACGTGTAGCCCCGACAGTCTTTTTTTCATTAGTGTACCTCGTGTACGAAGTGCTAAAATCCAACATAGAACAGCTACACGGGTGGAAACAGCTTGATTTCTATGCATATTGAAATGGCGACGAAACTCACGTTGAAATGCCGAAACAGACTCGTTTTTCTTGACGAAACTGCCGAACGTGAAAACGCAGTGTTCTATAGTCCAAGCCTTCATGGCTTCAACTGAAAAAGAAAATGCTAATACCTCACGCGCGTCTCTCACTTCACCTGGTGGTGAGTTCTAGCAATTTCAAATACGTCCGTTCTTTCTGCCTCACCCTGTATTAACGTCCCGTTTTGAAGGAACACGAGAGCTATTTTGGGATGGATCTCGTAATTTTGAACCGCGGTCAGATGATGAGTACGACCTGAGTTAGCATCCCTCTCTCAAATTTCCGCATCACACCAGTCAGTGCTTGACCCCCTACGTATGATTTAGCGTGCAAAGGGCGGCACGGCGGATGTTCAGTGGAATCGAACCTAGAAGCCTCCGGCCCCAATCAGGAAGAAGAGAATAGTGGATTATATTGATGGATTCTTTCAACCATCCATGCCCATATTTGTCAGTAAGATGCTATTTTTGAACTTCATTTATCCACACTTTGATTCCTGATCTAAAAACATAACTAATCGTTGAACATCGTGGGATATAAATGTAAATCAGGATTCCTTAAACTGTGGTGAAGCCCCAAAAGGGGGACGCGCACGTGAATTTTGCGGACGTAAACATAGCTGGTGTTGCTCTCTCGATTCTTCAATATTGATAAGCAAAAACAGTATAAAAAATGACCGCGATTCGGAACATTTCATTAAAAATTTAAAAATAAATGTATTTACTTCTCTCTTGTTCTCTCTTTGTTTAATATTACTTAATGCCTTATTTACGTTTTAATTTTTCGTAAATGTAGAGTTTACGGTACCCACCTGTTTCTCGCCAATTTTTCTTGGCGTAATTTCATGTGCCGTCGCCAAATACTGTTTTGGAGGCGCAGTGCGCTTTTTATTGCTCTTACGCATGCGTCACCTGACAATGAGAGATTGAGCACGCAATGCCTGCGGCATTTTAAGCGTGTACCGGGAAATTTTTTAACTTAAAAAAACATCAGCGGCTTCGTTTTCAGCATAGCAGGAAACTAGTAGCTTCGCTTTTTCATTGAATGTTAGGAATCTAGGTTTTTAAAAAAATTCCGAAAACTAGAATTTTCGCTCGAAATGCCTGCGGCATTTCAAGCGTGTACCAGGCAAATTTTTTAACTTAAAAATTATCAGCGGCTTCGCTTTCAGCATAGCGGAATACTTGTAGCTTCGCTTATTCGTTGAGAAACTAAACACACAGAATAACATCACAGTACTAAACCGATATTCAATCCGAAGAATTCCAAATGAAGTTTTATTCAAATTCGAATTTATCGACCAATCACATCGAAGAGTTGAACGAAACAGTCCAATCTAAAGGCGGCGTAATATAGCCTGATAAGCAAAACACCGATGAAAAGATCATGCGTATGCGCGCTTGTCACTCATTAAAAACTTTAAAACGCATCCAAAACAAATGTTCTCATATCGCCGTTCTTGGCGGCAAAGAGTTGGCAATACTAAGAGGAGCGAAGTAAGTGGGTACCGTAAACTCCACATAAACCGAATTTTTAAAAATTATGTACACATGGGGACACGGAAAATGTTTTCGCGCATACATGGAGTTGCTGAATATTTTTATAGATGGAATGTGGTTGCTAGACTAAGAATCTTCAAATGCCCCGATGTAGAACTTCGTAATTTATTAATCAATTTTGGATACTCACTCTCCCCCGGGAAGGGCACAACGAGTTCTAGGATCAGAAGCCGCGTGTCACCTCCACTCCAATGACGGGACGTACCTCCTACAGGAGAGGTTGGGTCGTGGCCGGTGATGGCTACTTAGTTCCCGACTGCTGTCGTAGCGACAGTTATTCAAAAGCTCCGCATGCCTAGGCAGGACTGGGGTGGCTCGTTTAGGATTTCCAAACTTACTGTAATCTGTTTTTGTTCATCGTATAAAAAATATGCGTTTGATATTTTTGCTTGGTTAATAACGGTATAGGCATGTATATCTTGTTTCTTCTTTTATGTCTAAAGCAGAGACACGCATGAGCGGGAACAATTGCTGGTAAAAGTTAAAGAGGAACTGAAAATATCAAATTGAATCTTGCTTCGTTATTCTGAGAAAAGAGAAGATCCCTCCCTATTTTCGAGCAACTACAGACGCTAATAAAATAATATCATATATTATAGCGTCAGTATGGAAGCAAATACTGACAGCAGCGTTCTTAAGCTTATTTAACTATCGACGGCGAAAACTAAGCTTATTAAAATTAAGAAGTTTCGTGCAAGAATCACCAATCTCGTTTTGTGAATTTCTCCTCTTGCAAGTCCTACTGGGCTAGAAGGAACAAGTATTTTTCAAATCACCCCAACTAAAAATTATTTATTATTTTTCAGATTTAAAAAAAATTATCGAATTGGATATTTTCCTTGGCAAATTTTTCGTATCTTTACATTCAATCCTTTGATGTTAATTTTTTTATAAAACAGAATCGTTAAATGCAAAGCAATATAATGCAGACAATGAATTTTACTTCACAAAAAATGGAAAGATGATGAGTTATCGAAACTGGTGTTAATCCTACCTTAATGAAATACCATAAAGTAGGTTTCTTTAATATGTACTAAAAATAAAACTAGTGTAACAAAGACACCAAGTTATTGAGAAAAAAAAGACTCCAGAACAGCCAAATCTACACAGAAAAAACTGATTCTTTTTAAAGAAACAGCTCGTGAGAGCTCCTATTTTATGAAAATAAATTATTCTTCAAAAATCCAACATGAGATCATCTAGAAAATTGAAAACAGATTTGATCCATGTCATGGACTGTATATCCATACCTTTGAACCGTGACCCGTCAAAATAGCCCAAGCCATTAGAGCCCCTAAAAATATCCTGTGCCAATTAGCCCTGACAAAATAACCCATGCCAAAATAGCTCCGACAAAACAGCCGCGACAAAATAGCGCCAGACAAAATTAGCCTTGACAAAATAATGCTTTTTAATGCCATTTAATATTTGAAATTGGGTTATTTTGAAAGGGCTATTTTGTCTTGGGCTATTTTGTCGGAGCTGTTTTGTCAGGACTATTTTGGCATGGGCTATTCAGTCGGGGCTATTTCGGCACGTGCTATTTTGCTTTGGGCTATTCAGTCGGGGCTATTTCGGCACGTGCTATTTTGCTTTGGGCTATTTTGTCGGGCTCTTATGGTTTGGGCTATTTTGTCGGGCTCTTATGGTTTGGGCTATTTTGTCGGGCTCTTATGGTTTGGACTATTTTGACGGGGTACCCTTTGGGACGTTTTCATAGTTAGGGCACTGCTGTGGATGGTCTTCTTGGCCTATTTCTTCTCGTCTTGCAGCATGGGGCTTATGGCGAGCAAAGTTTATTACCTAACAAATCATTTTTTTCCATTTCAGATCGAAAAATGATTTGTTAGATAAACAGCCCATTTGGATGATGAACTAGGCCACGACGCCTGCTGGCGAAGTTTTAGCTTGAGGACTGTTCAAAATTGGAGGGTCGCGTGCTCAAAATCAATTCAATCTAAGATCCATCTTGTATGCGAACTTGATATATGTGAAATCTGGCGCCATGAATTTTATGTCATCACGTCAGAATGGTGTAGAAGTTTGGAGAGATGCGGGCTAGCTCAGATGGTATACTCATCATTAGCCCCATACCCATACAACTGTTTAATAATAGGAATGTCTGCTGGTGCAGGGGTATGAGTAATGTGACCATACCATACGTCCCTTTTTGAACGGGACTGTCTCGTTTTTAGGTAGACTGTCCCGTTGTCCCCAAGCTCGCCGGGACGCCGAAATATCCCATTTTCGGTAAGAGAACAATCCACGGTGACAATTTCCAAAAAAGGCGCATATACAAGTCGGTCAGAAGCCTGGTAACTCGCACGTATTTCTAACTTTATTACACAGCAAAAAAGTGACAGAAGGAACCGCTAGGAATGTTTTAACCGAAAGTCGCTGGAATTGTTCGAACACTTTCGAGCTAATAATTTGAATTTCCTATAATTATTCAATATATCCTATGTCTACCCGGCATTAATGCATCCAGAGAAAGGTCAAGTGAAAAAGCTGTGGACGAGCGAAAACACACAGTTGAAATTCACAATTCTTAAAGCAATGTTATTTACCATAGTAAATTTTAAGATATCCTGTCAAGAATTTTATTCTTATTTGAAATCGGCACCAAATATACTGAAGCAAAAATTTGTTGTTTTGAAAAATACATCTCATAAATATTTATTTTCACATGTTCATACCAGTGCCTTTTATTGATAAATATTAACTGAAGAAATATGCGTTTCCTTGAATATACGTACCATTACCAAAAAATTGGTAGATGTCCAGTTTTGAGGGAAAAAATAAACGGTCACGTTAGGTATGGGTCATCCTTAGTCTTGGTCATTATCATGTCATTTATCAAATCGCGAGATCCTCACCAATAGACCATAGCAAGAAAAGGGTTGTTAACCAACAAACTAGATCAAAATTCGGGACGAACTTTATAGCTTTCAAGCATAGTCAGATGATGACCGACCAACAAGTTCTCGAAACTTTGACGGCACACTAATATGGTTTAGAATGCACCAACCATACAGATTCAGCAGATTACTGATAGAGCTGCCGCTCACTTTTTTTCAATTCATGACGAGCGCGGAATTCCAAAATTAAACGTGTATGAAGTAAGCATGAATTGGTTCTTTTAAAAAATGTCCGATTTAAATTACTGTTTTAGAACTAATATTCAAAGGGCCATGTGGTCTTGATACTGCGTAAGACATTGATTAACCCCCAAAATAACGATGAATAGAATAATTACAAAAATATAAACAACTCTACATTACAATGCGCTTTCAAAGTACGAATGAAATTCTCTTCCTTGCCACTGCATATTTAGAAGTTACATACAGACACACAAAGAGATCAGAGTGACAACAAGAATAAACGTATTCCTGTTATCATCCCCAAAAAAGCGTCACTTTGACGTTGCCTCGACTTCAGAAAATGAAGTCTCTATGACGTCACACGACAATGTAACCAAATGCTACGTCACTGCGATGCATCACGACTTCCTTTATTTAAATGAATGGACATCTGACTACTTAAAATATTTATCTATGTATACGTGTCTGCGTTTAGGGCATCATTTTAACTTATTCTTTAAATATGTAGGTTTTTACTTGAGATGTGGTACAATGTGATGGAAAAAAATTGTTTAAATTAATTAATTTTAATTAATTTAATTTAATTTAAAAATTTTAATTCAATACACTTTTTGTAACTTTTCATAAAATTAGAAACTAAAAAGAAATATCTTGCAAAATTCCTGACTAAGCGTAAAATGCCCTAAAAGAATTAACAACCTGAGTATAATTAACTTTCCTTAGGAGGCAGCACTATTAATATTCATATTCTAATCTAATAGTTGCATATATCTTCATTTCATTGAAATGCGTTCAGGGCCAGATTTCCCATAGGGCCAACCTAGGCCGGGGCGTCAGGGGGGCGTATATACAGAAGAAATAACAACCCAGTATTTACAAAATTTTCTGTATTATTTTCAAAAGATCATATAAAATTATGCCTTTTTTAAATTTACATTTGTTACATTAAATATATAAGTGACAGATTTTTTGTTTTATTTTCTGTGGACCTTATTGTCTCCTGCCCTTGCACTTCTTTGCACTGAAAGAGATTTAATAACATCTGTCCGCTTTATCAAACGGTTTGAAGTAATTCGATGGAATATTTTTCGAGGTGTTATTGTTATGTTATTTCATAAGTAGTGTAATTTTGAATTGAAAATTTAATGTGGTTCAAATTTTATAAAGATTGTATTAAGTTCTCAAATGTTTCCAAAATACACTATTGTGCTGTTCAGCAACGGATTCCGAGACTACCACTTTTGGATGATTTTACACCGGAAAGGGGTGTCAGGCAATGAGTCATATGAGTGCATTTCCGGAGTTCTTTGTTAGATCACGCTCAGTAATCACGCTCAGCCCGGCGCATGCGCAAAAGCGCGGAGGGTTTCCCAATCCGTTGCTGTGCAATATATTAAATTGAAAATTATGTATTAACTTTTATGAGATGCAGCGCAGAATATGCTTTGGTCTAGGTAGTAGAAATGTGCAAATCCGGCATGAATGCGTCTAATTATGCAACAATATATTCAATTTCTGTAAAGTTTTATTATTTTCATAAAAAAAATACCCAAAACACCATAATCAAACCAAAACCGAGACGCTGAGTAATGGACACAATACCAGCACGAAATTTCATTGCGTTACCATATTTAAGATTTCTAGGCCTAGTAAATCTTTTAAGCAGAAAGACACTTAAAGTATTAGTTTCGCAATTCTATCAACTCCTGGTTTCTTGAATTAAATAGATGCGATTTTTATAAACAGTTACAGGTCCACTGCGAATTGTTATAGGCAGAAATATCTTAGAGCTTCGTATTTGATTAGCTGCATTTAAGTCCCGTTTACGAGATACAAGAGGACTATCTGGAACGGACATTTTATTTGTAAACAGTCTTGTAAAACTGTGGGGTCGAAGCTCAGATTAATTAGACGACATCTGAGCCACCACCTGACTCTCCTATGGAAGTCTTTATTATCAGCGACAGGAGTGGCGTTAGAGTCTGCCTGACGGGGGGAACGACTTGCTGCGCGGATGGAGCGGTGTAATGATGACCCTCTCAAATTTTCACCAGATCTTTATTTATTTACTAGTTGAATAGCCCGCTGAGTGAACGGGGTACAAAAAATTTTCCCGACGGAGGGGGGGGGCTGGCCCTCCCCGACCCCCCACTGTCGCCAACGTGGTCAGCTATAACTCAAGATGACTGTGCAGAGAAAGCTAAGAGAAGTCACATCACCAATCAATGCTGTCATATGTGGAGTTTAGTTTAGTTTTGTTATATTAACGTCCCGTTTTAAAGCAACACGAGGGCTATTTTGGGACGGACCTCGTCATTTTGAACCACGGTCAGATGACGAGAACGACACATGAGCTGGCACCCCCTGTCCAAACTTCCGCACCACACCAGCGGGAGGACGTTTGACCCCCTACGTATGTTTTATCGTGCAACAGGCCCAATACACGACGGATCTTCAGTGGAATCGGATTTCGAACCCTTCGACTCCGAGGCCGACACCTTACCACTAGCCCACCTCGGGCGGCCTTTCATATGTGGAGGATTCACAGTTAAAGTGATCCAAGTCCATGGGATTCATTTCTGAGAAAACAGATCTCTAAGTTGATTACCTGCATTCAAAATAAAAGTGGATTTCTAATTGTTCTTGTTGCGTGGGGATAGAAATTGAACTATGGACTTGAATCCTAATTGCACAGAAAATATAACATTTCTACACTACTGGAAATCACAATCATTCAAAGAAAGCAAAAAACCAAGAAAATACTCTGAGAGAATCGAATTAAACAAACAAGGAATCCATTCTAGTCCACTTTGTCAAGGGCTAAGGACTATATTCGAAATGGATTCAAAATATTTGGGAAATTTTTCTGTAAGAAGCTTGCATTGTGCAAAATATAGCTTCTCTTAGCCCTGTACTGTATTTCTACACTACCAAGCCAGTGTTAGTGCAAAACACGGGCTTGGTTCACTTAAACTCTAAACCCTCATGTGTTTCTGCGTGTTTTGGGGCTGTAGAAAAATCTTCATAAAATTGAACAAATTTCGCGATAATTGCAGAGATTTATTACACAGAATATCGTTCATTTTTGTATTTCAAATTAAATTCTGTCCAAATATATCAATAACTTTTAAATGCACAAGGATCTTATTCACACAGACATTATTTAACTCATTATTACGACGTTTGATTTAATTTTAGCCGTTCCGTCAATTTCGGCAACCATTTTTCACAGTTTAATCTTTCAATAACGAGGCCGACATTTGACAGCCAACCATTGCGCTTGAACCGTCTTGAAATCTAAGAAACATTTTTTTATGGGGCTTAAAAATAATCGTAATTAAAATAGTTTCTAAAAACATACTTTTATTAGCGTATTAAAAGTAGAATTTTTCATTTTAATTTTCTACTTTTCAGTCGTTGATTTATAATTCACAATTATAAATATTATGGTATCTTGACGTCAATTTTTTCTCAAATTCACTACCAGGTAGCGCGCCACGCGTATAGAATCGAAATTTAATTTAATTAATAGATTAATTAATAATTATGTTCCGATAATATTAAAGTGGTGTATTATCTTCGACAACACACCAGTGCACAAAATTTCACATCTTTAGCACCTCAGAAAGTGAGGGAAAAATCGATTGCAAAATTCCATTAGAAAGATGAAATAAGTCGTTTAAAATTAAAAGTGGACAAAATGCCCCTTAAATATCATTTAAGCATCGTCAGATACTTTATAAAAATCCAAAAAAATTTAGCATGAGAGACAATGGATCTTTAAAACCAGCATGTTCTGATCACTCTGTAACCACTCGATAAAGAAAATTCTTGAGCTTACGCAAGCAAAAATACATTTCCTGTTAAAAGGATGCGTTATGTAATTAAAAGAGAAGAGACAGTTCCATGAGAAACCGCTCCTCAACCTCCACAAAGATCGAAAAGAAAAAGAACAAGGGAAAAAATTGTTGACTCTATTTCTTTCAACGGCAGTTTCGAAGTAACAGAGACGAGAAGGAAAAAACAAGAAAGGATGCCTTATCTCAAGTTTTATTTTATGCGCTAAAAATAATCTATCCTTAACACAACAAACACAAAAATCCCGAGGAGCTCTAAAATAATACTGTAAATGCATTTCAACTTATTTCTACCATCACTGCAATAAGTTGTAAGGCCTTAGAAAAACACGTCATGGATTATCGGTAGCTAAAAGGCTTTAAGATAAGGTTAGAGATTGTGCCTTGCTGACAGATGCCGTTATCGGAAATAGAAACATTTTTGTAAACCGCACTTATCTTTCAAATCGGTTTTCCTGCCTCAAAACCGGGGGGGTTCTCGGGCAAACCAATTATCTCAAAAGTGGTCTTCTGCTATGAAACATAATATTTTCGAAATGTTGCTATCTTTGGTCGAATATAATCAACATTTAATAGTTTTAAATGTTCGTTTTAAAGAGGTGAAAGCAAAGTTTTAACGTTTACTTGTGTGTTCTAGTGATGGGCACTTTTGCTCAATTTCCAAATGTTGCCCTAAGTCAGTGGTCGGCAAACTCATTAGTCAAAAGAGCCAAAGATCATTATTACAACGATTAAAATTTCTTTTGAGAGCCAAATTTCTTTTCAAAAACCATGTTCTTAGGAGTCGGTTTAAATTAGCTACGAACGTTAAATAAAACCAGATATAATAATAATAATAATCTCATTTATTGACAAAAAAAGTTTTTACATTAAAATAAAAATATGATAAAACGCGCATTTAATGTGAACAATGACTTTGTATTTCCTTGGAAAGTTTGGATAGGTCAGGTTTGTATGTCACTGTTTTTAATTTCAAGCAGGATTCCAGGTTCTCATCAATAAGACGATTTCTCAGTTTACTTTTGATAAGGTTCATACTTGAAAGAGATGTAGATGAACTGGCGGAAAGATTCCAAGCAGATGACACATGCGATGGTATAACTTTTGATGAGCTAATTGAAAAATTAAGTTTAAGTCACAAAAGAAACTCACCCGTACGTAATCGAAATCGATTCGTAGAAGAGCCGCACTCAAATGGCTAAAGAGCCACATGCGGCTCTCGAGCAGTGGTTTGCTGACCACTGCCCTAAGTGGAATAAAATGAAAAGAAGTACTTACTGAACCCCAAAATAGAACTTGAATATGAGATTACAAAAATGAACAAGTCATAATTGGATGCATTTAAGAAGGCGATTACGTAAACGTGGCTTATATCGCAATTAAATTTGATATTCAAAGAATAAGAATTCGTCAAGTTATATCATATAAAAATATATAAATTTACGTAATAGTTGCAGATTTAATCCGATGCGGTCCATTTAATTTCAAATGAGTTATTTCTATAAGAAGATGGTTAACTCATCATTTGTAATAGTTCGGGAGACAAAAAAAATAAATTAAAAAATAAAAAAAAAATTACAGGAAAGCGGATTTTTTTTAGACTTGTGCAAAAATCTTACAAATAGAAAATGTGTCACTAAAAATCATAAGCAATTAGTTCATAGTAAAAGATCAGAAAAGATCAATTAAATTTAACTTTTAAAAATCCGCTTCCGGTTCGGAATTCAACTTCAAAACTTTTATGGAGTATAATCGCTCTAGATAAATGACAATGCAAACAGACAAATGGATTGAAATTTGTACATTTTGATAAGAATTACGTTTCTTGTTCTAATTCTTCAAAAATAGAAGAAATCGTTTTCAGATTACTAGGAATCAATGTACCTATCGAAAGGGTATTTTGCCTTAAAAATATCATAAGGACGAGTAAAAAAAAATCTCAGCTAGATGTGAAAACATTGCGAGCAATGTTCAACAGTGAAATGAAGCATGTTCAAAGTTGGAGTAAATTCTCAGATTTTTTTGAATTAGAATATATCTCATGAAACAAGTTCGTTGTGTAAAAATGTACACAATGAATAAAACGAATCTAAGGAAAATATTGTAAAAGAAAAAGTAAAAAGTGTTTCTTCGACGTGTTTTCTTATTGCAATTCTTAAAACAATTCTACTATTTTTTTTATTTATTTATTTTGATCCATCTTAAAATATATATATGTAATAATCTCACTTAATTTTATTCCAAATTCTAATATTATATATTTTAAAATCTTAATGTATTCCAAAATCACTTTTCTAAAACTCCAGTTCCGTTCTTTTCCCGCGCTGGAGGTATATTAAATCTCTCATTTTGGCATATTTATTACTAAAAGAATATTTAATCGCTTTTTTTCACGTGCCCACAGAAAATCATGACGGCGTCTCTTTGGCACCAGACTTTTTCCCTGAAACGCCTACATAATTTATTAAAAATACCCAATATTCCCTTCACTTTGATCATGTGTCAATATGTTATTCCCTTATCCGAGAGAATACAGGGGTTTTTCTGTTCACTCTCGCTTGTAACCTAAACGGAGATGCACGTATATCCACCACTCTCCTATTGATAATAAAATAAGAGGTAGTTATTTGCTCGACCTGTTTATTTCAATGTCTACAACCACGAAAATCATTATATATATATATATATATATATTATTTTACTTTATAACTTAGGACGTATAAAGAAGGTAGAAAAAATATTCAAACAGATATAGAATCTTGAAAATATACTCTGTCTAATGAAATAAAAAAAACAGAAATAGATATTTTGGAAATATATATAAATGTTACGGTCAATGTGATTAATCAGCTATTATTAATAATAACCGGTCATTATTAATAATAACAGCTTAAAATCTGGTTGTTATTATTAATAATAAGCATTGACCGTAACATATATAGTAGATCAAATAAACGTGTTTGTATATGCCCTAAAAATTATTTTTCATTATTTATTTAACTAGAAATCCAATTTTCTTTCCATTTCATTGGTTGGTGACTTAACGAAATTTTCTACTTCTTTAATTATTTTAATTCAGTGTTTTGTTACTGCATAAATATAAGTCCAACTAATCTTAACATTTCTCTAACGAATGCGTGGTCTGACCACGATTTACAAAGACGAGTCCATCCCAAAACAGTCCTCGTGTTACTTGAATAAGGGACATTAATCTAGCAAATCAAATCAAACGCTAGTGAATGGACTGTCCAAGAATCGGGGGAATTATCTCATAAAAAAAGATTGAATCTGCGCAAACAGGAAGCATAGATCATCCACCGAATCGAGAGTCACACTAATTAGTGTGATTTGCGAGTGACTCGTGATAAATTTATTCTATATAATGAATAAAAAACTCCATATTTAAAAAGAAAGGATTTAATTTCTGGAGATCTTTTATAGCCCTGATATATATTCATGAATTAAATAAACATTTGAAGATACTTTGATACAATTTTTTACCAAAAGAATTCATTTGGAAAGAAATTGTAATTGGCTATCAAATGATTACTTATTTAATTTAATGCTACAGATGCCCATGAATTGTATTTAACCCTGTAATGACGGTTCGGGTGGTGTCGGGCGATCAGATGCTTATCATTGAATGACGAGGAAAACAGTGTCGTTGTTAAGGAGTTAAATTCACTGAAGGCATTAACACACAGAAAGGGCGATTTTAATATTCATTCTAAAAGCTTCATGTAATCACATATTAAGTTGTCACATGACCTTCTGGGTAAAAGAAAATCCAACTTTTTGTCCGAAAAATGTTATTTCGTTTAGTTATATTAACGTCCCGTTTTGAATCAACAGGAGGGCTATTTTGGGACGGACCTCGTAATTTTGAACCATGATCGGACGATGAGGACACCTGAGCTGTCATCCCGCACCATACGATATACTGCAAGCTTCCGCGCCAGAGTGTTTAACCCACCACGCACAGTGATCGATTTAATAAATCTAGCTGAAAAAAATCAAAAAAGCATCATTGTTATTTCTTGGTACCAATTACTTTATTGGTAACTAAAATACCAATAAAGCAATAAACCATCTCTAATATACACGGTTAGTATCTGTAATGGGTAAAAGTTTGCATATTGCGACAGTACGCATTGCATCGAGCGGATTTTAAACCAAAGGATCGGACATAATGAGCCCCATAACCAAAAAACATTACATTTGCATGCATAAAACATGGTTATTATTAGTTACTAGAAGATTTGAGCCCGTCTAAGACGGGTTTTTAGCTTCCCAACAATATCTCAGATCTGATTGTCACAAAATTTACAAACGAAAGTTGTTGAAGAAAATCTGATGAAAATTGCCAGCGTGCTTAAGAAATTTAAAAAATAAGCACGGAAAACAGAACTGATGAAGCAATTGACACTAACTTTCGTTTTTTGTTTTTTCCGAGTAAAAATAATGCTAAATGCACTAACAGAAAAAAATGCATTACCAAATACAAAATTTAAAAAATGCTGAATTGATGAATGCAAATCTTTAAGTAAAAGAAGCCTTTCAGTGTAAGAACGGTTAAGGGAAAATATTAAATATAAAATAAATAAATATTCAATTCCAAAATTAAGTGCGGAAAAGAAAGAACCTTTTTAACAAAAATTAAACTATTCTAAATTGCTCTGCCTGCATGAATGAAATATAAAGAATATTGATGGAGTTGCACTTCCGTCGATGAATCTACATAAAATAAAAAAAGGAGAGAATGCTTTGAAAGATCTTATAATTTAGCGAAAAGATTCAGTGTTTCCTCAGAGAAAAAAAGCAAACAAAAAATGCTGAAAGATTTTGTTAATGAAAATGAAAGAATCAAACCAGTATCTCCGTGTATGCTAATTTGTAGACGTAGACAGCCCGTCTGGATCTCCCCTCTTTGGCACGTAGCCAAACCAAACCACGTGACCGCGTTACTTCCACGTCTGGTCTTTTATACATATTAATTGCGAAAACTTTTTTTATATATATTTACAATATTTCACCAATATTATTGCAAAAAAAAATGGATTAAAACTACCGAACATACATCCATAGAAGAAAAGCCTTCAGTAAAGAATGGCTTTTGGAGAAAAAATAAGCTGTGCTATCTAAGTGACTAAAGATGAAATGAGCACAATTGTTCTTGTTCTACAATTGAGACTTATTACAATGAGTTTCAAAGCAATTTTTATCCCAGTACCAATTTTAAAATATGAGTGGGGAGTTAGATGTCCCATTAGTAGTCAAGGGATTAAGACAGCTGGCAGTCTTTTAACATACAGAAATCAGTTTATTGTTGTCGTGACATATCAGTATAAATGGATGAAAATATAAATTAAGATCTTCAGAAGGTATTTTAAGTAAATAAACCAATGGTCCCCATTAAAGCCTGTGTTAGCTACCAAGAAGTGTCGAACAGTAAACGCGTTCACAGCTTGTACGCCCTTGAAACGGGAGATTTCCTGGATTTTTGCTAGATGAACATCTTTATGGGGCTTGTGATGATAACGAGTAAGGCAGTATTATCTTCAGACAGTGAAAGTTACTACCATTAGATTTGAGAAGCGTGGGACAAATTAAAGGTTCGCGCTATTCGTAAGTAAAAGTAGAACTTCAGTTGAAAGAGTAATTGCCGTAAAAAAAAATTATAAAGGAGCTGATAAATTGAATTTATTACAGCAAAAATAGAGATGGAGGATTCTTCAGAAGCTAGTTTGTTTAAATGAAATTTAGTGAGTCCTTTTTTAAACTTTTCTAAAATGCTTAAAAGTAAATCAAGTGTAATCCGTGCATGTAATTCAAATCCGACAGAGGGAGTCAAAAATCGGGACGTCTGGTAACTTTCAATAATTCCGCAAGGCCAAGCAATCCTTTGGAAAACCGTTTTGCGCAGAAGTAATTAGCCCAGTGGGAGAAGAAAAACTTTGTGATAAATTATCCGCTAAAAGCCGAGGGGGAAGTGATGAAAAATACTGGCAAGGGGGAAAATAAACACGGATATTAGTTTTCAGTCCGCCCGAGAGATACATCTGAATGGGCGACGCATGCGTGTGTTGCAGGCCACTGACATCCTATTATGCTTGTTTCCTGTGGTTAAGACAGGAAACTGCTCCAGCTGGCCCGAGTGACCTGCACCAACTCCACCCCGAGTCTCCTTTTAATAGCTTCATTTCTTCATGTGGGAGGACGAAACAATTCTCGAGACTTTCACAGAATCCAAATTTTTGGAGGCCAACGCAATGTTCAGGCTAGAGATTTCAGAACTTTCATTCAGAGTAGATATATTAAAGAGGCAAAGTAGGCACCTGCCTATGGGCCTCGCAACTTTAGGGGCCCCTAGATATTTTTGCGGTATTTTCAGGATAACCTAATTTTGTGCTTTCATTTGATTTAAAAGAGCCATGTTCTCGAACTTATTGAAATTGAAATCAAATATCATTTAAATTTCAGAACTTTATTTAGATTTTTTTTTTCATGTTTTCAAACTCTTAAACAAATCTGTGTGGTCCAATTTTTTTCGCAGTTGGCTGATTGAGTATAGGTCATGAGCTCTGTTAAATTTTGAGTTAGATTATTTAGACTGAGTCAAAAAAGTTTTGTAATTTTTGTTACCGTTTTTGCGTAAAATTATTATTTTAATTTAATTTTTGATTTTTTATATGCAAGATACTGAAGCCAACTCTTTTGAAGGTGACCTGCAATTGAATGTTTTATTATTTCAGCTTGTTATAATATCTGTTTCTTAAAAATTGCTTATATAGAGATTAAATGAATATCAATAAAAAAATATCTGATTTTTGAAAGTTGGGGGAAAGGGGGCCCCTGAAACTTACATTGCATAAGGGCCCCTATTGGGCTTAATTCGGTCCTGCTTTCATTCAAGTCAGGGCATCTTAAACTGCACCCAAGTGGGGTGGTACAGAACAAAGTTGGAAAATTTCCACGCCTTCATTTTCGAATTCTTTAATATTCATAAGTGATAATTGTTAAGGAAATGATTTTGAAATGAAGCATATCAATAAAAGTTGCGTAATAACTACAATTATAAATTGAAATTCTCTTTTCATTTATTAGTAAATAATGCTCCATTTTGTAATTTATTTACAATCTTAGGGTCGTGACACATAATTTTTCAGTAAAAATGGGGTTGTGAAAATTTCCACCTGATAAGAGGTCCCAAGTATTAGTTTAAGAAACCCTAATTCAAACCATGACATCTTAATATTTTTCTATCCCTCCCCCCATCCCTACACACTTTTTTCTTTCTTTTTTGAAAAAGGTCAAAGACTCTTTTTTTTTTTTTGAAAAAGGTCAAAGAAATTCGCCATCCAAAAGAAAAAGGAGAATAAACTGAATATATCAGTGATGAATAAATAGAAATTCAGTTATTTTAATTAAATGCTTTGAGACGAGAAGATTTTGTTAGATATTTTTCACTTGCAAATATTAAACAATTTTAAAAAAAAGGAACATCTCTCAAAGCTTTTGCGACGCACAGTTTAAGATGCCCTGATTTAAACTATGGCATCCTCAAAAATTAACAATTTTTATAGAATTTTATGGTAGAAACGCTCAAAAAATGAAAGAGTTAATTCAAAGACAGATAGTAATTTAACTGGCAACACTCAAACTATTATCATGAACTGCAGCCAATTAAAAAAATTTTGAAAAGCTTAGTCCTTCATTGAAGACTTTTAGGACAAATTTATCTCTACCACCATTTTTACTTCTTTCCGTCCAGTTGTAAAAGCATTAATTAATAATCCTCACAATCATTCCATTTTTGAAATGTTTACATGACGCTTGTTTGTAAGAAACCTTGCAATCCGACAAACATAAAGAACATTTCACATTATTCATAGCTGGATTTTTTAAAGTAGTTAAGGCAAACAGCTCTAGATTATCGTTCAGAGTCATAATGGATGGTATGCCTGAAAACCAAACGTCATTTTCACTACTAGCGGGACAGAAAGCGTTGTTTTCATATCCTCTCTCGCCCTATTCTTGTATTCAGTGTGTATAAAACTATACTGAATTATATTAACTACAGCAATGATATATATATAAATGGTATTTTTCGGCCAAAGAATCGTTTCATTGTTTCTATGATGATAAACATACGTTGAATGACTAAATACGAGAAATCGCATCGAGTAGTAAATTATTCAATAATAGCTGTTTATTAATTCCTAAACTAAAATTAGCAATGAAACGTAGATACTCAGCACATGAAAACCAATAAATTAAATGACTATAAAGAATAATATTTATGTAAAAAAAACCTTACAACTCAATGTTTTATATATGCTTTGTATTTCAAATCTTTATTCCATGCATTTTCTACAATCAGTGGCACTCAGCTTTGTGGAGAAAGCTACTATATGTATTAATACGCTCACTTAACATGTGAATTAAAGGCTAGGCAACATCTCAAATATCCTCTTGAAACGAAGATTATGACGAAGACATCAGGAGGTTGGTTTTTCTCTTTTCTAGTCATTTGAAGCCAGTCTCAAAATATTTCTCTCCCTTTCGACATACCATGGAGTTACCTATTCTTATCATTTCTCATTAGAAATAAGCTTAGTAACCAAACATGCAGTAATACAACGCCGACAGGTGAGAAAATATCTACATCGTGATTAGAGATTCACATTTTAGAATTAGGTACGAATGACTTATCTAGACAACTGTTGTATGAACCCATTCCGTCCATGTACATAGGACAGAAATCTACTGATAGCGCTAATTTTCAATAGCCTCGAATACAATCTGAAAGAATTGGAAAATAATTTATATATTTGAACAGATTTTTTTAGACAAAGTCAATCCATATTCTGTGCAATTAAATTACTTTCTCAAAAAGTTGTTTAGTTTCGAGTTCTTTCTACAGCTTTGAGATGCATAGATAGATACGCATGTTACCTCATTTATCAGTGATACGATCTCTCTTAGCTACCTACGAACTTGCTACTAATTATGGTTTATTCCAATATATTTCATACAAGACTTAGTTTAGTTATATGAAGGTCCCGTTTCCAAATAAAACGAGGTCTATTTTAGGTTGAATCGCGAAAATTTGAACCGTACTCAGATAATGAGTACGACACCTCAGCCAACAACCCCCAAACTTCTACTCTACAACAGCGGAAGGACGCTTGATTCTTGACGTCAGATTTAAAGTGCACTAGCCTCACATAAATGGCGAAATTTTAGTGGAATTGGGTTTCGAACTCGGGTACCGAAGCCGAGAAAAGCGAAATAATATAAAAGGAAATTGATTTCTTCGTCATTTTTGGAGAATTTTCAGACATTTTGAAAGCAATGAAAATTAAATCGATGAGATGCTGTCAGATTGAAATAAAAAAGAAATGCCATCGATGTATTGTGAATCTTCCTTTCGCGACAAGCTATCAATCACAGTAGATTCGCAGCTATTAAAAAATATCTAGCTCTGTTACTCTAAATTTACTCTGTTCATCATACATCTGATTTATTTATAATTATTCATCGACTGAGGATCAAGATCTCATTTTTTATCAGACGCAGCGTGAATGTTTCTTCGTCTATTCGGCGTTGTTGGAAAATGGTTTGAAGAAAGCAAGATTCAAAATTAAAGTTAGACTATTTCATTTACAAATAAACAATTTATTTTCCTTTTATGGTCTAAAAACAGGAAAAAATGATGATTTTTACTTCCATAACTTTTTTTTATCTCGATGTTTTCCTCCCCTACCACAAAATTCAAAGCAGAGCAGTTCTAATACTACTATATTATATCCCCCTACTTTAAAAACATCTCTACTTCGAACAGTTAAATTGAACTTTATCAGTAACGAGAACGTGACAGTTCGCTTTTAGAGCTTAATTCAAAGAATAAAGAAATGCTATATCAAGTGATGACCCGAGGATTTATGATCTTAGGTGAGAATATTCTGAGGTTTAGGTTCGAAATCCGATAAGGTATCGATATATCTCTCGCAATGGCTCATGAATTGACCTCGCGACAATATTAATGACTGTTAAAATACGTTTCAATCAATAAAAAATACCATTAGACTGTAAGAGATAAGAGAATTTAATCTAACAAGTACCATTAGGAGTTTCGATTCTTCGGCTGCTATGAAGTAACGTTCTCGGTTGTTGAACTGAAGATATCAGGAAAATTCTTTGCTCTTATCCTTTATTTATTTCAGCTGCAGAATCGGTTAGCATATCAAAAATTCAACAGAAAATTCTATTGAAACAATGCTTAATGTGTTCATTTTAAGTACCATGAGCATCGATTTTAAACTTCATTCTGAACAATAAGGAATGAAGAAGCCCTTATACAATAGATCAGTGGTTCTCAAACACGAAGCAACTCAATTAATCTATTAACCGTGTATTTTGCTACATCTGCGAAAGTTTCCTACCATTTTTAAGCATTAATCGACAAATGATCATACATTTTCACTTTTAGAATAAAAAATTGAAAAAAATGAACTAAAAATAAATTAAACGACTGTTGCTTGGCTTAGTGACATTTTGACTTAAATGATCGGTCGGTTGAATTCAACAATAAAATTAGCATAGGCATATCGTTGACAAAAAGGAGATTCCGAATTTTACAATAAATAGTGCACGACTCATGACTGGGAAAGTGATTAAGGATTACAACAGTTAGTGTCCCACGGAATTAGAGGTGCTAAATTCGGATGTTAGTCTTCGTCCCGCATTACAAAAACAGAATAGCAATAACTCACGAAGTTCCTTCCAATTGTACAACATTTTGGATAAAACCTACAAAATCAAAAATGGTAAGAATCCCACAGACTTTACAGGTAATGCCATTCAAAAACAAAGCCATTGTAAGCATCAGAACGCTATGTCCTGGATTTTGTTTGATTTTACTCAAAATATTTTATTCTACCATACGCTTGATGCCTAAACTGATAGGTATGAAAACGGACAATATTTCTCCTATTGCTTGGTTATAAACGATAAGTATCGATTTGGATGAGGGCTAATTTAACTAACATAATGTCAGTTATTTTAACCCACCAATAATTGGAATTTTTTTGCTTTTTCTGTATAAAATAGCAGGCTATTTTAATCGCTAAATATATGCAACGAAGCGAATTGCTATATATAGGCAACGTTTCAATAGCGTCGAACATTTGGAATAATTGAGATGTGATTTCTATATTCCCAAAGACTGAGGATTTCTCCAACGTAAGTTTAAAATTGCCGACAACCATGTAAAGACTATCCTTTTAACTCCCTAGAAGGTTTATTTCTACAAAAGCAAATTCTGAAGAAAGAGACTGAATCGCTAACGAGATTGGAGAATTAGATTAGAAGAATTTCTAGCGAAGACACTCTCCCCATCGATATGCATATTCTTCCTCCTCTCTATTAAGTCTCCAAGAACATTATTCTCTCCACGCCTCAGTTAATCTACGAGCTGGAGATTTTCTAATCACGTTCACAACACCTTAGCCGCTAATCCTTCCTTCCAGAGCTTATTCTTCTCCGACGGATGTGATCCGACTTCTTGAAATCAGAGATTAAACACGGGAAGACACCGCAAGCGACTAGCCTATTGTTCTCAGATTCTGGGTATGGTCAAGAGCAGGTCGATGCGCATCTATGGAAGGCATTCTTCCTATATGCAGAGGTTACCTGCACGTACATGGTTGGAGATAAATTTTGAGATCAAGGGCGGAAAATAGAAGGGGCACAATCTCTGGCTCCCTCGGCGTCGTCGGAAATCGATCTGAAGGCACATGTACACCTTCGCCGCCCTCAACTCGTGACGTCACGTGGAGTACCGCAATGAATGACGCAAACTTTTAGGTGGGCGGCACTCGTGAGTAAATCAGAGTAGTTGGTGGGGGGCAAACAGGTGGGACGTCCAACCATGAATGAAAAAGGGGTAAGCCAGCGTTCTGCGACGCTGGATGGGATCACGTGCCGCAGGATTATTCCTAGGGCATAATTTAATAATATCTCTAACCTGAGTTAGTAAATATAAGAAACAGTGCTAAGGGAAGTTGAAATCAGGAAAGTTATACGATTTGGCGATTCAAGATTTTTTAATAAGTGGCGCCATTTCTTTCTCTCCCCCTTTCAGTCCTGTTGGGTGTCGATGCTTATCAACTTTTAGTGGATATATATGAATATTCTTTTTTTATTTAATTTGATAAGGAATTTTTTCTGTAAATTGACAAAAGATTTTCATTCATTTCTGATATTTCATTCAAGGCTGATGCTTTATCGATTTCATTTTGATTTGGGGAAGGGCAAACCACAATGTCTCGTTGTCCTTGACTAATCTAACTGTACACTGCGCAGTGATATATATTTGAATCGCTGCATTTTTTCCTCTTTTTCAATCAATTTTGAATAATAATCGATTGATAGAATTATTTCCTCATTTAATTTTTGATATGAAGAACATGAAGAAATTTTAATTAAACAATTAATGCTTTTAAATAATTGATTATAATTTAAAATTAAGTTAAAAATTAAACTTTTTTTTATAATTTTCCTTGTGTTCCTTTCTTTCATTTACATCGATTTTTACAAGTTTGGTTTGAAAAATAAAAAAATCAGCATAGAGATAATTTATAATTATCCTGAGATCAAATGTAAGAATAATTCTCACAAAAGAAATTCAAATTTTTAATTAGAAATATAGAATAAACCAATTTATTTCAACTGGAAGGTACTTCAATTGCATTATAGTTTTTCTAATAATGACCGGTTTTCGTAAATTTCTACATCTTCTTAAAACAGATGTAATAAATTTAGGGGTAAAATTCCACACCGTTATTTATTCTTCAAACAACGGATGATTCACTTTCCAAAAGAATGTATCAAGAAATGCTCTGACCATAATCTGTACCATGGACCATTTGAAGAAGATTTGACTAAGAGATGTTTGGGTTAGTTTCAGTTTTGTCACCAATATATATAATTATTTTCTATTACAGCAGGGAATTAGGGTTCCTTATATTTGTTTGTTTCTGTAAGGCTTAAAAAATGTATAGAGATTTATTTACCAATACATAGTTAAGTATTCATTCTTCTCATTACATATTCCATGCCTCATAATTTAAAAAAAATCTGTTATATCAAAAGGGCTTCACATAAGTGATCAAAGAGAAAATTCAGAAACAATTATCAATAATTTTTTCTGAGGAATTCAAGATATGAAAATAACATTTGAATAACATCAAAGAATTTTAGTTTACTAGATTAAAAATTTTTTTTGAAGGATTTGGAAGTTTCAAACATTTTTAATTGAGGAATTCGTATATTCTGAGAATAAATGTAAAACAGATTAATTAATAATAATGAATAATGATCTATAAGAAGTATTTTAAAAAAAATTAATTTGTAAGGTAATGTGCTCTTTAAAAGTATATCAGAATAAAGAAGAGCAGATTAATTCACTACAAAAGCAGTAGTATTAATTCATTCTTTCACTTTCATTTGAAACACATTTACTTTTCTTTCTCAGATTAGAGATTTCAAGGTTAGGAAGATTTTGACAACGGTTTTCTACTTTTATAACCTCATATAACTGGCATGACATTCTTATCCTTCTCAATATTTACCTTATTGAACGTGTACAGGCTTCGAGATGGCGTCTGAGGAACCTTGTCCATGAACTTTGTTCATATAATTGGCATTTTGACATTCTTGCCCTTTTTAATGTTTACCCTACTGAATGTGTACAGATTTAGATATGGTGTTTGCGAATATTGTACATGAACCTTGCTCATATAATTGGCACTCTGACATTCTTATCCTTCTCAATATTTATCCAACTGAACGTGTACAGGCTTTGAGATGGCGTTTGCGGATATTGTCCATGAACCTTGCTCATATAATTGTCTCTCTGACACTCTTTTCTTTCTCAATGTTTACCCTATTGAATGTGTACAGGCTTAGAGATGGCGTTTGCGGATAATGACCATGAACCTTACTTTTTAGGAGATAAAAGTATCATATTACTCCACCTTACCTCTAAAGAATTAAACTCCTGAAAACTTCAAAAAATAATAAAACGGTACTCACCAATAAAAGCAATAGCTTCAGGGAAAAAAGTGGCAAGATTCTGTGACCAGTGGTCTTGTATAGGAATTTTCATATATTTGATCCCCAGTCCTTTGTCTTCAAAAGCATTTGGAAGATTAGGAGTAACGTTCAACACATAACGTATTTTGTGCCGTTGCAAGGCTTCTAAGTCTGCAGAATTTTCTGCATTTCCCAGGAACAAATACGGTAGAATTTCAACAGGGAATGGTGGGTCGTTAGGGCTAGGCTCACCTTCCAGTCCACTGTCACAGTGTTCCGCTTCAGAATCACTTTCACACAAAGGGGTGATTCGCAGGTTGTCCAAGCTCAGGTCCGCTTCTCTGGCCTCAGCAGAATCACTTTCAAGCCACTCTGGGAATTGGTTTTTAAATGCAACAATTCCACCTAAATGGAAAAAAAAAATAATGAAAAGTTTTAAAAATAGACACAACTTTCAAATTTCAGTTTTGTACGCTCACCAAAGGAGCATTTCAATACGTATCAATCTGAATTTTCAAGTTCAAAAATATACATTAGAACACTAAAGTAATCATAAAAATCATTTCCATGTTTTTTTCCTGATGTCTACAAAAAATTCAAATGCTGAGGAAATACCAATAATAATAAAAAAGAACTGTAGTATTAAGGAATAATTTAAATGAACTGGAATAGTTAAGTTGCCTTGCGAAAATAAGTAGGATATTCCAATCCGTACTAGAAATGTAAAGTCGAAACAATAAATAGAATATTCCAATCCGTACTAGAAATGTAAAGTCTAAGCAACACGAAAGTTAGAAAAAAAGGGAACATTTTTCAACAGTTACGATACAACATTGCCAAGTAGCATATTTTCCTGGTTCTTATATGTTTGCCATCTAGAAATATTTCTTCCAAGAGGAAATGAACAGCAAGATTTGCATTTTAGATCATTTCCGTAGCGAAATATTAAGAAGAGTCCTCAAAGGAATCCACATCGTTTCTCTTTCGATTGCGATAATACTAATACGTATCTTTTGAAGGCGTTTTCAGTAGCTATATTGACTTTTTATTTTTGCTGATTGGTCTTTTTATTTCTAATGTATAATTTCAGATGGAATTATTTCCTTTGGATTATTTTTTGAATAAAACCTCCGAGTAGTTGGAATCTCTTTATTACAGGAAAATACAGGCAGATGCTTCACTTTACATTCTGTAATGATAGAATTATTGATATTAATGTGTTATAAGTTAACCTCTAACATTTAAATAAGAATAACTGTGGTATATATTCCAATCTTGTATTAAAAATTAAAGATTTTATTTATTTATGAACTTTTTACCAGTAAATAACGTTTGTGAGCGTGAATTATAATTAATTGGGATACGTTATAATCTGATGCAGTATTGCTAGTTCAAAAATAAAAGTAGGTCAAAGTCTTAATCAAAATTATTTAATGAAATATTAGCATTTGAAAAATTCAAATTTTCAATCTTTTTCTTAAATATTTCAATTTTCGTAATCGAAACTCATAAATGCTGAAAAATACAATCATTAAGTCAAATGGAATGCCGATTCAGTACGACTTCAAAGACAATTACATGAAAACCTTTGATAATGAACCTTTCTCAAGGGAATAACTTAAAATAGCGGTTCCAAACCTTTCTGGTTGTGCAAACCACCTCTTGTGTAAAAATATTTTGAGGCCCACTGACTAAATAAGCAAGTAAAAAATACAAACGCATATAATACCGGGATCCATATTTTTTCATATACCGACCTCCTGTTTGTTTTCCCTAAAAATATTGTCACCAACTTTTCTCAACAAACGCAAATCTTCTTTGAATCAATTCTTGTTGAATTAAAACTTTCAAATATAGCCTTTTTATCACCTTATAACAGTATGGTTTGAATGAAAATGCGAGAAAATTCCAAAAACGAACAATTATTTTAAACAATATATAGCTAAATACCTAATACAGTTTCGCAATGTACAAATATACTTACACTGTATATGTATAACTTGGTTACTGCGAAGCTTCTAAATAAATTTTTTTATAAATCAGATAAAGAAAGTCAAAATCGCTCAAGAACAATTCTCACTCGAAAGAATTTCGCTGAAGAAGAATGCTCGAACAAAAAGAATACTTTTAACCTCAGTTAGGGGAATAAAAACAAAATATAAATACTCTCTATTAATACTATAAATAAAGTCAAACTGAAACTCACATCGCGTAGTATTTAAACTAACGTCATTGGATATTTGACTGTATATTAAAAGCTACGAAATAAAAACGGAAGTTATGTGCATGCTACGAAATAACAACGGAAATAGGAAGTCTACTTTGACCAAAAAGAGCAATATTTTCTTAGCTTTAACAGTGGTAAAAACACGTGAATAAAAGATTTGATGAAAAAATATATTAGTTTGAATTTTATTTTATAACAATAAAAGCACTGTTGCAATTTGCGTTTAAAATGAATTTTGAAACGTTAATTTGTTAGAGAAAAAAATTGTACAACAATTAAATTGGTATCATTAAAAAGATAATTTTTTGCTCTTTAAGGTGATGTAAAAATAATTTTCGCACCATAAATATTTCAGAAGTTATTGGTGAAAAACGTCTAAAAATAGCTTAATTTTAGATATTTAATTAAATAAATAGAAATCTAATCCGAATTTTAAAATAATTTTTACGGCGTTCGCTCCCTCTTGGGCTAATCCATCACTGCCAAATTTGGTCCTCGTAAGTCCAATGGTGTGGACGTGTATAAAGAACCAAAAAACGAACACACACACATACTTTCCTCTTTTATATACAGTAATACATCGTTACAACAATACTTCGGGGACCAAATAAAGATATTGTTATAGAGAGATGTATTGTTATATCGAGGGCCGATATAATTACAATATAAAAAATTTTAATTTTGGTTGTTTTAATGTGGACACAATACAACAATATACATCTTGCAAAAAAAAACCGGGAGAATAACATTATGTTCTATTCAAATTCACCGGGACCACAGCATTGTATTGTTGTAGAGGGATTTATCGTTGTATCGGATATCGTTGTAGCGAGAGTTTATTGTATATAGATATGTTCGTATTTGTCAGTAATTACTAAAGTTTACTGTAAAGGATTAAAAATAGATTGTTAATAAAGAGAGAACAAAAAACGAGTGACCACTCTTGAAGTTCCGATGGCTTCGACTCTTGCCTAGCGTTCCGCGGCCCATAAGTTGGTAGCCGCTGGCTTAGAAGAAAGATATATAACATGTGGTAATAATTCTTAGTCAACTGTGGCAACTGTTCTCTAGCAATATATTCTTACAACGTAACAGAATTCAGAGTTATCAAATATCCCTAGACTCTTTGAAATCACGCTACAGACATGACGGTGAAGTCAAATAACATTTTGAAATTTCAACTAATGTATTATGAAAATCTACGAACGACTGGAGAAAATTAAAATAAGATAAATACCAACTAAGAAGCCGTTCTCATAAAATTACTGATAGCAATTCAAACTATCTCTTTTTGTGACCATTTGATACATTTCCTGAGTAACTAGGAGCAAAATTGGAGCTCAAGTTTAAAGCAGACCTAAGACGGCACCTTCAATATCTCCTTGATTGTAATTCGAACTAAGGAGATTCTTAGCTTATAAAATGGCTCTTCTGTCTTCCCGAAGAACAAGATTCAAAATTGTTTCAGAAGTTTACAACATAGCATCTAAGATGTCGTCCCCATCATCTCATTGTTGTTCAAACTAATGAGAATTATTGCCAATAAAGTAGCTTTTCCGTCAGACATTGCATAGTCTTTTACTTATTATCTGAAAATCTACTCTCAGGATTAATATTCCATCTTAAATTAGCTATCCCGAAAAAATATCGATTAGATTTCCACGACTTAGCTTTACTTTTAGCATTCCTTGACTGAAGCTATATATTATACCTGTTTTCCAGAGTGTCACTGCGCACATTCGTCAGCCATTCTGCTGAATAAAAGCGTGATACAAATTCAAGACGTCAATCCAGTTATCAGCAACTTAATTTATCATGGTGTAGTGTTTAAAATTGCCTCTACCTGAAACTTGTGCCCTCATTTTTATTTGAGTAAATTTAGTTTTTTGTGCGGTCTAAGTTTTTCTCGTCTTATCCATTTCCCCAGCAAAATTTGTCAGACTATTATCTTTATTGTGAAAATAATGCATTATTGCGTCAATACGACATAATGCATGTCAAAGCAAATTTCAGGACAGCCCCCCCCCATAAAAAGAATCAGACAAATCAAAATGATAAGACATTTGTAAAGCTAGGCCTACTAAAAGGACTTCTTTTCGCTTCTAACGAAGGAAGAGAAATCTTAGAGGCAATAAATTCAAGAAAGAAATTTTCTTCTAACTTTGCCTCAGGGGCCCAATTTGTTTAAGTGCATTGGAGCCATTAATGGTGCATAAAGCGGGAGGGCAATGGGTGGGGTTATAGTCCGTGTCCCACATCAATCGGCTAAGATATAGGAATAAATTTAAGCATGACAGTAGCTTGTGAAATCTGTAGACGACTCTTAAAACATGCATTAGCTTCGATAAAAAAAAAAGAGAGAGAGAGAGAAATAACTATTTTCGAAATGATTACGGAAAACTATTTTGAGATTTCTCAGTATTCTCAATATAAGATGCTTTTCAGTTTGATTGTACTTTTAAAATTATGAATTTTGCCAACTTTCCTTTTAAAATATTATGAATTTGGATATCTCCATAATTGTTGATTTATGTTGATAAGGAACGGTGCATTTCTATTAAATTACTCTACAAATGGAAAAGCACTCTAATAGTTTTAAAAACATGAAATATGAGTTAAATTTAATGTCATCTGAAATTAGATATATTTTAATATATGACATTTACAAACGACTTGTTCTGAGTAGAAACCATTAATTTTTCTTTAAGAAGAGAAAATTTCCTTTTTGACAATATGAGGGAAAATTCAAATTTTAAAAAAGTTTTGGTAGGTCTGAACTACAAAAACATCGATAGATTCTAAATACATGGGACGGTAATGCTGAGCTCATACGCTCTGTTTTCTAATCGAAGTATCAAGGGTTTGATGTTCTTTCCCACTAAAAATTAGCCGTGGACTTGTTACACATTAAATCTGAATGTGACGTAGAAGTTTGAAGAGGCAGATGTTGACTCACATACTCGTATAACACTACTAAAAATCATATGCATTTCTTAACCCCCTAAAGTGTAGTTTTTGTTCTATCCAATTAAATGAACCCCCACTGGTTAGGGGATGCGTTCTCGTATTGATTGAACTACATGTCAATAGATCACTTGAGATGTTAATGGATTACCGGTCATTTTTATATCGAGTTATAAAGCCTATGAATGACTTAATTTTAACTTGTAAGTTTAAAAATGATTCAATTCAAATTGAATGTATCATATTTTATCTAAAAGTGATATTTTTTACTTTGCATTGCTTCATGGACTTGACCCCAACGTAATAATAAAAAGCAGACATTCCAGGACTCCCAGATCTTCCTTTCCAGAAACAAAGCATAAATATAGAGTTTTCTTTCTTCAATCGTCTTCCGTTCTAATATTTACGATCTAATATCCCCCCCAAAAGCAAATCTACCGTAAGATTATTTTCTCATTAACCTTCATAACCCTAGCACACTCTCCAAGTATCCTTTAAAAATCACCCCGATGAAAACGGCGAAGGCGTTTCTGGGGCTCCAACATAGTGATCATAAAAAGCAATTACCATTACAATTCAAAACACGTGCTGCTCTCAGATGCCAAAGAATTCGGAGAGGAATACAAAAACAATTTTCATTCCCGTTCACCGCAAATGTAACACATATATCAATGCATTCATACCTAGTATATACCACAAAAAATGGAAAAGAAAAACTCTGTATACCACAACAGAACGACCTTGAGATGAGAGACCCGTGGCATTAGACAAACCAGCCGTAGAAAGAAAGGGCAACCCGAAAGATTCGCGAGGCATAACACCCATGTACACAGGTATCCACATAACAGGTGTCGCCTAACTTTCTTTTCTTTTCGCTTAGGGGTACCCCACCCACGATAACTGGTTTTTTGGCAACTGGTTCATGGTCCGAGATCGTCACGAACCTAGTTGAAGATGACTAGTACACTTGTTGATTATCGAAAATTTAGGAGACGCACTATGACTTAATGGCTTGGCGTTCTTTCTTTTACTATTTTTTTAAAGATTAATTGGTGCTTTTGGAAAGTTCATTGCCAAAAAGGTCTTGTCTTACGAATGAATGGGTGCAGAGTTTTTATAAGAAACACATTCAAACGTGAGTACATATCGTGTGCGTGTGCAAGGCTGAGAAGGGGGGCATGGTTCATTTTTGGCTAAGCTACGTCATAAAGTTCAAAAATAAAGCTTTAAAAATGTAATCTTCTTTTAATTTTGAATGTTTAAATGCAAAGAAATTAATTGATAGGTTCAGAGGATTTATATTGAAAAAATGATGTTTTAAAATTATTTTCTTTTAAGTTCCGTATAATTGGATTATTCAAATATTACTAAAGACGAGATACAAACATGAAGACAAAAAATTGCTATTTCTTTGATTTCTAGATGTTTCGATGTAAACACCTATGCTCTACTGTGAAATCGTCGAGCCATTTATGTGGAGATGAATAT
Organism: Araneus ventricosus; assembly: GCA_013235015.1. NCBI lineage: Eukaryota > Metazoa > Arthropoda > Arachnida > Araneae > Araneidae > Araneus > Araneus ventricosus. Next base: position 1,545,960 of record BGPR01000011.1, on the reverse strand, counting down.
CTGAATCAACTTCTGTTTTCCACACGAAAAGTAAATGACATTTTAAATAAAAAAAAAAACCTCTCTGATGAAGCAACTCCTTAATGCAGTGAATTAACAAGAACACATATGCCTTACCAAGAAGCCATCGAACCATTTCTATGTATGCTATTTGAATGAATATCTCGTTTCAGCACAAACAAGACTGTCCTACATAAAAAAAAATCGCCGAATAAGAAACATATATATTCGCTAAAATTTATGTTATTCAGATTGATTTGACATCGTTATTCTTCAGAAAATTCCCTCTGGAACGCTCAAAAGTACTGCAAAACAGCTAATTAAATTAAATTTGAAGTTAAACTGTCTTCTACTCTTAAGAAGCCTTCTCTTAACCTTCTAAAGAAGAAGTCTACTCTTAACCTTCTGGCTGGTTTAATTCTTTCAAGTACAGCAAGTACAAAAACAGATCTCAAAAGTACAAGGTTATCTAATTTGAAATGGTGGTACACAAAATATATCATCGATCAAACTGCGTAAATAGAATGATGGTTCTTAACGTGTACCACCAGACTTGAAAGATCTCATCTCTTGATTACGGCTAGGTGAAATCTCAAATATTGTTTCAGGACAGGGATTCTGACACATAAACAAACAGAAAAGAGCTTTAGACCCTTTTCATGTTATTAGAACTATAGATCTCTCGTACTTTTAGACTGCCAGTATGATTGTTTTTCTTACCTTTCCTCGTTAGCAATCAATCTAGCCATCATGCATGCAGTCATACAATAGTACAAGGCAGAAAAATTATCTACAAGGGGATTAAAAATCCTACTGAGTAACTATGAAAGGAGAATGAAGCTTTCATGGCTTATAGATGATACCCGAGGAAAAAATCTACTGCTACAGTATCTGTACTGCCCCGTAAGGAAAACTTAAGACAATCACTGTAAGAAAACCTCTGATCAGCCTCAGAAGAAAGTTGTGAGTTCGGCTTTTTATTAACAATCATCATTTGAGAAATAAGCAGATTGAATATGTAACGATTCAAATCCAAGTGTTTTAAAAGTAATAAATTTCTTTATTTAGCCCAATTTATCTTCAACGAACTATCGCCCTAATAAGTTACCGTAAATTGAATATTTTATTATGGAAGATACATGAATTCGAATAAAAAAAATTTAAACAAACGAAGCAGAATCCTGACATGACAGAGCAAATTGGATAATTTTTCCGGTATCGGTAAATCACATAGATTTATAGAGACACTAAAAAAATGTACATGTCAATGTTACTTAAAGCATATTCATCGAAAAATTTATTCAATTTACAGAAGACTTCTTCCTTGCAGAAAAGAAAAAGAGAACTAAAGATAATTCCATAATATATGTACAAGAACATTCAGTTCAATGCACTTAATCCTCGTTTTACACGATTTTGGCTTTATAAACTTCAACAAATGTCGAAAAATTTCGATTTACCCAGCCCATGGCAAATTTTAGAGAATAATTATGGTGAACTTTTAGGTAAATTACACATGTGAAAGTGGTGAGATAAAAAAGTAGAGATATACCACACACAATAAAACCCAGTGGCTACCATGTTATTTACAAGCAAAGATAATTCAATGTAAAGATGAACAAATAAAAGTTACTTTTATGTTAAATACTAGCTAACAATACTGTGTAAAAAATCTTCTTGAATTAATGATTATTTATAAATAAATATGCTACTAACTAAAAATAGAATGCTTTCAACATGGATCAGTTAAATTGATCAGAAACCGATATGTATTTGAACTGCGCGATTTCAACCTATACGGCCATTTCTATAAAATAGTCGGACCAAATAAATAATGGAAAAATTAAACGATGAAATTTATATCAACTATTATAACAGATTACTCAAACTAAGCGTACGTTATATGTAACTATTATATACAAAAGCTAAATTTTTTTATAAAAAATCATGGCTGATACTTTATGACATATAGCAGCCTATATCCGTTATTTACAATTTTGTTTGTCTGAGAATTTTACGATGAATGAAGTGACAAATTTTATCGAAGAATATTACGATGTAAATTAAATTTTGTTCATTGATCATTATAAATGATTACTCAAGTTTAACACACATTAAAGAATCAACTTTTTTTTTTGCAGTTCGTTTCACAATGAAATATTTCGACATACCCGGTTAACAGACTAATTATTAGAAATACACCAGATCATATCATTCTGAATGACAATGACTGATTAGTAGTAATATTTACGAGCGGCGATCTGAAGCTAAAATTTTGCTTTGAATGCTAAAGACAAATTTCATCAATGAATATTGAAAGAGGATATCATATACGATCACTTGCCAGTATTTTTAGAGTTCCAAAAAATTCCAAAAATGAACTACAGTAGAAGATAGGTGAACAGTCCGACCTATTTCAGCTGCAGCCGTGTAATAATTGAATCACTCTGGCATAATATTAATCTCGAATTATAAGCGGTATAAAAGTGCAACAGATTCTAACAATTGTTGTAAACACTTAAACACCAACCTAATTAATGCATATATGCCACAGTAACTTGAACTCAAAGGCAGAAAAAACTGATAATTTTCATCAGATATTTCTCTTCTAAATAGTTTTTTCTATTTTTTACGTCATTCTTTTATCTGTATACTTAAATGCCTTTCACTCGAGCTATGGCTTTCTTATAAACACTGTGTTGTCTTTAGAGCATTGGGAATCGTTTAAACGGGGTACTGCTGATTCCTAGAGAACCTTACATCTCCATATCAGAATTACGATTAATCTAAATATAAATTTCATTTTTACATGATTAAGACAACCAGATGAGTTTAATTAACGCTGATATGGACATTTCCTCTTAAAAAGAGTTTATGAATAATTAAATATAGTGGACTCAAAGTAGAGTAAACTGCAAGGGTTTAGTTAACCCTTTGCGGCGCAGTGTGCCAGCTGATGGCACACCTAATTTCACTCGCTTCTCAACCGTTAAATTCAACAATAAAGGGAAAATAATAGGCTTAGGATAGGGCAAATAGTACTCCTTTTAGAATGTATATAGCAGCCTTATGAAATTTCGTTTCGGAATAGGAATTATTAGAGATAAAGTTTGGGAAAATCTCTTAACTCAGAGATAAGAATTTTTTTCAGTTCTGGACGTTTACAATTTTCGCAAATTAATTCGAAAATTTTACTCCAATATTCTTGAAGTTTTAATTTATGATTTTCTGTAAGATTCAACAATATTTTTTGAGTGTATCAAGGTGGCTGTATCGAAGGGGGTTCTCATATGAAGGAGTGATCCCAAAGGGGGACGAACCCCCCCCCCAGGAATGAAGTATTTTTTTTTAATTTGTAGATTCTTTGTCTAGACAATAAACTATACCCATTCATGATGTTTTTTCAACATATTTAAAAAAATTTAATGCCTTGCGCCGCAAAGGCTTAAAATAGAAAAGGTGAACTGAATTAATTAAGGAAAAGAAAGATTCCGTGTCGCAATGCCAAAAAGAAAAATCCTGTAAAGGAAAAAGTAAAAAGCTAAATGGGCATTTTTGGTACTAATTAGCCCTTTCGTTACCAGAATCATATGTGTGACGTCCCGATTTTCTTACCTGAGCCCGAACCCACAAATATGCGACGGGTGTTCATTTTCAGTTGATGATAATTATCTGTATCGAATCGTGCCGCACACCTTATAAAACAATAAAATGTATTTTAAATTTTCGTAAAAAATTAGGAAAAAAATAGATGCCGTGTATGTTGCAAATGTTTCAAAATGCATGATACAAATAAATAACATGTATTTCACTTTGAAAAAGTTTAGTCTTTTCTCTCCGATTTAATTTACTACCTTGACAATTGGTATCATATTTAAATAATAAAACTTCTGGGCTGTGGTGGAGGAATTTCTCCCGAGGCACTGGTGCCGAACGGGTTAAGAGTTCCCGCAAATGATCGAGCGCACAACGCAGCGCGCTTTGCAAAAACAAGGAACAATTTTGTAAAAACTACAGGGATGCTTTAATTCTAACCATTCTGTATCCTGTATATACGAGCCTATGTCTGGGACTTTTCGAGCAGCCCCGCAGCTGGATCTGAGAGCCCAATTTTATGGTGAATGTTAACGACAAATTTTATCAATGAATATCATGAGTTAGGTGAATGCAGTTTCGTTCCTGGAATAACTTAAGCTTGATCCATCTACTTAGCATTCCGAATCCGAGCGTGCGAGGGCGTCTTGTGAGCGCCGTAGTAAATAAATAGGCAAACCTAGAAGCGTTCATTTTAGGAAAGGGTGTTCCGCCAGTTGAACAACCTCTATAAACCAGTCGATTTGTCGCTTTTTTCCCCGATTCCAAATGCAATGCACGCCCAATTCCAAACCAAAAGCGTAAGAATTCAAATGGCAACGTCTTTTAGTAAGTTGAAACGATCAATTGAAATTTTAGAGCAGCCCGTCTGACGGAGAAAAAAAAACCCGAACCTTAATCATTATTTAAAGCTGCACGCATTTTTATCGCGAAGATATGTTATCCTAATAAATGAACGTAGCGCTTCGTAAACGTAATTTATTTTCTGTCAGTCTCGGAATTCAGGAATGTTTTAACATTCACGAATCGAAACACTAAATAAAAATACTCTGAGTTATCATAGGAGTTATTTTAAAAATCATAAATACAAACGTTTTTTTTTTTTCATCTCCTGTGAACGAAGTAGTCGCGAAGAATTATCATGTGTGAAAAAGTAATATTTTGTGTAGTAAATTAAATAGTTTACTTTCTATATGCGTAATAAACGTAGTTCTACTATTACATAAATAAAATATTTTCTTCATTTTATATGTGCTCTGGAACTGTCTATAACGTGTATCATACAGTGTGCCCATAAAAGATCTTTAAAAATAGAAGCATTAATAATACTTTAAATTCCGGACGCGGATATTTCAAGCGGGTTTTATTCAAAACCATATATGACTCAAATGATTCATAGTTGGAGCTGACACAGCGGTGGCGTGGTCTTTAGTCGACACATAAATGTATGAAATCTGCAAATCTTATTTAATTTATAATAATTATTATTATTATGATTTTAATTTAATTACCATAATTTGAATATAATAATTGACTTAATGTTTTAATGACAAGTTTTCGAATGTTTCCAAACATAGCTTACTTTACTCATTACCAAGAAACATCGTCAAATTATGACCTTTTAAAACGGTTATTTACCCTACAAATCTTCAATTTGCAACTAACATTGATTTCTCAATCTAGTTTCTTGGGTCGCACCTTTTGATAATTAACTTATAAACATAAAGAATTTTAGCGAGTTCAATCACGCTATGTCACAGTCACATGACAATGGTAACTGTGCATGTCATTTAACAAGCGTGTGTCGCATGAGCATAAATTATTCCTTTCAGTCCAAGAATTTTGACAATTTTATAAATATATTTTAAATCCAGACAGTTACAGTTTACCTACAAGTACCGGAAAATTTGACAGAAGTGAGATCTGTTACTGTCTGTTTTCAGACACAGAAACCTTTCACGCTTTTATTGCACTCATGCGTCAGTCGGCTTCGATTTTACCAAAATAGAGGTGAGTTGAAAGATGGAGGAGTTGGTGTTTATTCTTTACTAAGCAATGCATTACACAAATTTTGAATTAAAATAAAGTAGTGCGATTCAAAAAGAAAATGAATATCAACATCGGAAAGAAATAGCACACGAGCCGAACAAAGTATAGCGGAAAAGAGCTTCTTCTTACCCACTGCACAACACCCCTCTGCGGACTAAAATCGTCCAAAAGTGATAGGTGCGGGTTTCTGAAACAAGCAGTACTTTCCACAGCCCCAAATTTTTACTCGGCTCTATTTCGAGATGCAGTCCATCATTTCAGAAGCTTTGACATTAAGCATTCCACAAAATTCAGAACCACATAAGTTGCTGAGTGCTCAACACAGGAAATTGAAACCTTTCTGACGCTCTCCTTGCTGTTATTGAGACCACATCATAACCAGATTCGTGCAAAGAATCGTTCAACAGGCTTAAAATAGCATTGCAACGCACTTTACCGAAAGTAATCTTAAAGAGAAAACTTAAATATGCAATAACATTCGTGCTTACGCGTGATGAGTGAGTACATATTTTTTGTAAGAACAGCAGCCAGAGCACTTTTAGGATCTACATTGTCGCATTACATAACGTTTGTTCTGGAACACGTAAACATATATCAGTCCAAGCAATATCCATGCACGTTCACCAAGAAATCGTATAAAAGACTGTATGCTCAAAAGTATCTTCCCAGGAAGATGATTTGCATTTTTGCACTTTACCCGGAGAGCCATAAATGTGGCTTTTTATAATACTCCCATTTCTTGAAGACGCGATCGACAAAGATACAATACCTGAAGGAGTGATGGTTCAATCTTCTTCCTCAGAGCTCAATCCTCGTTGAGAGAGGTTTTTATGATCACACCAACGCACTCTATTCGCGTCTCTCTCGGATAAATAGAAAATATTTTATTCCCTCATTTTCTCAGAGCTCGGAAAAGATCGAATTGCCACGCTCAAAGGGAATAGGATGGTAATGAGTAGATCTTGATTTGGGAGAACGCTCAGCTTATGTCACAGAGGGGAGGAGGGTGTTTCTCATATCTGGACGCTCATAGCAGTCTCTTTTTACTATAGAGAAAGTGCAGCAATGGTCGACAAATGCAAATAAAAATTTTGATGATTCTCCATGTTTTAGATCCCCGTGATCCCCCCCCCCCCAGGAAAAACATTTTTTCAATTATATACGACAGTTTGTAAATACGATAACTCAAAATCGCAATGGACTAGAAGGATGAAATTTGGTATGTTGTCATTACACCTAAATTTTAGATTTCTACCAGATTTTAGACGAAATCCGCCAAAGGGAAGTCTTTCTGTATGTTTGTCCGTCCGTGCGCATGCGAACATGATGACTCAACAAAGCAAACAGCTAGATAAATTATATTTCGCACATGGTTTTAAAATTAAAATTGTAAATGTGGAATCAACGCTTCTACCGAATCATTAATTCTCATTTGCGCACTATCTTGATTTATTGAACGGATTAGTTTTATCAAATGTGTAGATTAATTAACTAATATCTTTAATATTGTCTTATCTAGGAAGAAATCTAAGATTCAGATTTGTGACCGCTGAAAATTAAAAAGCGCCATTTTACATCAAGACGCAAGTTGATGTTGAAGATATGCGCGCAATCACAATGCTTCAACTTGCACTACACTTATGAATATTATCACAGGAGTCTCACTGGTTTAGAGTTGTGAGACTGACATCTCCTTTCAAAGCTACTGTGATTCCTATTAGAGAAGAATAACATTGTCATAATTTAAAACCGTTCCCAGATGACAAGGATGACAGCCATCTTCTCTAGCTGGTCATCGCTTACTACATCCATACCTAGGGTTACCCTACATCCGGATTTCAAGCTCATATCCGGACTAGTGTCTGGATCTTCAAAATGTCCGGATTTAGCCACTGAAGGCAACGAGAAAGAAATTTGGTTATAATTGAGACAATCTGACGTATACGAAAAAGCTAACATCATTCCACCAATGAAAGAAAATTCATTGTTTACACTGCTTATATACATTGTTGATGAGCCTTCTTATCCAGACCCCAGAACAAACTCATAATTAAAAGTTTTTCCAATTTTATTTTAATTCTATTTTCCATTATTATAATTTTGAATTATCAAACATTAATGAAAATTAAACTATAAATAAATGTTTTTTCACATCTTCAAACTCTGTGCTAGTGTTATCAAAGAGGGTTATTGGTAGGCAGCTTTTAGAATTTTAAACTATACTTTCACTCCTCAAGACCCTTCAACCCGTGTCCGGATTTCAACTAAAACAATTATAGTAAGCCTATTCATACCACACAAACAGGCAAGAAATCTCAGTCAACGAAGTTCCTAACACACGACTTTCATTTGAATCGAATCAGAGAATTTCCTACGATCGCTAAGCTGGAAACAAGCCCCTTCCACTTCCACTACCACATTTCACTAAAAGTAATACCTAATTAGAAAATAAAAACTAGTGCATTTTTTTCAAGATGCTAGTAATAAAGCCCTACACACAAATTGCAAACCCACGGCGCCAATTTCATTTTACAATCCATTGCTCATTTTTCAGGGGGGGGAGGCCGTTTTGTCACAGCACAGCGGAAGAAAGCTTGTAGTTATATGACATGTGCAGCTACGTTTCTCTTGCGACTGTGACGTCACAGAAGTCGACTCCTTTAACCAGATTTACAAATAAGAAATATACAAATTAACAGGATTCGTTCATCGAATTCACCCATCGAAACTATGGTCAGGCAATACGTTGGTAAGTAGTTCAACTCTTGCATGAAGGTCATTTACAAAAACCGCAAAAGCAAGAAAAAAAGAAAGAAAAGAAAAAGAAAAAAATCTAAGACCAGAGTTGAAATGCTTATCTTAACTAGGCCTAACTGAACGAATAACAAATAGATTCGAAACATACAGAATATGAAAACTTTAGAACGGATTAACCACTTTTTTGGGTCAGTGGAGTTCGGATTAAGGAGACTGTTGAAGAAGTTTCACACTCACAAAACGTTAAAAACATCAAACGTTCAACGTAATTCAACTCTTCCATGACGGTCACTCATGAATCCCGCAAGGGGGGGGAGGAAAATGGTTGGGGAAAACAGCTGGAAGAACGGGGCTGAAATATTTAGATTTACGTCGACTAGACCTACAAACGAGAAAGAGCGTGCAAAATACATAAAAAAAGAAAGAAAGAAAACAGAAAAGAAAAGAAAAGAAGGGGGGTCATTTTTCTCCCAAGTGGCTTCGGAACACTGGAGTCAACCAAAGTCGAGAAAAAGAGAAAAAAAGTGCAATAAAAACAAATTAGGCAGGATAATATCTTACACGTAAGGAAAAGGGACCCGGGCATCACTTCACTGAGTACGATAATTGCGAACAAGTGGAGGTGCCGTATCTTCTAAAAAGGGTCGCGGATCGGAGTGGTAGAACTCGGCACTGCAGAACTTTTGCTTGGTACTCAAACAAAAGGAAAGTTTTCAAACGCAACAACAGTTTTTTCACGATGGAAATAAACCCCCGGATGCACTTGCAAAATTACCAGCGACACTCAAAGCAAGTGATGAGAAAATTCGTACACCCAAGGTTAAACTGTGGTCTGCCAGTCCACCTACAGAAAAAGTCCGGAAGTCTTAAAGCAGAATTCGAAAGAAACGTAGGAGTGTAACAATTTTAAAGAAAAAGATGTTAGTATAATAGTGTTACAGGCAGACTGGTAACAAAGCACAGGGTGTACATAAATGAATATCCCAACTTTGCAGGTTCAAAGTTCAATCTTGTTTATCGTAAATCAAAAATAACAGTTGAAAGTTTAGATTCAACACAGTTATAAGTGTTCAGTGTGAGCTCCCCTGCAGAAACACGAACGATATCGAGACGGCGAACGACACGAAACATGCTGAAAAGAGTGTGGGATGAGTTATCGTACCGCCTCGATATCGTTCGTGTTTCTAAAGGGGAGCTCACACTGAACACTTATAACTGTGTTAAATCTAAACTTTCAACTGTTATTTTTGATTTACGATAAACAAGATTGAACTTTGAACCTGCAAAGTTGGGATATTCATTTATGTACACCCTGTACTTTGTTACCAGTCCAACAAACTTCCAACTGTTACTTTTGATTTCCAATAAATAACAAGGATGTACTTTGTTTTGTTTTATTTTAATAGCCCTGTAAAGTTGGGATAATCATTTATGTACACACTGAACATACAGGAGAATGTCTCCAATGGCGGAGAGACCGGGGGAAAAGAGGGTATAGATACTCCGGGAGGCAGTCTTAGGGGGCTCCATGAAGCCAAAACATGTATGCTTTTATTTCACTTTTTAAACTCAAATATGGTGATGGGATAAAAAAAAAAAACACGCTCCGGGCACCATTTACCCTTGCTAAACCGCTGATGACAACTAGGGGCGAAATAATCATATTAAGCCCCGGGTGCCACTTACAGTCGCTACGCCACTAAATGTCTCTTCGCCGGCAGTAACAGGACCTCATCTATGCCGGAAGAGATATTTTTCCGAATAATTTAAATGCTTTAAGACCAAATTGTTTTTGTCGTATTTACATACATTACGCAGAACGAATTAACTCGGGTAATGAACTTAAGCGGTTGATAAATGTTTCTAGAACTTAACTGGTCATGTTTAGAGAAGCCATCGGTAGAAATTGCAGCATGAGAAGTCCGTTGATTCTGTTCCTCGTTCTAGCGACCACCATTAAATAAATAATATCTGAAATCGTGCAGATTATTTAAAATTTAAATATATACTCATCATTTTGTATTTCAGAAAGCCAGTGAGCCTCGGGGGTATTTTAAAAGTGGTGTCGCACTGTGGAGACACGTGGGCATGGGAAAAGGATTTACATACTACAATGTTTCCAGATTGTTAGCTTATTACATACATTTTTTATGTCACAAGCCTAAATTTCGGATTTAAATTTACACCTTCAAAAGTGCCATTGTTTTGATTCCTGGTTAAATGAATATCGATTGCGAGAAATCTTACTGTAGTATTTTTTTCAAATACAAGTTTTATTTCCTTTGTTTAAATGATCACTCTTTAGTAAGTGCAGCAAGCTAACTCAACATGGACCATAGAAAAAGTACAATTATTCTTGTCATTGTTTATCAAAAATCTGAAATTTATCTCTCTAAACCGAAGCAATTCATTAAGCGCTATCTATATAGCAGTCATTTGAAAAATACTCGATAAAAAATGTCTTTTTTTTTCTCACGTGTCCGTGAATTATAATAAATAAATTAAACTCTAAATAAAATAATCCTTTTTCAATAATCACAACATAGCAAAAATTTAATGGAACTTATGGTCAAATGGAATTTCCTCTAGAATCCAACGGGGTAGTTGTCGAAGAAAGGAAATAAATGCCAAAGAAATTAAATGATTCAAAACAACAAAATGAAACCTAATTATAAGTAATATGAAGTAAGTAACACTTTAATGAAGTTTTGCAACCATTGATTAGATAAACGATTAGTTTGAAATTATTATCGAAAAAGGGCTGTCACAAGCCAAATGCGTAAAAAACACGCAATTCCAACAATAGCAAGCAAATAACTAATATCCAGTGAAAGGGATGATAACATCTTTGTATTAAACTGTTGATGGTTCTGCAAATTAATTAAATTCAGTTAATTAATTTCAAATCAATTAATAAAAGAAATGTCACTAGCGACGACCTGGCGGATGTAGGTGAGAGAATGTCCATCTTAGCACCCATTATTCTAGCTATCACTATAGAAACTTAAAGGAGTACGTCATCAAACCTTCGAGCCCCCCCCCCTAGTGAATTCGATCCTCAGACTGTGCTCTTAACCAGCATTATTCAAAAACTGGCAGACCGATGTGCGCTTTAGCAACTTATTGATCGCCGTGGTCAGGTTGGGTATTGCAGGTTTTTTCCCAAGCGAAATGTAAACGTCCCCTGAAAGTCCTCCAGGAAAACAGCTTACCCTTCATATACTGGAACTGAAATCAGACATCCGCTTCAAGTGATACCTAAATGCTCCAACGTTGTTTGGCGAAGAGTAGATGTCACACTTCCATTTATTGAGAGTCTTTGACTCACGGACTTGGTTAATTACTCTAAACTAGGTGGGATTAGTCTCAGAAAGCAAAAATAATTTAAAAGTGGTATTGCTTTAAAACATTACTTAAAATTTTTGAAGCAAATATATTGAACTAAATATTTTTTGTCTTTACTTAATTAACACTTCATTAACTTATTTTATTTTCTTCTTATGAGTCAAAAAATTTTCTTTACGTGTATAGGTGGAATGAACAGAAAATTTGGCTGCCAAAAAGGGATCACGAACGGAGAAGTTTCAAAAGTCTTTTCCATCAGTATAACAATTTTCAATTTCATTTAGAATAGACGCGTTTTAGAAATCTTACAATCATAGCTGATGCAGTAATGACAAATCACTATCAAAAGAATCAAAATGACAGAAGAAAAGGGAGTGTGCTCTTCTCGTATAGTACGCAATATGGCACGCCGTAGTACAGTGAAGAGATTTTAGTAAGTATTTCGACTTTTTTCTTCCCTTTGACCGCTTTAAAACAAAGTTTGATACAATTTTGATGTCAAGATTACCTACCGAATTTCATTTATCCAGCTTGCCTAGGTTTTGAGTCATCGCGTTCACATACCCACGAATAGACAGACCGACAGACAGTCGACCCTCAGTGGCGTAGCGACCCGGGGACAAGGGGGCTATAGATGCCCCGGCGCCAGTTTTAAGGGGCGCCATGCAACCAAAACATTACTACGTTTGTGCCATTTTTTAAAGCAAAATATGATGAGGTTAATAATAATACCTTATTCCGGGTGCCATTTACGACTGCTAAGCCAGTGATGACGACTGGGTTAAAAAGAATCATCGTTCCTCGGATTCCACTTACCCTCGCTACGCCATTTGCCACGATGACAAGACATTAATGTGTTTATGTCACTTTTTCAAGTCAAATACGATGAGGGATCGAAAAAATAACATGGCGCTGTTTACACAAGCTAAGCCACTGATGATGACGGGGGGGGGATCATATTATGACCCGGGCGCCACTTACCCTCGCTACGCCACTTGCCATGGTGACGAGACATTAATGTGTTTATGTCACTTTTTCAAGTGAAATACTATGAGAATGCGAAAAAATAACATGGCGCTGTTTACACAAGCTAAGCCACTGATGATGACGGGGGAAGCGAAAAATCATATTACGACCGGGTGCCACTTACCCTCGCTACGCCACTTGCCATGGTGACAAGACATTAATGTGTTTATGTCACTTTTTCAAGTCAAATACGATGAGGGATCGAAAAAATAACATGGCGCTGTTTACACAAGCTAACCACTGATGATGACGGGGGGAATCATATTATGACCCGGGCGCCACTTATCCTCGCTACGCAACTTTCCATGGTGACAAGACATTAATGTATTTATGTCACTTTTTCAAGTGAAATACTATGAGAATGTGCGAAAAAATAACATGGCGCTGTTTACACAAGCTAAGCCACTGATGATGACGGGGGGAATCATATTATGACCCTGGCGCCACTTACCCTCGCTACGCAACTTGCCATGGTGACAAGACATTAATGTATTTATGTCACTTTTTCAAGTGAAATACTATGAGAATGCGAAAAAATAACATGGCGCTGTTTACACAAGCTAACCACTGATGATGACGGGGGGAATCATATTATGACCCGGGCGCCACTTACCCTCGCTACGCAACTTGCCATGGTGACAAGACATTAATGTGTTTATGTCACTTTTTCAAGAGAAATACTATGAGAATGCGAAAAAATAACATGGCGCTGTTTACACAAGCTAAGCCACTGATGATGACGGGGGAAGCGAAAAATCATATTACGACCGGGTGCCACTTACCCTCGCTACGCCACTGTCAACCCTTTGAAGGATTTGGTTCAAAATGTGATACACATCTATAACTCTGGTGACGAAACTATGTGCCAAATTTCACCCATCTTGCTAGCTGCATTTTTGAGTTAGTCGTGTTCACAGGTAGTTCGACCGACAGAACGCCACCCCGTGCCTATTGCTATTACAGCAACCGAACCGGATGGATGGACATGGGACGAGACCGACAGACAGACAGACAATTCCAAAAGTATTTTTTTTCGCACAAAGGAGGTCCGAAACGTTTAGACTCATCAAAATCTCGAGGTCGAAACTTTTGACGATTAAAATACTTTCGCTTTCCATACTTAGCAATCAAGAAAGAAAAAAGGAAGATAATATTGCATGGTGAAGAAAAATCAATGGATAAAATGGAAAATCGAATGCCTGAACTCAATAAGACGCTTTAACACATATTTATTAGAAAATCTATCGAAAAAAGACAGCAGGCTACAAATTTCCCTCGGAAAAACGGTGCTGTTCTGGTCTTTGGGGAGGAAAACGTGACTATGCATATTAATGGTAGCGGGAAAAGATTTGCCGTGAAGAAACTCTACATTACTTTTACTGGAGTTCTGGTCTATCTCAAATAATTGAACCGTAAAGGCAATCACTCACCGTAAGGTCAATCCTCACATAAATATTCCAAAATTTTATCTTTATGCTGAGATGGAACAGTTTCAGATCATGCCAAATCTACAATGACCTTTGCATCCGAAAAATCGTAAATTATTGCTCTGTTGACTTGAACCATTAAGTTTCATCCCAAATCTCATGAGGATTAGATCTACGAATGTGTATGTTTGAGAAACAGTAAATGTTAAAGCCATTTTATATTAGTACTACTCCCTTGGTGTTTTTGTATAAGGCCAAAGGCCAAGCTACTTAGCTCCTAACCCTACAATGCACAATAATGCTTATATGCATCATTCATCTTTTTGATTTATAATTTCAAAAATTTACACCGTTCTAAATTCAGCATTAGGTTCCGATACATAATTAATCCTGTTTTCCTATTAGATGACGTATTTCTGAGGTAGAGTCCGTGCAATTTTAATTTCTAATGTATTTAACCACGTTAATGTCTTTAATTATTTTTCTCAGAGAGTACACGTGCAGTTTTGATTTTTTTAAAAAAGATTTTTGGAACGTTAACAAAGTTAGATTAAAATTTTTAAAACTATTTTCTAGTTTATAACATTCGTTTCTGCAGAAGTATGATTCTGATTACAATATCTCTATGGTTTTTAGGTTTACATGAATCAATCAATACGGTACAATGTATTTTAATGTTTAAAAACATTTTAATTAATTTTATACACTTTACATTCAGTTACATAAAATTACATAGAAGGTATTAAAAAATGATTTTTATAAATTCCAAAAATCCGGTAACTCTGAAGAAACTGTAATTATCGTAAACGAAGAGTTGAAATGTGGAAGTGTAAAGAAATGAAACAGACATGAACACCCTTTTGGAATATCGAAAAATTATAATTTTATTGGGTTCTCACGCAAACTGTTCAGCAACGGATTCCGAGACTAGCACTTTTGGACGATTTTACACCGGAAAGGGGTGTCAAGCAATGAGTCATATGAGCGCATTTCCGGAGTTCTTTGTTAGATCATGCTCAGTAAAATGTAAACAACACCCTTCCATTCTTCACTTTCCCCCGATTTTGATCACAATAACTCCACCCGACGCGTGCGCAAAAGCGCGGAGGGTTTCCGAATCCGTTGCTAAACAATATTATTCAATTTGCGCATATTATTCTTCTATTTTCTTGCATTCAGGCATATTATTCTTGCGATTTCTCTGAAAGAAATGTTTATTATAAAAAATGCTTTATTTTATTTTTTGCTTTAATCCATTTTGTTAGCACAACAACAGATTAATTAATTAAAATTACCTAATAGATTTACATATTTAAATTAATAAAAGATTTTTTAAACATTTGTGCATAAGCTTTTATCTATGATGTCATTTTTTATAGTTCTCATTCGAAATCTGAACAAAGTTAAGATTTTTTTATTCAAGAAATTATTCCTTTCATTCTTGTACCATTGAAAAAGAAAGAAAGCAAGAAAAAAAGTAGTCATGCCTTAATCCTTAAAAGACCGATTTTTAAAAAATTAATTTTAAAATGTTTTGTGACTTTCATTTCTTGAATAAAACATGGGTTTAGTTTTTATTTTAGTTATATTAACGTCCCGTTTGGAAGCAACACGAGGGCTATTTTGGGGACGGACTACGTAATTTTGAACCGCTGTCAGATGACGATGACGACACCTGAGCTGGAACCCCCCTCTCCAAACTTCCACGCCACACCAAAGGGAGTATATAATGGGAAAAATACTTTTAAAAATCCAGTTTTGTTTTAAGTGTGGTTTAGGGCTGAAAAACAATTTATTTACGACTGACAACACCGGGTTTTATTTCAGAAAAAAATTTCTTTAATAAAATTCTATAATCTCAAACACAGATGAATTTTAATAAATAATACTATAGATAAGGAATTTCCTTCAACATTGTAGAATAAAATATGGTATTCCCAAGCGTACAAACAAAGCAAAAAAGTTGCAGTCTCAAGTAAAAAACATCCCTTTATTTTTATTTTTTTATCGGCACTCAGGTTGCTATCTATTGTGTTGTAAATTGATTTAATAAAAATTTCAGTATGTGTCCTATTGGCAACAACAGGCATGATAGCTTCTGTCTTATTCTCAAGATTTTAGAAGACAGAATTGAGGAAGGTTTCTGAAAACTGGGTCTTTAAGGGTTAAAAAAGGTTCTATACCAGGAAATTTTAAGTACTACATCCTTCCGGCATGATTTATTCATACTACTTAAATGTAGTGATAAACTGGAAGGAAAGTCGTTATACAGGATGTCCACACTTATCGTGGTCCAATAGCTAATTCCTAAACAGTTAGAGATAGACATATAGTTCCGATTGGAAAAAAGCTTTAAATGAAGGGAAGAATTATATTTTATGTTTTTTGAGTCACTAAATATATTTCTGGAAAAAAGTTACGAATTCTAACTTTTTATAAGACCCCTCCAATCCTATCAGTCATATTTAGTAAAATATTCTTGCCACTCTAACATTTAAAAAAAAAGTTCCACTCTTCTGCTACAAAAACTGAGCGAGTTGTGGAGTTTTGAATTTCATGATTTTTAACCAATCAGCGGCCTCATCGAGCAAGTGCTGCTCATTGATTGGTAGATCGTCTTCAAAACGGCTATTGAACTGGTGTAAATTGGTCTAAGTCAGCGATATTCAAAGCTCCATAACTCGGTCAGTTTTAGTCGCAGAAGAGTGGCACTTTTTTTGTTTATAATGTTAGACTATCAAAAATATTTTACTAGCGATAATTGATAGGACCGGGGGACTGTATAAAAAGTTAGATTTCATAACCTTTTCAAGAATATATTTAGTGACTCAAAAAACATATTATAATTATTTCCGTCATTTAAAGCATTTTTTCCAATTGGAACTATATGTCTATCTCTAACGGTTTAGAAATTGGCTATTGGGCCACGATAAATGTGGACACCCTGCATACATATGAGGTTTAGAACTAACTTTCTGCTTTGAAAATACGTGATGGAATATCGGAACTGAAATTCGTAATATTTATTGGTAATCTTAATTACTAATCTAGTAGCACTTTCTCCAAACATTCACGAACAGCCGAACATAATATAATACTGTTTATTGCAATTCTCTAACAAAAGTATGGCTTGGCTTCTATGATCGTAGGTGATAACGAAATTTTCTTTAACAGCCATTTAATTTTTAAATTCCTTTCCTGAATACAAATGCCCACAACCTCATATAAAAACTAAAAGCAATTTGATTGAGTATATTTATTCCGTCTTTCAAGCGCAAAAATATGAGCGAAACAGTTTTTTTCTCTATAAAATCCAAACTGCTCTAAATAATCTTTGGCTGTCATATACAGAACTTAAGTAGTATGATAAAACTAAATTTAGTTGAATTGTGGCAGAAGATTATCCACTATCAGATGTTTCCGAAGTCTTAAGAGCCATTCGGTAACATCTGTTATATTAAATTAAGTCACACACCAGCAGCTTCATTTCTGAGAATTACTTAAAAGCTTACGCGAAAACTTTCATCATACCAAATTGAAAATAATACTTACTATAAATAACTTTTAATCGTCCAGTTATCAGTGCTATTAGGATAAGATTGCAAATAAATCCTATGATTGTGCTGATTTTGATGTTTTTTATACTATTTGACCACCAGCTGAAGTAAACAGATGTGATGATGAAAGCGAAATTTCTTTTCAAGAAACAGATTAGAAATCTACTGCTATTGAAATCTCTTCTGAAATAAGAAACAAAATAGTATTGTCGTTTGTGATTTAAATCTGCTCCATTTTAGCTCTATTAATAAAACAACTTCATCAAAAGGTTCAGTGGCGTTACGTCTACTGGAGTTGGTGTGTCTTGAAATTCTTTCAATTTTTTTCATAACATTTATATACTAAAAGTTCTATAATCTGAAACAAATAAATATCAAACACTTTTCAGCATGTCCTAAGGCCACATTGGGCTGAAGGTAACCAAAAACGAGTTACTCCTGTCCAGCAGTAGCGCTCGGGGAAAACATGAATTTTCCGGCCGCCACGACAATTATTAGTGGTCCTCGCATTATAGCCCCCATTACGAAAGGCTCATGCAACGACCTCTCAGACAGAGGTACGACCCGTCATCGGTAGGAGTAACTCGAGTCACACCATTATGGGCTGGAGGTAAGGTCTCGGCTGCACCGAAGGTCCGCTCTGTATGTGGGTCTGGTGCACAATAAATCGAACTTGAAATATCTTCCTGTTGGTGTAGGGTGGACGCTTGGATGGGGGTTGCTGGTTCACGTGTCATACTCGCCATCTGAGCACGGTTCAAAATTAGGAGGCAATTTCCAAAATAGCCCCCATGTTACGTCGAAACGAGACTTTAGACTAAACTAATTTCAGACATATTCTGCAAACACAATATGAATGTAAAAATCGACGCAACTTCAACGCAAGAGGAAAATAAAATATGTAGCGTTCGAGCTACAAATTTTTCAGTTCCAAAAAGTGATCGAGATGTCAGTTGCGTGAAATCGACATATAATGAGAAGGTAAGTGGCGTTTTTGTCATGCCACCCATGCTTTAAAATAAACAGGTGATTTTTTTTATCTCTATCAATCATATGTTCTCTGTCCTCTATTATTTTTTTTTCTAAGCCACCCTCTTATTTCCCTAAAATTGCTATTTCTTCTTTTCAATTTTTAACCCGTTTCTCTTCGGCGTTCCAAACATTCCCCTAAGCATGACAGCTATTCTTTAATTAGCACTTCAATCACCATTTCAGGCAGTCAAAGGGGGAAAATCGAGTTTTAAAGATAATCATGACTGTACACTTAAGTTAATGCACCAAAAAATTTTACAGCCACGAAGCAAATTCTTTCTCTTTTGAAGGAACTTAAATTAATTTTTCGGAAACATTACTTGACGAAACCTCGTTATTATTATCGCCACTTTTTAAGACATTCGAGGAACAACAAGCCGAGCAGATAATCAGCATTAGTTGATGCATCGACCATTTTTAGAACCATCAAGAGCGTGGAGTGTGCAAAGCAGATAACAGCTAAATCAATATTTGAAAATACTGATGGGTGTTCAAGTTATGAAAGGTGCTATCTATTTTTGCCCTCCACCACTCGACTAAGCGCCGAGCAGTCTGGAATAATGAGACAAGAACGCCAACTTGAAGTGTTAGTATACACTCCAAAAGATCTCTGATCTCTTCGTAGTAATTGATAACCGGCCAAGCGTCTATCAGTGGCAGGAAGGTTGCGACACATCCTATCCAACAACACATGAGTAATCACTGCCGATAAAGTTATGCTTTAATTACATAAACAAATCTCAGAGAGCTGACTTGATAGCGACTCCGTTAGATTAGCAAAGCTGTTCAAGTTCTTTTAACTTGGAGGAAAATTTGAAGTGGGGAAGTGAAGACTAGATCAACTTTGCAAACAACAGGCCGTTATGCTTTTAATGATATTTTCTCTAGTAGTGGTATAATAAAATAACTTAGGTGTTGAGATTAATTTATGAAAAGAAATTCATTTAGTTTATTGGATGACATTATTTTTTGTTAATTAATTTTATTAATTAATAATTAATTACAAAGTCAAGACATTTCGTTATGTTTCGTTATAAGAAAATGGAACATCCAGGTTTTTGTTTCATCGAAAAATTTGACGAGAACTTACTCCAACCTTAAAAAATACATTCAGAAATTGACGAATTTGGTGGTATGTATATTCCCACCGGGGTTGCCATACTGGCCTTTTTAAGGCCAAATTATGGAAATTTGGCCTTTTTTCAAAGCCCTTTTGCCTTAGGAATTTTCATTTGACCTTAAATTCATTTTTGGCCTTTTTTGGCTCGCTGATGACTTTTAGAACAATTTTTAATTGCTTATTCCATTGTTTTCTTAAGAAATTTTTGATATTTCACATTTCAAATGATATATAATGAGCTGTCAAAATAGCTCGTGAATAGGACAAAGATGTTTTTTAAAATTTCTTTCGCTTAAATTTTAGTTTAGTAAGACAGCAATGAACATATGCCTATCAAGTGGGATTCGTTTTCATGAAGGATAGCCGTTTTTCTAATATCAAATGACGTTTTCACTCGATTTAACAAATTTTGCCTTTTTTGGCCTTATTTTAAGAAGGTTTGGCCTTATTTTGCTATTTTGATCTGGTAACCCTGATTCCCACAGCCTTAGAAAGGGTTAAACAATGAAAGGTGTAAGTAGAAATTTAAATATTTTTACGAGGTTTTAATTGGTACTTTTGATCAAAACTGAAACATTGAACAAAATTTCGTTGTTTTAAATACTTTTTTGGGTGCAGTCATAAAATTAAGTTTAGAAAAGAGCTGGCTACTAAGACAAACTGTTAATATTATTATTGGTTTGACAAAAACCCAATTATTGAAAAATATTATAAAAGCATTATAACACTAAAATAAATTGTAACAGAAATGATTCAATAAGGCCTTTATAAAAAAAAAGTGCGAGTAGTTCGTGCTTTTTTTGCAAAAAACTGCTTCAGTAAGCTTTAACTCCACGGCCAACAAATGGAAACACATTAATTTTTAGAAATAGCAACGATTGATGAACTCCAGAAAATTTAAATTAATTTATAGACTGGTCTATATTCAATATCTCCAAATTCTGGTATAATAGGTTTATATTTTATATCTCCAAATTCTGGTTTTACTGGTTTATATTCTATATCTATTATTTCAAAGCGGATCTAAATGGCCAGCTTTGAAATAAGATATTTCATAAACTTCAAACCATTACATATATCATGATTTTTCAATTAATAAAGAATAAAAACTTTGTACTACGTAATTTAGGTAGCACAAAATATTGTATCATGTTGTAGAATATTTTTTGATATAGTACAATATTTTACGATATCTCGAATCTTGTACGATATCGCAAAACATTGTAAGGTTTCTTTGGGTTACTGGGGAATTGGAAAATTTAGTTTTAAAAGTAAGCTTTTCATAATTTTCAAGCCTGGAATGTTTATAAGTTTAAATTGGTAAGAAGACTAAATTATTAGAAATAAATACTCAAAATTTGAAATGTTTCTTACTCCCTGTCTTTCCTTTCTAAATTGTGTTAGTGCGAATATCAGTTTAGCTGAATTGAAAAGCGCATAAAAAGGAAAAACACAGTCTAAGAAATAATATTGTAGCATGAACCTAAGGGAATCAAATATTAAACTTCGTGATAAAAAGCTCAAATAACTAAAGCATGTAAGTTGTTGTGGTTATAAATCTAATTCTATTCGCAATATCTTAAATCACTTTATACTGACACTGAACAAATTTTGCTATTCTTTAGAGCG
Source organism: Araneus ventricosus (assembly GCA_013235015.1). Classification (NCBI taxonomy): domain Eukaryota; kingdom Metazoa; phylum Arthropoda; class Arachnida; order Araneae; family Araneidae; genus Araneus; species Araneus ventricosus. The sequence goes on along the minus strand of BGPR01000011.1, from coordinate 1,524,424 downwards.
CCAAGGCAAAGTATGAAATATACATTGCAATCAAACATTTTACCAAATTTCCCAGAAATTCATAGAAAACTTAGATTTTATATAGAATGATAAATACTTTTTCGACATATTATGATAAAAGATACGTTTGGACTTCAAAATAATACAAAATGTAAGATGCAGGTTTTTTCTACATTAAGGGAAAAACTAGTTCTGAAGTAGTTATTGCTGAAAGGTAAATTGGAATGGTATTTTGAATTGCACTTAAGTTCTGTCCTTATAAACGCTTAGTCTGCTAAGTAAACCTCACAAACATCACCAATGCCTAGGGAACGGAGGTAAAATTTTAAAATAACGCACATATTTCATGCTTTCCTTGAGCATTCTATAGACTGCCTGAATTTCATGCATTTCTGGTTATACATATTTAATTTTAAAAACTAAAACACCTCATCATTGAGTCATGGTCGAAAGTATTCAAATGTGTTGACCTGAACCAGCAGAAAACACTGACCAGCAGGAATAATAAGGCCCGGTTGGGATTTTTTTTGTAGCTGGATATCAAGGAAAAAATATGAATCTATCAAAGAATTAGACCTGTATTTTCTTTAGTCATCCAAAAGCTGCAGTTAATATACATTTGGAACGCCCTTGATTTACACGGTAGATGAATTACACAATTGTGGTTCAACACACTAGAAAAAATGTGGCAGAATTTCCATAAATCTCTTTCTAAATTTCCATAAAGTCTTCCGTAAATTATATAGATGAAAACAATGAGATAAAGAAAGCGACAAACAAGCAGAAGATCAACGACGAAACGTTTATTTTACAGAGACTAATGAGTATTTACGCAAAAATGTGTTGTTTAGTTTTAAAACAGTTCAATTTACACTGCATTTTCGGGGAACCAGTGGCGAATCTGGGGGGGGGGGTATCGGGCTGCAGCCCCCCCCGTCCCCGAACTAAACCAAAATTCTTGATTTTATTTGAAATCACTGCAACACTTTGTTTTAATTTTCATTTTTAAAAAATTATAAAATCGTGATAACATTGCTTTCTGGCTTGACAGGCTCGAAAATTTTCCTACTTTTCTAGTCATTCCACTTGCACTTGTAGCGTTGACGCGGTCGAAAACATTTTTTGACTAGTTATTTCATTGCATTTTTTCATTAAATTATCGGAAGTATTGTAGTGTTCTTTATGATTCTTATTGTCAGTCGAGGAAAGTCTGTAAAGTTAAAGTGTTTTGGTTTACGTAAGCCATGAGGTTTGACATTCCTCACTACGATTCAAAATTTTTATGACCTCAGCCACCCACCCCCCTCCAGATCCGAATCCTGGATTCCTCACTGAGGGGAACCAATTAACCATGTAAATCCAGGGCTTAGAGTATATGAGTAAAAATTTCAAACGCTTTCATTTTTCAGATAACTCCGTCTACAACCACTTCAAAGAAAAGACGGAAATCCAGAAGTGTGATCCGCAAGTCGGAAAAGAGCATTTTTTTAGATAACGAGCAACATCGACGGCCTTCAGAATTATCAGGAGACTTTAGCAAGGTCGGAGATTTCATTTTTTTCTTCTCAATAGTAAATCCTTCGGAACAGTGGATGGTCGTTTTCGGAAGCCAAGTGCTAATGATTCGAAGACAGAATGGTTTATGTATGGCACTCACGATGCCAAATTGATAGGTATTATTTCAATTACGCCATCTCGGAAAACGCTTCCTTCTTTTAACTTCTAATTATGTATTTCTTGAATAATAAATACTCATGAAACAATGGGATGGATAACGAATTCGAAAAGTCCGTTTTTGAAACTGTAATTTTTAGTTTATTAAAAAGACATTATTTTTTTTTAAATATCATAATGAATATAGGTATATAATTTCTTGCATGAATGTCAGGTGTATGATTGCCGTAATAAACATTATCATAAACAATCTCAAGTGCTACAAGAATACAAGAAATGGTCGTTATATCAAATGTTTATCAAGATACGTGACTCTGTCTGACAGTCGTTGCTCCACAGACTATATGAAAAAATAAAGATTCGTAGAATGACAGTCATATGGTACAAATGCTGAATACTCCCACTGAAATAAGAATTCGTTGAACTTTAAAATTCCAGTGAGTTTCTGCTTGTTGTTTGAAATAAAATCGCCCGATTTCTAAGGAAGTTTTTCTCTTATTTTAAGTTATTTTGCAAAGCAGCAATTGTATCTTTTCTAAAAACACGAAGAGTTTCTTTTTTAAGGAATTTCAAAATCAGAAAATGGCGCAAAATGGCTTTTGTATGATGAAAAGATTTTCAAAACTCGAAACAGAATAATATTTAATTCAACAAGTATGAGTTCGTTTAAAATCTTAGCAGCAACTAGTTGTTGATGTTACATTTAAGCTGCAATACTATAGAAAAAAATATCTGCAAATTAATCATACTGTAATTACTTACCACTAGCTTTCAAAATTCTTTTCATAAAACGCCAGAGTATGGAATGGTTTTTGGCATGTGTAGACTTAGATAGAAATAAAGTTCATGGCAATCGGCTTAATCTCTATAATTTGCTATTCTAAAAGGAATGAAAGAGATGACGATTTATCACAGCCGATGCTATCTCTGTGAGATACACATCAATCATTTGCAGCTTCCAGCAATATTTTAATGTGTGAAAGGGCGACATATAAAACAAAAGCATAGAAAAAATACAAAAATAATACAGAAAGCAATAACTAAAGTTATTATAATTAAAAGTTTAAAATCACCTACGAAGAAAATCGTATTTCTTTACCGGAGTTACTAAATTCAAATTTTTCTACGATTATTTTGAACATTTTCATTGAGATACTTGAGAATTATATTTCGATATTTTGATATTTGACAATTAAATTTCGTACTTGAACAGATTTTCGGCTCGGGACTAGATGAATGGGTGTCTCGTATAGGTGAATTCGCTTTGAATCAAATTATCAGTCGAAAGTAACGACATTTAAGTTGAGCAGACAGTATTTAAACATTTCCAGTATTTTGTCAATTGTGAAAAAAATGGAAGGAAAAAATTAACAACAAAGCATAAATGGCCCATTTATGCCAAAACAAAACAAGACATGTCCTAAAGTGTTATATTTCTTGTGGATTGCTTGCGAGTTTATTTATTATTTTGAACATTTTTAATGAATATTTCATACTTGACAATTATATTTCGTACTTGAACAGATTTTCGCCTCGGGACTATATGAATGGGTGTCTAGTAGGTAGATGAATTCGCTTTGAATCAAATAACTGTCGAAGCGTCGACATTTAAATTGAACAGACAGCATATGAAAATTTTCCAGTATTTTGTCGATACGAAAAAAAGGAAGGGAAAAATTAAACAACAAAACATAAATGGCCCATTTATGTCAAAACAAAACAAGACATGTCCTAAAGTGTTATCTTTCATGTGGATTGCATGTTTATCTAAGAAAAAAATATGTTCAATACATTTATGTTCCGAGGGACAGATATGACTGTTGTTGATTAAGATTAAGATGGATTGATTCAGATTTCCATCGTTTAAACGCAGAGCATTTCAGCTGCGATCCTTCAAAATATTGAAAGGACTATAAAAAAAATTGGATTGTTTAGAAGGATTTTGTTCTAAACAGGAATACGTGAAAAAGTTCAAAGTTTATATGATTTAGAAAAAACACTCTTACAACAAATTTGATCATTTACATCATGGGATTTTTTAGTCCGCCGAAAAATGTTAAACAACTTTAATTTACACGTGACTTAAATTTCAGTTTAATATGATCAAATAAATGCAAGCATGAAATAGCTAGAAAATTCGCATTTCTGCAGACTTAAAATTCTTTAAAAACAAGCAATGAAATGCTGAAAATAAAAAAAATGTTTTCTTTGTTTAATTATTATAAATTATAATTAATCTGGTAAAGGAATTCAAAACATAATCAGCGAACTATGAGTATTAAAGAATCCCCCCTCTTCTTTTCTTTTATCAATTTTTTTCTCTTTTATCAAAATAATAATAATTTTTTGCTTCTCTATCTGATAATTAAATGGGAATTTTCTTCTGTTACGAAAAAATATAACTGGCCTTCAATTATTTGAACGCACAATATGCCTAGTGATTAATTTAAATTAATCCTCAACGATTCTTGCCTTTCAAAAATTTTATAAAATAAAGCACCTTATTTTACAAATGAAAAAAATAAAGGTTAGTAACGAAGGTTAATAATAATAAAATAAAACTTTTTTTTCTCCTGTATCTGTGCATTAAATGATAATTTCCTTCCCTTAAACGAAAAAACACAATTTCCTTCAATATCTGAACACACAATAATGCTGCTGATAAATCACGGTTATTCTGACGTGGTTTTCGCCAATCCTTTTACACAGCGGGATATTTTACAAAGGAAAACAACATATACGCTAATTATGCTATCTAAGAACACTATCACAGGGTCACGAGCTCTTTCGCTTGGCGGACTGATTTGTGCGTAAATAAATTAACACAGCTCTGCAAACTGAGTGCTCAGAGGAAACGTTGGAAACAATTTACCAGCAACAGCTGTCTCAAAGCAAACACTCTGGGGAATTGTCTAGGTCAAAAACTTCTCCACGCACGCCATTTGCAAAAATTTTAATGCCTTTGACAAAGTGAAAAGTACAGCGTGCCTGTGAGTAAATAATTTCTTTGAGGACACCAAGGTCGAAAGACTGAAGGCTGGAAGGAAGTATGAGTAGGTACAACGGTCATGAAATGGCTATCAAAAATGGGTGATAATCCACACTTAGTGAGCCCACATCTAGCTTTCGACTGCAAATTCATTTTGGCATACAGACAAATTTCTTGAAAGGTCCTTTGATACATTCTGAAATTTTAAAACTTTCTGAAATTTATTAGAATGCAGAAGAAGACAATCTTTCAATCCTGCAAAGTTTTGTTTTCGCGATTGCACTTGTCTGATCGCATTAAACTGAAGTTTAAATGTCTTGTAAATTGTTGATGCATTTATTCAAAAGCGTTAAACAGAAATATTGCAATTCGAAAGCCTGGTATATCTAATCTTCGGCATATTTGAATAACGTACCTGCTACATAATAAGCCTGTTCTTCCTCGAATAAATTTCATTTTAAAACGAATTAAAGTAAATTTTTTGGTAAAATCCTAAAATAAGCATGCCGAGAAGGAAATGCTAGGCAGATATGAAATCTTAAAAATACGGCATTTCTAATTTTTCGGGAAGTTTACCTCGGCAGTGGGCAAGTTTAGTTTAGTTGCCCCGTTTTGAAGCAACACGAGGGCTATTTTTGGCAGTGGGGAAGTGAAAAATAGTAGAGATCTTTATATATCGCTGGGTCAGCCTGACCCAATGTTCCCACTGCCGGGTTAAAAGAATAAAAATCACTAGTAATTGTTAAGAATTTTTTTTAAACAAAGAATGCAGTAGCTGCCCATTTATCCAATTCCAGTATCGTCCAAACATGTTTTACACATCCCATATCACACTTCAGCATTTCTTGCCAAAATTATAAAAAAGGAGGAAATACACTTGCTCGGGAACAACTTCTAAGTTCAAACCATTTTTGGGACAAAAAAAAGCGCACATTTACAGTCCATTTATTACGAGTCACGACAAATGTGACATGAACAATCTATGAGCATGTCTCGAAACCTTTTAGAGATAAATATTTCTGACCAGTACCAAACTTAAGCTAACGATCATAACTTTCCAGACAGCAATCCCTAAACTCATTTCCACAGATTTAAGCTTATGTCACAATCCATTACCTTAAACGAAGAGGAAAAGGGAACATTACATTTCGCTTCACAGAAACAATCTTCCAAAATTTCATTCGCGTAAGCTTCCAGGCGATAATAAATTCTTACGTTCTTATGTATTCTACTAAAACCCAGCTCTTACCTAAATTGGTTGTTTATAAGATTGAGAATAATCAATTACAAAACAGAATAAAATGTAGTTTAAGAAAGGCAGTTAACAGTTAAAATGTGAAACATTCTGTTGTTAAAGATACAACTAGGCATATTCGAATATAAACCATCGTCTCGTAGTTCAGTTAGATTAAAACGCCGTTTTGAAGTTATTCTAGGACTAGTTTGGTATGGATTTCGCCATCTTGAACCATGGTCAGATGGCGAGGACGCTCCTCCAAATTTCAGCACCATACAAGCGAGAGGACATTTGGTAAGCGCTAATTTAACAATCGACTGGTCCGCGTACAAAGCGAATAATCGGAGGAAACGTGTCTTCCTTTGATCCATGATTGCAATCCCACGATCTCGAAAACAAGACTCTGTTTCTGTTCCACCATAGAGCTTTCGAGTCTGCGAAGCATGACACTCCCATAAAATGAAAAAGATAAATTATTGGTGGATGTGTAAATCAGTATTTGCGGCATACTTTCGTTTTTACTTCGACAATGATAATAATTTCATTTAAAGAAATGTTTTGGGCGCATTTTATAATGATAAAAGTTTGAAATTCTTGGAGGAAACTCTCATAAAATGAAAAAATAAAAAATTGCTGGTGAATCTGCGAAATGATGATTTTCAACAGAATAATTATATCGGCATATATATACTCGTTTCGAAGCTATTTCTGGTGTCACGTGGCGTGAAAAAATATGAAACACATTTCGCTCGCGATCTACACGGTTGGCTTACTAAAAATGGCTTATAAAATGTAATTTTCAATTCGAATCCATGCTTCAAGCTGAAAACAGATAAGTAACTAACAAAATAAATCTTTAAAAAACAGTGATATGTACGCTTATTATTAAATATAGTCGACGCTCGTTATAACGACAAAACATTATAAAGACCATTCCATTATAACGACCAGTGATAAAATCCCCAACTGTGTTTCCCTATGCACTCTATGTTATTTTACTTCCGGTATAACGACAATACAGTGTCGTCTAATCCCAATACAACGTTCGAATTCAGAGGACACTCTTCCCGGTATTTTTCCAAAATTCCTTTATTTTCTACTTTAAAATCTATTTTAGAAATATATTTTTGATTGATAAAATTTTATTTTTAATACCAATGATAAAAATAATTTGAGTATTTAGTTGGAATCTCTTTAAAAATAGCCTATTTTTACGGAATTGCCGAGAGTGCATGTGTACATTTTTTAATTATATTCACTATAGCAACCACTCGTTATAAAGACCTTTTGCTATGGGACGCAGAGGGTCGTTATAACGAGCGTCAACTGTATATAACAGTTGCTTCAAAGAAAATCGTATATATTGTATATTTCACAAAAGTAAAAACCAAGCAAGAAAGAAATGGCTTTTATTCTGTCTCATTTTCATTTGTTAACAACACATAGCTGTTTTTTTAGTTTGTTTTGTTTTTTCCTTGGTGACTTATCTACACTACCGCTACGACAGCTAATTGATTCAATGCCAGAGTTTTCTTTTTCTAAATCACTCTTCGAAGAAATCCTATGAACAGTTTTAAAGAGAGTAGCAATAAGTGATTACTTCAAACTTTTACTCATCGCTTTAATCTATGTAATTTGCGCAATAGCTCGGGTAATTATACTCTGCAATCTTACACTGTAATAAAATTTCTTAGAACGAAAAAAAGGGCACACTTGAAAGTCGGGAAAATTTTGAAATTTTCTACGTATTCAGGTACGTATTTATTTTCATTGTTCAGAGGTATCCTATGAATAGTGTTAAAGAAGGCTGTAATTAAAGATTGCTTCAAATCTTTGCTCATCGCTTTAATCTACATTATTTGCGCAAGAGCTCGAGTAATTACGCTGTGAAAACTTACAATAAAATGAAATTTCTTCGAACGAAAAGGAGACACATATTTGAAAGTCGACAATATTTTGAAATTTCTTATGTATTCATGTTTGCATTTATCTGATCGTGATAGTTAATATATATCTGGAGAAAATTCGTGTTAAACTGAAATAGTACAATTCAAATGCCACGTAAATTGAATGCTACTCGTATGACATTCATCGGAATAATAAGCATATTCCTTAACAATGATTTTACAAAATGAAAAAAACACATAAGGAAAATGCATAAAGAATGTCTCAATGTTTTAGGTATTTCTCTATTTTTTTAACTTAAAAAAGGAAAAACATTTTTATTTTTCAAGTAATTATTATAACATAAACTTTTAATTATTTGTTACACATGATAAAATAAAGTGGCTCCCTTTTCTGAACATCAACCTTGGACGCTCTAGATGTTGAGGAAGAGGGTTAAATGGGACATTTGGTCCCTAAGTTGATGATAAAGCGACTCTTTAATTCGGAAACTAATAATATTGAAACGAATTACACAACTGAACTGCATTATTTATTAAAATAAAGTGACTATACTCTTCGCATAGTAAAAGGTGATAAAAAAAATTATTTCAAAGCTAATTTTCAAGAATGAAATTTTGCTATTTTTTTATATGAGCATCAGTGGTGTAGCCGTAAAATAATCAGTGCCGGAACGCTTTAAAAGCAGTGCTGGAACGTTTTAACTTGGGTGACTAAAATCGCGCTGTTTCAAGGACGTTTTAACAATTTTTTCTTATGTATTTCTCGTAAGATAAAAGCAGTGCCGGAATGGCGTTCCGGCTCCACTACACCCCTGATGAGCATGTAGCTTATTAGCAAAAAACAGACACTCCGGGCACTTTTTTTCAAAACTGGACAAATGTACAGAAACGGCGTTAAATCAGCTAATCCGGGACTAAATATCGCTTTAGGTAAGAAAAATAAATTGGAATCCTTCGAGAATATGTGAGGCTTCTTAGCGTAGTTACTCACAAGCAAGTTCTCGCACAAAGCGATTTTTAAAAATTCAAGTAATGTATTTATGGTTATTTGCATACACGTTTTTTTATTTGTGAATAACTGGATTGATAAATATTTCTCATTCAAAACTTTTTGTTGCATATTGCAGCGGAAGGGATTTAAAATAGTATAAAGAATCCCAGCACAATTACTAGTCAACAAATTCTTCATTAATTGCGTGTAAACATAATGTTTATATAATGTGGAAAAAGAAAAAAAATCATGATGAAGCTACAAATAATTACTTGAATCTCTTCATTTTTTATCTCCTGTTACATCTATTTCGCAAAGATAATTCACAAGACTAGCTAAACACACGACAGTTACCCAAACTCATACTTGTTACTAATTACTCTTAAACATAAATAATATAAAAAACCACAGGGAATCTGTAAATAAATGCATGCGACATAATATGCCGATAACAGTACTGATTTTTATTTCAAACCGTTCAACATAATGCCGTGAAAAAAAAGTTACCTAAAAGCGTATTCCTTACAAAAAAAAACAGAAAACTCTTATACAATAAAAATGTCCGAAGTGAATTTCTGAATGATTATCTGACATATACCACGTTTTTTAATTGAAATCAAAGGGTCAATGCATTTTTTAACTGTTTCACAAGATATGATGAAAAAAAAAAGACAACACACTCGAAAACAATACTCATCTTATTACCCTAAAACAAGAAATTCTCACATAATACAAAAAAGTTCGTAGTGAATCTGTAAATAATTATCTGTGACATACGATGTTTTTCATTGATAACAATAACAACAATATTTCTCTTTCAAACTGTTTCACAAAGTGATGTGAAAAAATAAAATATAAAATAATCGAATGTTACTCTGTTTAATAAAAAAAGAAACGCAAAATAAGCGATCTCATCTTTCTTTACAGCCCTGTTTCCTTATCGCTTCGTTGAGAATTTGCAAAAGAATAAAATAAAAAGCAGCAAGGCTAACACAAACACTTCTTTGAGAGAAAACCATTTCATCAGCTGCCTCTAACTTTCAGTTATATTCGAACACCCATAATCTTTTCTTCCTTCGAAGCTGGCGAGCAAAAAAAAAAAAAAAATTCTATCAAAATATACTTATTCAAATGAAAAAACTAGTTCTGAATGATAATCATCAACACATTCGAAAGATTTTTTTTTTTTTACCTGAGTGTAAAATGGATGAAAGTTACGCTTTGTTTTCGTCTGTAGAACACAAGATCAGTAAAAAAAATTGAAACAAAATCAAAATCAAATCTTTCGCGAAGAACTAACAAAAGTTTAAACAGGAAGCTTGTTTTCGTTTTAGTTCGGCTGTCCACATTTATTAATCGTAAAGTGATTGTAATGGAGACGTCTATATAGATAATAAATTGTTCGGTTTAATATCTAACGCTATTTTTTCCTGAGGATTTCTTTAACACGCATTGTTTGGATTCATAAAAACATCAGCGTCACTCAAAAAGAGATTTAATCTAACATAGATATGTATAAAGTTTTAAAAGCGTAAAAAATGCATATGTTTGAGAAATTTAAATAAATGTAAAATAAAGAAGTTCAGAACCTATCTAGGAGAAACGTCGTTAAAAAAAGTATTTTATTTACAGTAGTAAGGAGGAACATGATTACAGTAGCACAGCTTACAATAGTACTTACTCAAAAACACAGTGGCAAATATAAGTTTCCTAAATAAGAAGAGATTCTTTTTAGATCTACAACTCCAATTCAAAGAATGGTATGAATTTATATATATATTGGACAGAACCATATATTAATGAATATGAAATAAGGGTTCAACTATCGTGTTTAGTTTAAAAATAATTCATCTCATATAAATTTTTAACGGTAAATTTTTCTGCGCTATATCTGACGCTTAGTAACTTTCATATATTCCGATAATATTGCGATTCAGTAAGTTTATTGGGAAAAATGTAAAAAATATTTATAACAAAGTTCATTCGAATCAACAGAAGATTATAACCCTCTTACACAAAACTTGTATACGAATCGCTGCGAAAATTAACAGCATGGTTTTTGCTCCCTGCCGTATTGAGAATTTTCAGCAAATTGATAAAATACCAAGTCCAAATTAGGTAAAAGTTTTTGAAATATCAATTTTGCATTTTTTTTTACCTGTGTTGTTGCACTGTGAGCTGTAAAATGAGCTTTTGAAAATTTTGTCCAAATATGTCTTAATTAACAGTATATGTCTTAATTAACAGTAGGGGGAGTTGGGGTAGATTGATAAGCGGAACATTGATGCAACCCAAAAATTTTGATGATTGTAATTGCTCATGATGTTCACATCCCCTCGTATATATGCCACTGTATCCCTTAGCACACGGTATATTTTTCGTCCATGTTTAGTCAAAAGTTAATTTACAAATGAATCAAACCGCTAATCTTCTCGTCCATGTAAATTTTTCTCTAAGTATGTGTTATGTGATTTCTTTAACTAGTTACGTTTTCATTCCAGGGAATCTACTCCAAAGATAAGAAAAAAACATTTATTTTTCTGAACTATTTTAAGTTTTGGGGTTTTTTAGAGTTGTTTTGGTGTGACCACTTGTTTTATGTAAAAAAGGCTCTTGGGGCAGATTGATACAATAGACTCCTGGGCACATTGATACGCATCTTTTGTGTGCACCAATGTGCCTTAACAGCAACTACTTTGAAAAATCGTCTTCGGAAATTACAAAAAAAAAACGTATAAACGAACTATCTAAGAGAAACACGCAATTAAGTATATGTTTAAACTATGAAAACAGTTTGAGTTTCATTGCAAAAATTAAAAGAATTGTTCTAAGTTAAGTTTTGAATTTTTTTTACGAATTCATTAAAATTGGAGATAAAAATGGTACAGAAACTTAATTAATATCATTCAAAAGATATTTTTTTTCCATTTTCAGATAGTGTGAAAATTATTTTTGCGCTATATTTTTTTCGTAAGTCATCAAGAAAGAGCACGAAAATTTCCCTTAATTTTTAATTCATTAAAATTTCAAAAAACGGCTTCGAAGTACACATTCTCTCCCTCCAAAGTATTTTTACACACAAACACACACACACGTTTTCCTTTATTATTTGTAGAGATAAATTATTTTCTGAGGCATTTTTATTTCATTTTTCCAGTCTCATTAAAGATGTTGAATTTTGATTAAAATAAAAGTTTGTTACTTTGTTAAACTTTTAAACCTTGATTTGGAAAACAATGTTTATTGATGAAACAAATTTTGTTTAGATCCCATACCTATTAATCATCATTATTTTCGATATTTCCGTGTGTATTAATGTACCCCTAGTATGGGGCAGATTGAAACAAATCCATTTTTAGGAAAAAAGTTTAATAAGTATTTTATTGTCATTTATGATCAAACCTCGATTTAAATCCTATATTAGCTTAACAAATGCATGAATTTATCGTATTAATTCGAATTATTACAGTTGGTAAAATCATTTTTTAGCTTTCCAAGAAAAAGTGTATCAATGTCCCCGCATTCCCCTTATATACACGACAGTACATACATTGATTTGGAAAGATACAGAGATATGTTTTATTCAATGACTCATAACACAGTTAAATTGGTCCCAATTGCAATCTGCACAGAAACAATTTCTTTTAATATGTCCCATCATCTGTGCAATAGTTTTTGACAGCGTTCACCGGGTTTTTTTTTCCGAAGTGGCATTTTGCGTTTTATTAATCGTAGTTCTATTCTCGCAAATACTTATTAATGATCTAAAAGATCATTCTAATACTGTTAAAATCCTAGATAATTAATAATGGCAAAAGCGATACTGTATAAGTTTTCTTAGTTCTTGTGTGTGTGCGCGCGCGCGTGATTGCCGTCTCTCCAGGTCATTTTTTCTACTTTGTTGACGAGGAAATACTCTATCGAAGATGCAATTCGTACATCATCTTCAGATGTAAGCACCATTTAAACTAGAACCTCAGATCAATTCATCGGCTTGGTAATTTAGCCCCAAATAGCCTTGCAGCCCGACTTAATAAAATCGACGCTAAAGTATTTGCGCTAATAATAATTTGATAACGAGGCCTAGAGACAAAAAAATGTTGAGAAATCATACTGAAAATTTTGTTCCTAAAAGCTATTTCTACATAACATCTGGATGATCAGGTACAGAACGCTTCACCAACTCATTTCTTGACATGACTTTTTGCTTAGAAATGCATCAGAAATATCTGTGCAATATATTATAATATCGGTATAATATATACACCGTTAAATATATATAGAATATAAAACTTTTTGGGTGTCATTCAGGTGAGAGTATCATCTCGGAAAAAAATGAATCTTTTGCCTTAAATTTTGCTTTATCTTTCGAGGGGGGGGGGAATGAATTTGAATGTCCGTTCCGTTTTTCTAGACTTAAATAAATTTAGATCACATCTAAAATTCATCAGATGATGAAAACTATAAACAGACTTGAGCATACTTTGTTCAAAAAAATCTATAGATTCCTGATTGTATAAAAAATCTAAATGTAAAAATGGCACATAAAATATACATTTCTAACGTAAGAATTTAAAATGACATGAACTTGAACTCAAGGAAACAAGTTTAACAAAAAATCTCTAGTAAAACAACAGTGAATTAACATATTTTTCAAGTGAATTTCCCTTTTCTCAAATAAGTCAAAAACAAATTAAATTTTATGTAAAATCAACAAATCTAATACACACTCATACATTCTTTAAAGTTTTAATGCAGTGAAATAGGTCTTCAAATGAAATCATATATGATGAAGTCATGTATGATTATGAAGTATGAAGTCATGTATGATTAACTCATACATGACTGCATGATCAACAAATCTAATACACACTCATACATTCTTTAAAGTTTTAATGCAGTGAAATAGGTCTTCAAATGAATAAACCGATTTTTAAAATGTCAACTACTAAGAACTAATAGTTGACAACTAATCTTAAAACGAATTTTTAAGTAATTTCTATATGCAAAATAATGCCTTGAAAGTTCTTATAAAATTACGATATAATATAGCTTTCGTAAATTTCTAGTTAAACCACTTTAAGTTCGAATGCAATAGTCACTTTTGTTTACAATTTGATAAGGGAAGTATTGAAAAATGACGCTTTTAAGTAAAATCAAGGGATGCCGCAAATCAAATTTCGGTAAATAAAAAATTTTAAGAAATGTAGAAATAATATTATTTCCCAAATAAATCATGTCAAACAATCAATTATATAGCATTATACTGAACGGCGCTAAATGGGTCATTATGATATAACTTAAATTACTGTAAAAGAAATATTATAAACACATTCATTTAGCTTCAAACGAATATAAAAAATGGCTTTCTGTACTACTACTCTGCAGTGATTTCAAAGTAAAAATAATTATTCTTAAATTCAAGATGTGCTCGTTTAGGGACAGCGAAAGCTAAAATATAGACATTTATAGTCGTATTAATTGAAATTGTTTTTCAAAAAGTAGAAAATGAATGTGAAATTATATTTTAGAACTATAACACTGAATGCAAATACATTATTCCGGAGTGACTGAAACACCACCAACCTGAAGCACACAAAAAATTTTCGAATTTCAACGAAGAAAAAACTAAAATTTAACCTTTCGTAATAATAGGAAATAAAACAATTAAAACGCATCACACATTTTCAGAAAATAAAAGAAAAACCATACCTACAAATTATAATCAGTTAACATCCAAATGCCATTACGCACAAATTATACGTATCAAAATTTTGCCAACGTAAGTAAAAAAGAGGGAAGTTTAAATTCAATCAGTCCTTTAAAAAAAGGCTTAGAAAAATGAGCAAAACTATGCAGTGATTTTAATGCACAGACATTAATTCAAGTAGAGAAAATAAACTTTCCTGGAAGCCAAGTTGATTTGTGTTAGTGAAAAAATGCAAACTAAAAGCGAATAAAATTAATTTATGCGCAACGCGTGAACCAGCAGCTGCGTTGTTAATATTCTAATCAACGGTTACTTTTCAAACGAAATAAAAGAAACCGACGAACATTCGTCAAGTTTCAGATTCCATTTTGTGCCCGATTCCTTTTCACCAGAACGCAACGAACAACGGAAGTCCTCTGGGAGGATGGAGAAGAACAGGAATCAGATCAAAAGTCCACCTCTTCTCTCCAAAAAATCGTTTTCTTTAGTTTAGTAGAGAAAGACGAGTGAAGTTAAAGCTTAGATAACATTTCTCCGGCCTTACAAAATAATCTAACAGTAAAAAAATTGCTCACGCCAATATTTTTGGAAAATACTACAAATGCAGGATAAAACGAGGAAATTGTCATTCTCGTACTTATCGTCTAACATACCTTTATTCAGAGAAAAAAATTGTAGATTTTTTTTATGTCCACGTTTGCATTATGGGCTTTTCAGGAAAACAAAACGTTAAATAAAATTCTTATTTTATATTTTATTTGCTCAAAAATTTCCTCGGTATGCTAACGTTAAATAATTCTCTTAGTTATCAGTACACCGAAAATAACACGCGTAACATTAAATATTTATAGCAAGTTTTAACCTACAATGTATATCAAACAGAATACGAATCGCTTGACAACTGTAAAACACAAAATTATTAGTAGTAATAAGGAAAACTGGAGTATCATCCGCTGGATAAACCTAAAATCATATGAATTTTTATCAAAAATAAATCATTTATTCATTAATATTTTTTCCTAAAATACAATATAAAAGTTTCAGAAAACGAACACCTTCAAATTATTCACCTCTCAAACAACATATATTTATTCATTTGATTTTAAATTATATTTATGTTTGTATAAAGTAGGTAGATAATTTCTTTTTCAAAGCTAATGAATTTATACGAACATGAACCTCTTTTTTGAAATTTAAACCACGAATTTTGATTTAAATTCGGCATACCATTAATAGCTATTTTTATATTTTCATCACAAACACTACAAAACAATATATTAGTGCAATGTAAACAAAAGATGTACACTCTGGATCACGTCAACTAATCAAACGTCCAAAGCATCAAGTTCATCCGCGAATATTAAGAAACAAAAACGTTTCATTCACTGAATCAAAACTATTATTGTATCAGTGTATTTAATACACAACCGAGTTCTTACTAACTATACATTATTCCCTTAAAAACAACAAATACCATAAATACAACAAATATATTCTAGCTTTTTCGAGAAAAGTTACGCCCTCTCACAGAAAAATCAAAGCGCACATTTCGTCAATGAACCACAGCGGCACAATATATTCCTTTCACTCTTTAAAAACCTAACTATAATCTATAAAATGCTATATACGAAGATAAAAATTTTCTTAAGACAGTGTGATGATCAAATGATCCCATCCACACACATACATATTCTCTGAAAGCTCCCAACTCCTCAGTAAATAATTTAAAATATATCCATGTTCTTTTCATATAAACTATACATTATTAACTTATAAAACTAGAAATACCATGAATAAAACAATATATTCTGGCCTTTTCGCGAAAAGTCACGCCCTCTTACAGAAAAATCAAAACGCACAGTTCGTCAATGAATCATAAAGGCACAATATATTTATTCCTTTTACTCTTTAAAAACCTAAACCATATATATAAAATGCTGTCTACAAAGTTAGAAATTGTCTGAAGACAGTCTGTTCAAATGATACAGAGAGCATCCACATGTTCTCTGCAAGCGCCTAACTTCTGAATGAATGATCTCTGTGAACTTGAGTGATTGAAAAGTGAAAGATAAAAGTCATTATATGTAAAACCATGCCCTTACCTTGTAAACAAACAACCTGGCAGCCATCTTGCTGTAACCTCCGAAATAACGTGCTCAAGACACATGGGCCGTTGGACTTCATCATCTCGGTGTTCTTGTCATAGAGAACAATCCAGTGTGTTTTCCAGTGACAGTTGAACCGCTCTCTGTTCTCGGCTCCGCGGATGACACTGGGAATGTTCATCTTCCCATTCGCTAACCTCCGTAGCATGATCACCGAAGCAGGTATGGTAACGTTCATAGCACCTCTGATGTGATTCTCGTGGTAATCAGCCGCCGATCGGCAATCAAGGATCAGACAGGGAATATCGGAAGACCGAATCGCTTCATTCAATCTCTGAGGAGTGATGTACATCTCCGGATTCATCTCGCTCTTCAGAGCAATCTCTGAAGACATTCCCTGAAAAATCAAAGTTGGATCTACCTACAAACCGAAAACTTTCGGTTTTTCAGTCCATCCTGGCTCTAACCGAGCGCTCGGAAGTCGACCATCTCTAGTGTTGGGCTTTCGAATGTCAAATACGAAAATAAACAAAAGCCGGTCGCCATGAATACACATGCGTTCGCTGTGACACCTGTTGAAGTGAAGGACCGCTCGTGTTCCTGCATACGGCTCCGCCGTGACTGAGGTGCGAGTGCCCCTATCTAGCTGCAGGCGGAGTGTTGTTGCTGCCAATAGGGTTGCTTTCGGACACACCGCGCTGCCACATTTGGCGTCCGATCAGAAAGACGAGAATTTCTAGACAGCTGATCGATTTGTTTTGAACATTTTCCCGCCCAATTGCCTTGGCTAGGTGTTGATGCATTGCTAGGTTGATAATATATAGATTTTTTTCTATACTGGAGGATATCACTAGGTAGCGGATAAATTCAGTAATTGCAGTTATTACGTATGATATTAAAGAGATCGAAAAACAATAAAATGTTTTTAATTACTTTCTAAGGAATGAAAGCAAACATGTATCGGACAGTTTTTTTTTTCTGCAAAGACAGATTTTTTTTTTTAAATTTCTTTCAAAAAAAATTTCCATAGTCATTTTATTCTGGATTAAGCCTTTGACTTTGAAATCGCACTTTCTTCTTTCCTGAAACCATACATATTAGACTAATGAGAAAACTGCAAAAATTTAAAAATCATCGAAACATTTTATGAATATAATTTATATAACTCTTCCCACCTTTCTTATTAAGAGACTTGTCTTACAAACCAGTCGGATCTTATTGCTAAATAATAAATTCTTCGAAACTTATTTCAAAAGAATAAAAAAAACATTTCAATCGAATCAAACAAAATCAAGACCCATTTCTAGATAATTATTGATTTAAACCATCATTTGTCATTGTTAATGAATTAATAAAGTTCTTATATTTCGTTGTTTAACTAACTTCTGATAAACGGAAACTTGGTGAAAAAGAGTGCTTCCCATAGAAGTAGGTTTGCCATAATCTCAAAGCTTGGATACGGGACGTTTAAGTGCTAAATAAATAAAACATGAAAAAAAGTGGGTATGTAATAGTTTATTGTACTCTGATAAAAAAATGAATAAAGTTTAATCATTCTAATAGAATGAACACGTAGAACACTAAAAAAGATGTAATCCTATTCCTTTCTAGCCCAGGCATATTTTAAAGGTGATTTTACTTTCTTAATTATGTCATTTTCTTCTTTCACATAATTATAAAATTAGGCGCAGATCATTTTAAAATTATAATGGCAAGCCAAAATTGTCTCAACTGACAACCTGTTTCTTTCGTCCGACCATTCAATTCACATTAGGGAATATGTTCTATCCACATTTGCATTGTGGGCTGGAATGATAAATATATATTTGCATAGCTTTATTAGACGTGACTTCTGATCAATATACTTTGTATCTGCAAAAAACTTCAACCATTTCTCTTCCATACTCAAGTTCATAGGTGCTTCGCAGTTTTAGTTGGTATTATTTTTCTTTAAATAACCTTTTAGATATACAAACTGGTTGAATAGAATCTTAATGACGTCAATATCGATGTATATTACTTATAAATACGCAATAGAACGTTCTGTTTCTTCCCATTCAGGAACTTAGTTGAGAGTCATTCGAAAACGGGACGAATAGTAATACGGGACTTATCAGTGAAATACGGTGATAGTCCCGTATATACGGGACGTATGGCAACCCTACGTAGAAGCAATTCTGGAGAGGTCATGCACCGGGATTTAAAACTGCGCCACTCCCAAACTCCAAGTGACCCTTTATATATAAGACAATATCATAGAATTTTTAATCTGAAATTAAAATTCCAATTCCGAAATGAAACGATCTCAATCTTCGATTATGTTACTCAACTGACTGTTTATGTTACTCAACTGACGATGTTATGTTACTCAACTGATGAAGTGCTTGTAAAGATAAAATTTTGCAATCGATTTTTCACTCACTTCCTGGTATGCTAGAGGTTGTAAATTTTACACATTTGGGAATTCTGGACGACAATACACTATTTTAATATTTCAGATATTAATTAGTAGTTACTCATTAATTTAATTAAATTTTTATTTCGTTCCAGTCGCACCACCTGGTAGTGAGTTGGAGAAACAAAAGATTTCAAAATTAAAAAGTGGAAAATAATAAAAATAAAAAAACTACTGTTTTAGTACTTTAATAAAAGTGTGTTTATAAAAACTGTTTTTAATTCAATTTATTTAATGTGTACGGGCTGGGTCTGTCTCCCGCACGTTTCAGAATTATTTCATAAAACTTGTATAATTCCTTTTTTTAGAAATGGGCGCAAATTTGGAATTTCTTATTCTTCTTTCACAACTGGTAATTTAAGCTAAAATTCTATATAGATCGTATATGTACAGTAGATTATATATTTAATATATATATGAAAGGTATTCGTGGTTGTAGTCAGTAAAAAGCCGAGTTATAGTCTAATTTTCCTTTATTATGGGAGAGTGACGGAATGTACGTGCATATTGGTTTAAATTTCAAGTAAAAAGCGAACAGAAAATCCCTGCATGTCCTCAGGTAGGGTTTAACATATAGACACGTGATCAAAGTGAAGGGAATAATAGCTATTTTTAGAAATTACGTAAGTGTTTTAGGGAAAAGCATGGCGGCAATAAGTCGCTGATTTCGCGAGTTGTGTGCGCGTGGAAACGATTAAAATATTCTTTTGGTAATAAATATGTCAAAACGAGAGATTTAATAAACCTCCATAGCGGGAAAAGAACGAAACTGGAGTTTTAGAAAAGTGATTTTGGAATACATTAAGACTTTAAAATATATAATATTAGAATTTGAAATAAAATTAAGTGAGATTATTACATATATATGTAATAATCTTACTTAATTTTACTTTAAATTCTAATATTATATATTTTAAAAATCTTAGTACTATATTAATGCATTCCAAAATGCTTTTCTTAAACTCCAGTTTCAATTTATTTCCCGCTCTGGAGCTATATTAAATCTCGCATTTTGGCATATTTATTACCAAAAGAATATTTTAATCGTTTCCACGCGCACACAACTCGCGAAATCAGCGACTTGTTGCCGCCAGGTATTTTCCCTAAAACACTTACGTAATATACTAAAAATAGCTATTATTCCCTTCACTTTGATCACGTATCTATCTGTTAAATCCCTACCTGAGAAAAAGCAGGGATCTTCTATTCACTTTTGGCATGAAACTCAAAGCGTGATGTACGTACATTCCGTCACTCTCCCATAATAAAAAGAAATTAGTTAATAACTCGGCCTGTTTGATCATTTAACGACTACAATAACGAATACATTTTATACATATATTTTTTTTTTCATTTTACCAGAAGTTGAGTAAGCTGAATTTCTAAACATACTTTAACTCTGCTATCCAACAGAACGAGATGAAAAGGCCTATACTGACCGTTTTCAGATACGGAAACCTTCCGCGCTTTTGCGCATGCGTCAGTTGGCTTTGATTTCACCCAAATAGGGGTGAAATGAAAGATGGAGGAGGAGATAGTTATTTCTTACTAAGCAAGATATAGAAAAAAAATACATAAGTTTCGAATTAAAAAAAATAGTACGATTTAAAAAAATTAATACAAGCTTCAGAAAAAAATCGTTAAAAGAAAAACGAACCTAACAAAGAACTCCGAAAAAGTTCTTTTCCTACCCACTGTGTATCACCCCTCTGCGGAGTAAAATCGACCAAAAGTTGTAGTCGCGGGTTTCTGACACGAACAGTAGGAATGAAGAACTTTGAAACATTGTTTAACATAAATTCTGTATCCCATACTAGCCTCGGCACCATAGTGTCCGGTTGGAAATGTCCCAAGTTCGATACCCGATTCCACCAAAAAACTGCGATGCACGTGGATCTGGCGAGCGTAAAATCAATCTGGGATCAACTTTTGGAATGATGTGGAAGTATGACAGCTGAACTGTATGTTCAGGTATCGTCCTGGTCCATGTGGCTACTGTTCAAAATTACGAATTGCACTCGAAATAGCTCCTGTGTTCCTTCAAAATGAGACATTAATGACCATGAAAATATCAAAACCACATACTTTAACCATGTATTCCTGGGAAGGCAATCCTTGCAGGCTATAATTTTTTTTAATTACAGTAAACTTCTCTAAGCGGCCACTCCTGTATGGCTGTCACCTCTCTCAATGACCATTTTTGTTTGGCACGGAATTTCTGATCCATAGACATAATGTTAAAATTAGGTCTATTAAGGGCCACTCAAACCCCTCTGAGCGGCCGGGTTGTTCGCCCTTTCAACTTCAATGCAACCAAAAATTTATGCACTCAAAAACAACAACGGAAATCAGATCGAAATTAATCATTCCTTTACCAATGTCAAGAGAAGAGTGTACTTCGGTCTCTATCGAGGTTGGGCACTCAAGAGTTCTTTTGTGCCTCTCAGATGCTGATTCGGACTCTGACAAAGAAGCTGCCAATATGTGTTGCTACCATCAACAAATGAAACGTTCAGCTCAGCAGACTTCAGGAAAAATAGATTATAATATTGCTCATTCCTCAACAACTACCAACGAAACGATTAGGGATTTATTTTTACAATAATTTTTTTTAAAGTTACCCTGTAAGCTGAAAAATCCAAGCAAACGCAAATCGCATCTTTTTTTTCAAAAAAAAAAGAATAAGGTACTTTATTCTTTAGATGATTCTTTAAGTTCGCTTTATCAAAAATACGGGGGTTGTTTATATGCTTATTATATTTTTGACATCAAACATGAAACCCCTTTCCAACGGTCACCCCTCTGAACGGCCAATTTTCCCTGGAACGGAGGAGGGGGGGGGGACGATGTAGAGAAGTTCCCCTGTAATAAACTGACTTTGTTCACTCGAAATAGCTCTTATTTTTTTATTATTTCACAAGCAAAAATAGTTGAGAAACGCGAGACACTTACGTGGCTAAAACACAATATCTTTTAAAATGACTCAATTTCTTCCCCAAAAGTGAAAATTTGATTTTAAAAAAATAGGCAGAAAGGCTATTTGCTAAGCTATGAAATTTAAAAATTTTGAAACTGTCCAATGCTTTCTGTAGGCAAGGCAGATCCAAACATCGTAGACAGGTTATTCAAAATGTGTAAAATCCGTCAGGCAATGCGCATGTTTGCAAACCTTACGTTTTTGCCATTTTAAAACAAACTTTGAATAATTTAATAATTAATTCATATCATAATTAATCTGTTACATTTTTTACGTAAAACGGGAAAATCTTATAATAAAAAAATTTAATTTAACACACACTGACTTTTTTTCACTCGAAATAGCTCTTATTTTTTTATTATTTCACAAGCAAAAATAGTTGAGAAACGCGCGACACGTACGTGGTTCAAACACAATTTCTATCAAAATGACTCAACTTCTTCCTCAAAAGTGAAGAAATGACTTTTAAAAAATAGGCAGAAAAGCTATATGCTTACCTATAAATTTAAAAATTTTGTAACTGCCTAATGCTTTCTCTAGTCGAGGCAGATCATATTTATTTCAGACATAAGGAAACTGTTAACTCAGAAATACCTATATTTTTGCCTTCTCAGTGTAAGATATATATGAAGAATAATTCCCTTCATTTATAAAAATAATTATCTTTCATAAAATTAATTTTCTAATCTTAAATGTTTGCTTGACATTGTTGCTTTTTTTTTAAAAAAGGCACTTTTCGTTTCAAATAATTTTAACTAAACAATGAACCAACCAATTTATTCGAATTCATTAAAGACTTTTTTGACATCTTTCAATGAAAAACTTTCGTTCTTTCTTTTTTAGTAACTTTTTCGAAAATAATAATAATATGAGTAATGTAAATAATGTAGAGATCAAATAATAGCTTGAATTGCTCATGGGTCAAGTAAAATTTTCAAATCTTGATTTCAATCATGCATTTCATCCTCACACTTAAAGTCAATCATTCATGTGCAAGTAAACAACGCTAAAAGCAACCAGTGGGAGTAGCCTCCCCTAAACTTTCTCGTATATTGCTCAAAAATTTGTCATTTCCCCTCCCCCTGCGTGGATAAAAAAATCGAACCTGCTGTAACCCAGAATGCAACGAATATCAGAAGGTTTTTCATTGTAGATTATAGTGATTGTAAAATATTTAGGTGAAGAATCATATTCAAAGAGATGCCTATGTATTAAAACGTAGCAATATTTAAGCTTTTCACTCTAGCAAACTCCGCTAATGCGAGGGCACGAACGAGCGAAAACAAAACAGGAGATAGATGAAACGAATCTATCACAAACTCCGTCTCAAGGACAAAGTGAAGTAATCCTTCCGCTTGCTACCAGAGATTGCTGCCAGTACGCATGCGCATGGAGATAGGTTTTGAAACGAATGCTTAACAAGTATGTGATTATACAGACCAACAGACACTCAACCCGTTGACGGATTTGACCCAAAATTTTATACGGACCTACATTCATGATGATAAAACTGTGTACCAAATTTTATCCATCTAGCTATTCAAGTTTTTGAGTTATAGTGTTCGCATGCCCGCGGACAGATAGACAGGCAGACTTCTCTTAGACGGATTGTGTCCAAAATTTGATAGAAATCTACAAATTATGTGTCAAGTTCACGTACCAAATTTCATCCCCGTAGCTCTAATAGTTTTCGAGTTATCGTGTTCACAGACACACACACAGAGAGACATAATTCCAAAATTGGGTTTTTCGGACTCAGGAAGGTTTAAAACGTGGAGATTCGTCAAAATCTCGAGTTCGAATTTTTTGACGATTACAATACTTTCTCTTTGTATACTTCGTATACGAGAAAGTAAAAAACATGCAACACTGCTGCCTTTGGCATTTTCCTTCTTTCCTTTTACTATTGCACTCATTAATATGCTACTGTTTCCAAACCTGGACACATAGATAACAGTATGAATCTATTCTTTCCTTCAAAACACTTATTAAGTTTTTTCTCTAAATTAGTTTCCTAGTCATCAAGCTCGCTTTTTTAGTAAAGATCCCCAATGCCCGTGTGGAAGAGGCAAGGGTTCTGTTTTTCATGTGCGCTTTGAGTGTCCTAAGTTGGCTCATTTGAGGCAGTCTTGGCCCAGTTATTGGCAAAGTTTTTTAGACGGACCTTTTCTGATATTGTCAAAGAATTGTTTAACCTCGCTTTTTCCCTTTGAATACTGAACTTTCTGTTTTTGTTTTTATTCGTCCCTTTGCAGCTAGAAAGTGAATTGTTGAAAGATGAATTATTTGGGTGGGGTTGCTTTGAACAACCTGTCGTTAGGACCACATGGCTTCGGCCAGGTTGGGGATAACTATGTTACGTTTTCTCTAAATTAGTACTAAGCATGTCAGATTTATCAATTAGCTAAAAGTCACTTTAGAAAAGCAGCATGATTTTTGCCAACATTTTCCATTTCTTACCAATATATTTGATTTATATTTCATTAAAGTTCAGACAAATTCGATTTTAAACGTTTTTGGATGATCGATTTGCCCAAACTATCAAATTTCGATACGGATCCCATATACAGGTTGTATACCAAAGTCTTCACACAGCGAAATTATGCGCTCAAGCGAAAAAAGCTAGAGTTGTGAAAGTAGTGTCTGCATACAAGAAAGTGGACATGCACTATCATACAAAAATGATCTCAGCATCCCTAGCGAAGAAACGTTGAAGTTAGAGATTTTATATTAAAAAAATGCGACAGATAACGAAAAACCTCAATTTCAAAATTATAGAGTGAATTTAGTATAAAATGACCTTCTACGTACAAATGATTTAAACCACAGTATCCGATAATCCACAGTATCCACAAAACGAAACGAATGAAGACATGTAGCACAACAGTCGCATATTATTAAGAAGATAAAGTCAAACTATATTCTTGGAGATGACTCCATGCCAGTAGTTGCAGCCATTTGTGTGTGTGCTCGACGTTCCCACCAAAGACAACAATTCCAGGTCTTCTTATTAAGCTATCAGTGTATGTAAAGGGCCATTCTTACTACATCAGTAACACTCTACACTTCGTACTTCAATTTTTTTACTTTTCTTATATGATGGAAAGAGAAATTATTTTACTCGTTGAAAAAAATCGACCACGAGATTTTCATGAATCTGCACGTTTCAGAACGTCCTGAGTGCAAAAAACACAGTTTTGGAACTATATCTGTCTGCCAGAGTATCTGTCTCTCTAGAATTCAAAAAAAGCAACAAGCATGATAGAGGAAATTTAACTCAAAGCTTTATCACAAGAAATGCAGGTGTGTATTACATTATGGGCCCAAATCCCTCAAAGGGTTGACAGTGCGTCGGTTCATACATTCGAGGACACGTGAAAGCTATAATTCAAAGACGTCATAAGTTAAATAATTGAAATTTGGTTTGTGGCCTATGCATTGCAATTGTGAAATTGCATCAAGTTTTGGACCCAATCGGCAAAATGGAAGAGAGCCAAGTGCATATTCAATACTCTTCACTAAACTACGTGCCTTTACAAAAAAAACTCGCCAGTTATAATTCAAAGACGTCATAAGTTAGATCATTGAAAGTTGATCGGTGACCCTGACATCACAATTATGAAATTGCATCAAATTTTGGACCAATCGGCAAAATACAAGAGGCCCAAATGCATACTCGATACTCTATAACAGGGATTCCCAATCTTTTTTCCCTATCGTACCCCTTGATTATTCTTTTTATTTTGGCGCACCCCCTACTATCATACCCAACTACCCCCGCCAAAATATCCGTCTATGGAAAGAAGTTTCTATCTATAATGTTAAGGATAGCTTAAGTTAGCTTTAGAGTGAAATGACTTGAATTAGTAGCATTTGCAGAACTTATTTTTGATTTTACATTTTATTATAGTTCATTTTGAGTTTTATAGTATTAGTTCAACGCCAAAGCAAATGAAATCAGTATTGTAATTATTTCGTCTTAATTATAAAGATAGCTAAAAATTACCCTTCGTAATAATCAACTATTCAAGTGGTATAGTTATTAAATAGGAAGTATTCGCTTGGAGGAACAAAATTCTCTAACTTTTTTAATCCCTTATGTTTTCTTGTTTCCGCCATTAACAACTTTGATTTCGCGTACCCCCGTACCACAGGTTGGGAACCTCTGCTCTATAATGAGCTGCGAATCTTTACGAAAAGTTCGCCAGCGACAATTCAAAGGCGTCATAAGTTAGGTAATTGAAATTTGGTTTACAGCCTTGACATTACAATTCTGAAATTGCATCAGATTTTGGACCCAATCGGCGAAATGGACGAGGGCCCAGGGCATACTCGATTCTCTTCACCGAAGATCACCGATTCTCTACAAACCTTTGCGAAAAATTTGCCATATTATGTACCTATATGAGAAAATGCTATTCGCCACCAGAAATGCTGCAATCAGCCTCAAATGATACCGCATGCCCACTTTCCTGCAGGAAGATATTTATTCCATAATTCTAGTGTTCAAAGTTTAAGAGTAATTTCATTGCATAAAAACACAGTTATTCACCCTTATGTATTTTAAGCCACTCAGTGTCGTTAGAATGTAAATCTTTCCAATGTTTATTATCAATCAGTATCTCAATTTGAAGAAAACACAAAGACGCAATAAAAGACATAAAAGGTCAAACAGTTTTGATTTCAAAAAAGGGTTGTTTCGCTTTATCCCATTATGGAAAGGGAAAAGAATAAATAATTGATTCCTTGATGTGTAGTCCTGCTTAAAGGGTATGAAATCCTGTCTTCCATGTTTAGGAAAATAATACAAGAAGATAAAATATGCTGATCATGCGTTTTCCTCTGACGGAGAACTTTAAATTAAGAAATATCATTATTTATATTTAAAGGAAAAGGTTTCCAGTCTTTTTAGAATGAGATTTCTGCTACATCAGATGATAATCTTAACTCTAAATCTTGGTAGACAAATCATTCAAAATTTGTTGAATTTGTTAGACAATTCGAACTTTTTAGAAAGAGTACGACAAAATAAACTATGCTAATTGCATATAAATGTTTTTCTCTGACGCGGGACCTTTCTTTAGGAAATACCATTGCTGGTGTTTTAAGGAAATTATCTTCAGTTGTTTTAGAACGAGATATCTGCTTCATCTTTTGGTATTCTAGGCTACAAACATCGCAGACAGGTTACTCAAAATGTGTAAAATTCGTCAGGCATTGCGCATGCTTGCAAACCTGACGTTTTTGCCATTTTAAAATAAATTTTGAGTAATTTAATAATTACTTCATAAAATAATTAATGTGTTACATTTTTTACTTAAAAGGGGAAATCTTTTAATAAAGAAATTTTAATTTAACAATCAAGCATCAAAGAAATTTTAATTAAAGAGTTTTTAATCCTAAATAAAAATTTAAATTCAAAATCTATTTTTTTAATAATTTTTCCTATTCTCCTTACTTTTACTTCGATAGAATCACGCAACTGCAGATTAAAATATAAAAAAATCTTGCAGCTTAGGATTAATTTATTTTGTTTACTAATCACAGTTCTCAAACATGTAATTGTTTTTGGTTTCTCATTTTAATGAAAGCACAGTTAACACGCTAACAAACCTCTTATCATCGCTGCGACCTCATATGTTTGATGTGTTGCCGCTTAGAAATTTTGTACACTTGTGTATTCTCGACGGCAATACATTATTTAAATATTTTCAGTGCTTAGTTATTAGTTAACCAATAGATTTTAATTAAATTCTGATTCCAAACGAGTGGCGCATGTGGAAAAAATTTATTTCAAAATTCCACAATATTTATAATAAATCGTCGCTTAACAAGCACCACCGCCTATATCAATTTTTTGAAATTTCAAAGAGGAAGAAAAAACTGAATTTTTCGCAACCAATAACGAATATTTCTGAATTCATTTTCACATCTGGTTGGAACATACGGTCTTATGTATATATCGGATGTATGTATATATGTATATATAAGACCGTATGTTCCAACCAGATGTGAAAATGAATTCAGAAATATTCGTTATTGGTTGCGAAAAATTCAGTTTTTTCTTCCTCTTTGAAATTTCAAAAAATTGATATAGGCGGTGGTGCTTGTCAAGCGACGAAATTCAAGACTAGTATGTCGAAAAAAACTAAAATAAAAACATTGTTCTTCTTAGTACATTAATAAAAGTACTTCTTTTTAGTACATTTAATAAAAGAATAAATTCAATAAAACCAGTTTTTAAAAACAGGTTTTATTAAATTTATTCATATAAGCGAGGTAGGCGTTTCTGCGCTCTGGCAATAAGAAATTACTCGAATCCAGTATGTAAAAATTGAAGTGAAGCTATTGAAAGTGAAAGGTGTAGGACATAGACACATTGTTTTACTCTTAAACTTTAGTATAAAATTAAACGAATAAAATTTGGCATAATTTTATTAGACAAAATTGAAAAAAATGATAAATTCCGTAAAATGGCTTAAAAAGAAAATCTTAAATTCCTCTGCTTATTGCTAAATGCCGCGTTTAAGTCTTTCTGAAAAATTTGCTCCGGTGAAGAATTCGCGCGCGCGCGCGCGAAAAGGGCTTTTTTCCTCTATTTTGATAAAATAGTTTTAAAACAAAATAAAAATAATGAATCTTTCAAAATTCTAAGAGAGTATAATTTTTATGATCTTAAAGTTTTGACATTTTCCATTCGCAAGGCTTTTCCGATAGGAAAAAAAATTACCTCTCCATTTTTGTCCGAAATATGTTATCTCAACGGCAAAATTGGAAAATCAATAAAGATTACTGAGCATTCATTAAAAAATAGGAAAAATGCTAAATACTTTCTATTGCATTTCAGCTACTCTCAGTTACTCATTTAATATTAATATAATCTTTCCAAGTCATGAGGATCTACATAGCTACTTTTGAATACAAAATCTGAAATATATATATATATGTATATATTTCAGATTTTGTATTTATATATATATATATATAGTTAAATATTTCAAATAATCAAAACATTTCTTATATTTTCAATATATACATATATTAATCTAAAAATTAAAATGAAAATAAAGTTACCTTATTAATAATCATACAAATGAAATACAAAAGATAGTTTGATTATATATACTATTACTACTATGAAAAAGGCAACTCAGAATTGGAATTCCAACAATCAAATGCCAATCGGTTTTGGGAACCGATATTTGTCGCATTAATCTAGATTTATGGTGCCAACCCTCTCCGAAAGCCAATTGTTGGAAAAACAAATATATATATAAAATGTATTCGTTGTTGTAGTCGTTAAATAACAAAAACACAGGCCGAGTTATTAACTGATTTCTTTTTATTATCGGAGAGTGACAGAATGTACGTAGGGATTTAACAGATAGACACGTGATCAAAGTGAAGGGAATAATAGCTATTTTTAGTGTATTACGTAGGTGTTTAAGGGAAAATGCATGGCGTCAATAAGTCGCTGATTTCGCGATTTGTGTGCGCGTGGAAACGATTAAAATATTCTTTTAGTAATAAATATGCCAAAACGAGGGATTTAATATACCTCCAGAGCGGGAAATAAAATGAAACTGGAGTTTAAGAAAAGTGATTCTGGAATACATTAAGACTTCAAAATATATAAAATTAGAATTTAAAGCAAAATTAAGTGAGATTATTACATATATATAAGCTTTAGCTTAATTAGATTGATTTTTTCCCATTTTGAAGCTAAATAACGGATGGGATGAACTTCTTAACGTGGAATTGTAGCCAGATAACGATGGCGATACAGACATCACGAGTCAAACATCCATACTACATCAAAGCGAGGACGCAATGACACGGTGGATCTTTAAAAGAATCTGGTCTCGAATCTGCGATCCTTTGACCCCGAAGCAGAGACTCTAGAATCGCAGCACTGCATCTAAACAAAGAGGCCTCTGTTAGAGAATTTGAAATTTTTTTTATTCCGTTAAATCTGGGATCGCAATTCATAGTTTAAGAATCTTTGAATTATATAATACTAGCAGTACGCGCACGGCGTTGCCTGTGGAATCAGGACTTCAACAAAATGAAAAAAAAAAAAAAACGCCCACAATGACATGAAAAAGTTTTGAAAACAAAATCATAACAAAAGATACACATTATTGATTTTCCCGCTTATTTTTTTTTCACGATAAACAATAATAAAAAATTGCAGCGTGAAAATTATTATACTGCAAGCTAAGTATGCGAGATGAATAAATACATTAAGATACTGGCGAAAATAATAATCAGTCATTCAATTCAAGGTTATGACGTCACCTCCCCTTCAACCAATCACATAGCCATCTGCGTTCCGAAGTGCCGTGCCGCGCGATTAACTCTCTCCCTAAAAATAACTCTCAACCGCCCAGAAAAAAATTAATTTAAAAAAAACTTGAAAAGATATTTTAACCGTTGTTGCTTTAAATCCGACACAACCGTTCTACTTATAAGCTGAAAAAAATTGAAAATAATAGTGTTATTAGAAAGTCGGATGCAACAAATTTAAAATCAAAAGTAGCATCTTGATGCCAAAACTGGGTATTTTTTAAAAATTTCTCAAAATTCAGTAAATTGCGTTAGAAATTCAAAACTAACTTCATTAGAACAGAAATCGCGTGCTCTTTCCGATGGTGTATCTATTTTTGTCGTACAATTATTCGAAACCAATCTATTGAGAAATTAGTGCGAAAAATCAACCAAAACAACACAAAACATTAAATAAAAAAATTTCTAGATTAAAATTCAAAATTTCGGCTTCGAGGTGCATTCAGTCACCATTACGACTACCTGTGTGCCAAATTTCATGACTGTAAGTGCGATAGAGTCGTCTGGACATCGCAGACAAACACACACGCACGCACACAAACATTGCCTTTTATATATATTAGAGATTCTGATACTAATACTTAAACCAGTGAGCCTGTGATATCGATTGAATTCCAGACAAAATAATTTAAAGAACCATTACATACATTTAAATAACCATTACCTACAATCAAATTTCTTACTTTGAACAAACGTTTTAGATTTTTTAAAATTTATTTTAAAAATAAAAAGAAACATATATACAAAAAGAAAGCCCTCAACCTCGACATTTTGGTGAATGTCTGGGTTATAGATCTCTCCGGAAAACCCATTTATGTAATTATATCTGCTTGTGAACCCGATAACTCAAAAAAAGTAAAAGGCTAGACGAGTGAAATTTGGTATCCATAAAAGTTTATTATAC
Organism: Araneus ventricosus; assembly: GCA_013235015.1. Lineage (NCBI taxonomy): Eukaryota > Metazoa > Arthropoda > Arachnida > Araneae > Araneidae > Araneus > Araneus ventricosus. Next base: position 1,493,129 of record BGPR01000011.1, on the reverse strand, counting down.
CCTGCCAAAACATTCGGAAAAGCAAACCATGAAATTTGGTATAATCAAAAAACTGAGTCACCCCGCCTTGCCGTAGCATCCGGGTAAAACTGAATGACAGCCGCTGCAATGGCTCGAGTACTGTGACCGGAGTCCTAGTAGCCATCACCGGCCACGGCCCGACCCCTCCCGAAGGAGGTAAGCACTATCACTGGAGGAGGGACTCACTCTCCCTCCCCCATTACTGTATCCACGTCCAGGAGAGAGAACCCGCTTACTTATCCGGTGGCTTCTCAGCCAGGTGCTCGTGGTGCCTACAGGTGGGAGCCATGAAATTTGGTATGCCGTCTTTACACCAAAACTGTAGATTTCTGTCAAATTTTGGACAAAATTCTTAAAAGGGAAATCTGTGCACTGGCATGTGAACGCAATAACGCAATGAGCTAGATCAGGGGGCTCAAAAACTTTTTTCCCTCGCGTGCCCCTTGATAATTCTTTTTTGTTTTCGCGTACCCTTTACTATCATATCCAACTCCCTCCCTCCCCAACCATCCGTCTATGCAAGGAAGTTTTTATTAATAATGGTAAGGTTAGTTTAAGTTAGCTGACTCGAATTAATAATAATTGCAGAACTTATATTTGATTTTACATTTTATTCCATTTTTACAATAGTATTAGTTCAAAGGCGAAGCAAATGAAGCCAGTATTGTAATTATTTCGTTTTAACATATAAGGATAGCTAAAAATTGCACATCATAGTAATCAACTATTCAAGTGGTATAGATATTAAATGGCAAGTATTCACTTGGAGAAAAAAAATTCCCTACCTTCTTTAATCCCTTATATTTTCTTGTTTTCGCTATTACCAACTTTAATTTCACGTACCCCCGTTTAGACCTTAGCGTAACCCCAGGGGTACGCGTACAACAGGTTGGGAACCTCTGAGCTAGATAATTGAAATTTGACATATGGTTTTATAATTGAATTTGTTGATATGGGATCAACTTTTGGAGCAAATCCGTAAAACATTCGACTTCTTGTCTATGTAAATGCGATAACTCAATAACGTATTAGGTTAGATAAATAAAATCAAAATTATAAATTAAGTTGTTGGTCAACGGACCTATAATGTATACTCGATTCTCTTCACCTTAATACGAAGCTAAACACAAAATGCGTCGTATCATACATGTAGGTGGGAGAACACAATCGATTTTTTACATATGCTTTCTAGTGAAAAAAAATCATTTCTAAAATCACGAAAGAATTTTTTGCTAATTCTGAATGTTCTTCAGTTGTCAAGCAGATTCCGATAATTTTTCCTTCAATGACAACTCAAGTTGACAGCAAAGGCAAAGCTACGCGGTGTTACACACAGTTTTCAAAGCGGTAATAAATAAATAATTATTAGAACAAAATAGGTTCCGAATATTTTTAAGAAATAAATAATAAGAATAATCCTTTCAGGCTCAAATTTAAAACAGAAATAGGTCGAGAAGCACGTCATTCCGACATTAACACAGTTTTCAAAGGGACAATAAATAAATAATAATTATACCTGAATAGGTTCCGAATA